>CM040189.1:82082591-82655091 GCA_022606455.1 Callitettix versicolor
CCGTGCATCTTGCAGCGTTCGTAGCGGCAGTTAGTCCAATTACTTGGACTTAAGCCTCTGATATAGAGCACGTTTTTTATAATGGTGGCTGCACTTTTAGTCCGTTTATATACAATGGTTGATCTTATAAAATTACGATATCCGTTTGTTTTCATTGAAGTTAGCACGAAAATCCAGATCTTTTACGTTTTTGTTCGGTTTGGTCAAAAATTCGATCCAACAGACCTCAATCCGATACAGACCAGGAATAATCAGATCTTATCGCTAGTTAATTATTATTGACAGTCGGGTGCAAGCGTGTAGGAGCAGCGGCTAGAGACTAGCCAAAATACTCACGCTATGTCAAAACACAAATAAGTCAAGCATACCTAATTAATTTACAAAAATGGATCGATTAATTAGGCCCTGAGTGGGCAGGGTGGCGCCTAGCCCTAGGTGACCTTGAATCGATTTAAGGCATTTCACGGACAAATTTATAATCAACTAATTAAGATATTAACTAGCAATGAATGGACACGTGATACTCTTTACCCAACTGCAAGTTTCATAGCTTAGTGAATGAACGTACTAAACTAATTATGAGAGTCAAGCAGGATAGGTCATATCATCCAGTACATTGCATTGGTAAGTTAAATTAATTTTGTCTGTTTAATCCTGAACGTTCAAGTTGGAACGCAGACCTTGCTTCGCTCGGTCAATTACACTCTACGGTTTAAGTCAAAACAAGGTGAAATTCTGATGTTTCTGCGTACAATAATTAAACAGCTGATCTGAAGGCCGACTCAGTTGCAGCTGATGCGATAAGGATACGAAGTCGACGAAGCGGAGAGGGGCAGGAGGGGAAATAATGGAATTAAAAGCAAATCTTTTGAACGGGTGATTTCATCCGTTCAAGGATTCGATATGGCTTTACTATTTATTTCTAGAAAAAATTCAAATCTTGGAGGTGAAATTAACTGTCCAAACGTACCATTAGAGAATTTCTTTTGAAAAATTACCTGTTAGAGGAGGAACATCCGGACCTAGGTTCTTGAAATGAGACCTGGTCCTCACACGTAACGTATAAGCTTAAAAAACCTGACTTATTTTTGTGCCGTAATTGTTCAGCTGTTAATTTGCTGCAAAGTTCATGGTTGCAGTAAACTATAGTTTAGTTCATCCAAATTGTAGATGTTAGTGCATCATAGTGCCTTTTAAAATATTTTCTAGTCGAAATGTGATTATAAAGTGGCGGTACTAGTGAAAAACAGCGTGACCACCGTTACTCGAGAATTTTTTTGGTATTTATGCAGTGTATGTTATCAAAAAATAGTGATTTTTGAATATTTCTTTGTTTTATTTTATACTTTATTATCTAATGAACACGTATTCATCCGCAGAAAATAATTTTTCTAAAGATTACTTACAATTTTAGGCCGTTTTTTACGGAACTATATATAGTGTCGTCATTGCATTGCGGTCATGCGCGTTATTGACTACATGTACTTACTGCTCATGCGCAAAAATTACTCAGCCTGACAGCCATTACTTAATGTTAAGGTCAATTCCTTTTTCCTTGGTTCGTTCTCGTAATGAAAACATTGTTAAAATGGCGTCCGTAATTTGGGAACTACGCGATTTGCCTCTTTTTTCCTTAGGTTCCCCCGCAGGGAGTGCAGACTAGCTGCACCTATTGAGAGGATTTAGACGTCCCTCGCGGTACCGAGTCTAACACACTTACACTTACAACACTACTCTTACGACTTACATTTAGGTAGGTTATAATAGTCTCAATGTGCTTTTCGCCATAAAAAAAAAAAATTTTTTTAGGTTTACCACATGGTGGTCAATTTTGAGGTCACTTTTATTTTCGATTTTTATCGTACTTCTCGTGATTTCCGCGCTTTTGTATTTTGGATTATTGCTTTTGGGCATGTAATAAAGCGTTTCAGCAAAAAATTACCGGAAAATCGAGGACAACCTACACTGCATATTTACCATTTTTTATTATTATTTTACTTTTTTTTAAATACAGTTATTCTGAATATTATTTTTAAAAAATATGGGGACTCAAAACTTGTCACTAATGATTTTTTGAAAATGTCTAGTTGTATGGAGTAAAATGGCGATTTCAAAAATTGTTTTATTTGCTTGAAATATTAGTTTTATATCAGATAAAAAGTAATATTTTCATTGAATAGTACAAATATTACATAAACTATACTTCAGCATTTCTACAGTCACTGTTTACAACACTCTAATGGTAATTTTATTATTTGTTTAATTACTATTTTACACAAATATTTTTAACCAACAATTTTGTTTACATGTAGTGACCTGTTAAATGCAGTGCAGTTAGCGAGTTTGCCACCGTAAGCAGCACAAGAGCAACCGGAAATAATGTTTTCGTATTACATACTTTTAAAAATAAATTAGAAATGTACAATACACATATAAAATCGTGTTAGGTTTTTCACACACAACCTTGTTAGATTCTTGATTTTTTTACAAAATAGTTTCTATTGTTTTTCATTAATAATAAAACGCATTTAATTAATCGTTTTCGCAATGAAAAAGACGTTAGCTACTTTCGCATGGTACTAATTTTAAGGTTATGCGAGTCACTTTTATTTTCGTCTTTTTTCAAACTCCCGTAATTTCCGCAGTTTGTATTATTTTCTAATGTTACCATTATTTTGTATTGGGCATATTACTAATAGGCTTATAATAAAGCGTTTCAGTTAGGTTCTTAATCCACGTTTTAAAAGTTTCTATTGTTTTAATTGAAAATTTATTAATTATGAAACAAGGAACAACGAACCAATTGGAATGAATCACAAGGAATGAATCATGAAACAAGATGGCATATGAAATAAATCGTAAATACACCTCAAAATAAAAAACGTTTTTACAAATTTTACTGAAATAAAAATAACGTTTAACAAATTTACTAGATGTTTAGTAAAAGTAAAAAAGTATAGTTTATGTAATATTTGTACTATTAAGTGATAAATCTTACGTTTTATCCCATATAAAATTACTATTTCCCGCAAAGAATACAATTTTCGAAATCGCTGTGCTATTCTGTAATTTTAAAAAAATTAAGGCATTGTTTTGCTGATTTGCAAAAGGTGATTAAAATTCGACAAAGAGACTAAACGAAATTTCCAAAAATGGCTTTCAGGAGTGTTTCCAACGATTATATGAACGGTGGAAGATTTGTTTTTTATTTTTTGTTATTTTAAAGTGAAAAGCACATTGAAGCTATTATCGCCTCCCTAAATGTAAGTCGTAAGTGTAGTGTTGTAAGTGTACGTGTGTGTTAGACTCGAGTACCGCGAGGTACGTCTAAATCCTCTCAATAGGTGCAGCTAGTCTGCACCCCCGGCGGGGAACGGTGTAAGAAGTGTGTACATGCAGGAGGAGAGTATTTTGAAGAAAAATAAGGTAAAATATTATACTTACTTTCAATAAATTTTCATTGACCAATTTCGGAAACATTTTGTCCCTCCCTCGTATGCAGAATAGATGGGAGGCCTGTTTGGTTGTGAACATATATATATATATATATATATGTGTGTGTGTGTGTGTGTGTGTGTGTGTGTGTGTGTGTGTGTGTGTGTGTGTGTGTGTGTGTCGCGCACTGTAACGTTCGGTATTTTATTCAAACTTCGTACGAATAATGATTTTGATTCGTACGACAAGTTTTTGCTAGCCTGGACAAGTTTGTCAGCTAGCACAACAAAATTACGAGAATAAATAATTTGTTTTTTAACAGAACGTGATAGGATCGTAATTTGTGGACGGAACTGCTAACGAACGCAAGAATAAACACAACAAAACGCACACCGCTTTGTGGAACACCCGGTAATCAACCAAATAAAATTTACGACTTGTAAACTGAACGCGTGACGTAAGCACGAGGAATCTGACCAGAAGATACCGTAGCATCTGTCTCGCTTCGCTCTCTTGCCGCTTCTTTAAATTTATGGTTTCCGGTCTGCTTTGATAATTGAAACTTCTGATACAAATTGAATATCAATTTCCTCAATAAATTAAATTTCTTCGCCAATTAAAAACAAATATCTTCTTCCGAATCGCGGCCTAATGATACACTTCCGTACAGCGTAGGCCTGGGTTATCAATTTGTTTCTGTCAATTTTTAGGCGCTTTCGTGTTCGTAAATAAGACATTACTTATCTTACGGAGATACAACGACGAAATCATGTCGAAATATCAGGCGCCAGCGAACTGTAGACGCCGGGTTTTACGCACTTATATGCACAGGAAGTTCGAGGAATTTACCGAACAAAGTACAGAATTCGTAATGTTCGTTTGGTCTGACGGTTAAAGAATTTACCCGTCAAAAATGAAAGATGTAGGTCCGCTTAAACGACTTTGATTCAGATTTGATACTGCAATTCGAAGTGTTATTCATGAACAAATTTTCACAGGAAAATGAGCGCTAAAAATTATAAGACCGGAACCATGAATGCATATTCTGACCTCTAGATCTTTCTGAGGGATCATTAAAAAGTTTACATACGATTATAATTACGACAGCGATCTTGCGTTCGCAATTTTGGTTCGATTTTATTAAACTTCATCTAGTTGCTTGTACAAGTTTGGTATTAATTTTTTTTTAACTTCGTCTACCTACATTTGCTAAATCACAAACAACATATTTTTCCATTGTTTGTATTATATTCAAAATTTGTTCAATAGTAAATCTTATTGGTCTAAAATGCACTGGTAGGTTTAATTCTAGTCGTTCTTTCACATTGCTAAGATACCGGCGAATTTGACGCGCATCTGAAGTGCGCATCTCAAGGTCATAAGTTCGAGACGCAGTTACTACCGTAAGTTTTATTTATTTTCCGTTAACGTCCATCCCTCGTCGTCTAACTGGTTTAAAGTAAGTGCGTCAAGCAAAAAAAAGGGGCATAAAACTGACAATATCATTAAAAATCTTCCATATAGGGCTAATGTTTATGATTTTTCATACTGGTCGGTGTTATTACTGATTAACAATTTATACGAACACAACACTTATGAAAAAACAATTTCTTATTGTTGAAGAATGAAACGAGAAAAACGTCGGGTTAATCAAAATTTTTATTTTTAAAAGTTAAGCTGCGAAAAACTTTGTGCTCGCTCGCTGCGTCAAACAAAAATGAAAAGCACAGTTGCTTAGACCATTGAATATAAACGTACTGGAATGATAACCATATCAGAGGTTGTGAGCGTTCGCTGCTAGTGGCACCTTGCGGCACAGTGGTCAACTACAGTTAAACAGTTAGTAGTATAGTAAATAGTACTGTATATTTCCTCAAACGTCTCCTTTTCTTGCAGCGTTCGTAGCGGTAGATAGTTCAATTATTTGGACTTTAGCCTCGGATATCGAGCACGCTTTTCATAATAGTGTCTGTACTTCTAGTTCAGTTATATTCAATGTTCAGATCTAATGAACGCGTGTTCTACTACGAAAAATGAACTTAATGCAACTTGTTTCTATTTCTTGTATTTAACCCAAAAAAAGGGCATCTTGTTGACAAACACGGACTCAGCGTGCCGGGCACTACCGAAGTGCATCTTTTTATTGCCCCAAATACTCCACACCCGTCGATCCGTGCCCACACGCATTTTGGAATGTATCAGTTTTGAATTTAAATAGCGTCCCAGCAGGATTCGGATGCATGATTTATGATTGGTGGAAATGATAGAAGCGACAGCCCCCCGGGGCCTGCCCACCACACGCTGGCGTCCAAATTAACAGCCGCACTGATAAAGACGTTGCGCCTGATTTGACGAATCGCTGTCAAAGTCCATGACCTTTTTCGGGTACCAACGTTGTGGAGGGTCGTTAGGGAAAAGGTCAATGTTGTGTTTACATTTCAATTGATATTGCTTCTACAGGGTCAAGTACGTCAGGTGTGGGAAGAACAACTCATATGTGTGAGGTGCCAAGAACATGATTGAAATAAAAATAAAAAGAATTTTTAAAAACACACACTTTCAAAAAGTTTGGCATGTTGGTTTTAATGATAAATTAAAAGCTATACTTCCACAAAACTTCTGTCAATTAATAAAGTCATATTTAACGGATAGATTTTCAGAGTTCGGATGGGACCTGAATATTCAGAACTAAAGAACATAAAAGATAAAGAACTGGAGTGCCTCAAGGTAGTGTATTTGCTTTATACTTATGATCTACCTTAAGACAGTAACATCATGATTACCACTTTTGCTGATGACACGGTTATCTTGGCTGTTGGGGAAGATGTAGATTCCGAAAATAAATCACAAAAAGCGGCTTCTTGTTTATCAAGCTTAATGAGACCAAATCTGTACATATCAAACTATCTTGGTGCGACCCCTGACTCCAAGCTACGCTGGAAGGAACACTTTAAGTAAAACCGCGAACAACTGGGCATGAAAATGATTGGAAGAAGGTCGGAACTGTCAATACATAACAAACAGCTGCTGTACAAGCAAGTGTTAAAACCGTTACGGTTATATGGTATGCAGCTTTGGGGCTGCAACAAGAAGTCTAATATTACGATTATTCAGACTTCTCAAAATAAAGTACTAAGGGCTGTAGTGAAAGGTACTTGGTGCGTCAGTAGATACCATTCATAGTGATTTGAAGATTGAACCAGTAGAAGTCGAAATACAAAAGCAAGCAAAAAAACATGGGGCAATTTAAATCTCAGAATGAACTTAAATATCGTAGCAAGTGTTGCAGCATATTAAACACACTACGTGTGATGTGCACGTAGCGAAGCTCGGGACAAAATATCACCGCTCGAATAAAACACAGAAACACCTGCTGAACGCCTTCGGCCGCGGATCCGCGACGTGCTTTACCAGTTATGCTAATCAGAGAAATGTTTATTTCGTTTGTATTCGCAGAAATAATAGGCGTGCATCGCGCCCCAGACGTAGGACCGCCTCTAAAGTCACTTTATCAGCTGTTTTAACGAACTCGGTACACAAGTTATTACCTTCTTACAGTCAAAACCACAATCACTTTACATTCCACCAAGCGCGAAAAAAAATAATAAATTGAAGAAATATTTTTTCCGTAATTTTACTGTTAGTATAATGGGTGACTATAGTTGAAATACGATTTTAAATTTAGTACATCAATATAGCACCTACAGAAAGCAAAGTTTTAAAACACATTATTGAGGATTTTTTTCTTAACGTTCATACTTTACCAGTTAGACTAATGAGGAAGAGGGATCAGCGTTAAGGAAAGTAACTGCAGACTCGAACCTATGACTTTTAGGTGCGCAAGTTTAGAGACGCAGCAAACTGACCGTAGTATTAGTTAACTAGACAACCGAGCCCTTTTAGTTAACGAAACGTGTCAAAAGACCATCGTTGTGAAAGAGGAATAGGTAGAGAAGACATCGAAGAAAGGAGGCCGATGCTCTTCAAGATCAGGAAATCAGTACTTAGTGGAAGTCGTTTCTCACTGGTTGCCGGTGTTTCTAAAAAAAAAACATTGAAGATACTCGCTCACTGTAAATAAACCAGTTTTTTGCCTTTCCCAAATCTTCGTGGTTCAGAGGTCTACTATGTGTCTCAAAATTGCAACTATGTATCATTGACAAATACAGGAGAAACGTCAACACAGTTGGGCGTTTTATTTCCTCCTGACTTCTAAACAGATCCTGACAAAACATAATGTTCTTAAAATTTTATTTAATATAAAATCTAAGTTTGCAAGACCTATCTAACAATTTTAATCTAGTTTAAATATACTATATTTGTTCCAGTCGACAATATAGTTCTAATTTAATGTTCACACACACTAGGCTTGCGTTATAAGACCTTGCAAGCTTGTCTCTTTCAGCCTTCCCACATCTCCTCTAGCATATAACAGCTCATCAGCTCATCGTTCTCGTGGCTGCTTCCTTCTAGTGTCCTTCTCCCGCTTCCTTGTTCATTTCCTCCGCAAGTGTGGGCATCTCCAAATTCCGATAAAGATTACCACTTCTGATGTACTATGGAGCATTAGTACCTTGTTTTGAAACCTCTGAATTACTTAATATGTCTTCTTGGTACAACCCTAGAGTTGTACACCATACGCCCATATAGGTTTCAATACCTGTTTATATAGCAGCAGTTTTTTGTGTAAATGCTGACCACTTTGTCTTCTAGTTTAAATTAATGAGTTTTTTTCTGCTTTGTTTGATATCAAGTGTCGTCCCAACACTTTTGTAATATTTGAATGTGGTCTTATTCGTGAATTTATGGCCAATAATGTGTATACAATTTTCCCATTTGTAAAGCTAACATGCTTTGACCTAGTTTCATTTAATTCGATACGCCATTTCTTTGTCCATATGTTCATTTCATCTAAAGATGTTTGCAGTTTATTGCTAGCTTCAACAATATTTTATCCGATTACCATAATTGCAATAGTCACCTGCAATAGTAGCTGTAGTGGTATTTGTTGTCTGTGAAATGTCTCGAGTAAATCGTTTTTGTATAATAATCACTTTCTTTTTCTTCTTTTTCTTTTTATTAAAGTTTCAAAATCATTCTGATTATTTCTACTTTAGGAGACTGTTGCTGGGAATAAAGATTTAGTAGAAACAACTTGAACAAAAACCTAACGCCATATATTTTACCCATTAAAAATAATCTAGATTTCTCATTGTTTTCCTAACTCAAACACTACGGCAGAATCGAATCCGACTGTAAACAGAAGGGTTAAATGAAGCAGTTCCGTAATGAATTGACAAGGGATGAATATAAATACAGTGCCAGGTATAGGAGGGTAGGTTAATCTTACAGAGCCATAAAGAACACGAAACTAAGTCCAGACCCGCTGCGTTTAGTTTACGACTTCCACACAGACAGTTGTTGTTTTATAGTTACAATAGAGAAGCACTTCAAATGGGCCGAAGCGCACGACCCGGGATAAGCTCTTAATTAGAGCACCGATACAAACGTTACGGGCTTATTCGCATGCGCCCGGAGGGCCACGAAATAGAAACATTTCAATTTGCTATTAGTTTTGTTTTGTATATACAGGGTGTTCCGGCAATCATTTATCAAATTAAAACATATTTGTAATCTTCAAGATTGATTTTGTTTTTTGCAAAGATGGTCGCCCTCAATCGTAACAAGTAGGCCTACACATGGGATTTTGGTAGTAAAACTTAACCTACAGCTGTTGTCGTGCGAGAATTAGTCTGTCAGTAACGTTACACTAGCGTATAAACGGTAAATCTTTATTGTTCTAACTTCTGTGATTTGCGAAAGACTTTCGAACTTAAACGTAAGGCTTTTGTGACAAAATTTCTATTTTCAAAATGGGAAAGTGAAGATAAAATATTTTTTTTTCTTAAAGTCCACACTTTAAGCCAGTTAGACTAATGAGGACGAACGGTCCGAGCTACAGTAAAAGGTAAAGATTACGCACCAATGTCTTAAGCATCTCTAACCATGTTGGCCATTGAAGAAAATAAGCAAATTATGTAGTAAACTTCATGTCAAGTTGGAAAAAGTATTAAAAAAATCTCAAATTGTAACGTACAATTTAGGAATTCAAATATTAAAAAAAAAATTAAGTAATATTGGAACTACGAATTACAACTTAATCATACACAAAACTGTCGTTTTTAGCTAAACGTATGTTATGTTACATACAACTTAATGATTTGTATTCGTTCGTTTATGGTTGTAAAAATCAAAATAACAAATTTTGTATTTATTTTTTTTTTTCAGATAAGACGTAGAGAATCTCACTTACTCACTGACCCACTTAAACTTAACAATTAGAACATGACTAGTTTTAATTTTATAGTTTTTTTTGGGACTTGTGGTTCTAATGATCACACATAAATTTAAGTTTTCTTCGTGACTTATAGTTCTACTACTAACCATATTTCAGTTTTAGTTATCTTTGTGACTTGCTCATATGCAAGTTTTAGCTTTATAGATTTATTTGTGACTTATAGTTCTACTGATCACAAGTAAAGTTAAGTTTTTTTTACTTTTCTGTATGACTTGTGGTTCCACTGATCACACACAAGTTTAAGATTTCTTTGTGGCTTGTGGTTCTACTGATCATTTGTAAGTTTTAGTTTTATAGTATTCTTTGTTACTTACGGTTTTAATGATTACATATAAGTTTAAGATTTCTTTGTGACTTGTGGTTCTACTGATCATTTGTAAGTTTTAGTTTTATAGTATTCTTTGTTACTTACTGTTTCAATGATCACATATAAGTTTAAGATTTCTTTGTGACTTGAGGTTTTACTGATCATTTGTAAGTTTTAGTTTTATAGTATTCTTTGTTACTTACTGTTTCAATGATCACATATAAGTTTAAGATTTCTTTGTGACTTGAGGTTTTACTGATCATTTGTAAGTTTTAGTTTTATAGTATTCTTTGTTACTTACTGTTTCAATGATCACATATAAGTTTAAGATTTCTTTGTGACTTGAGGTTTTACTGATCATTTGTAAGTTTTAGTTTTATAGTATTCTTTGTTACTTACTGTTTCAATGATCACATATAAGTTTAAGATTTCTCTGTGACTTGTGGTTTTACTGATCATTTGTAAGTTTTAGTTTCATAGTATTCTTTGTTACTTACTGTTTCAATGATCACATATAAGTTTGATTTCTTTGTGACTTGTGGTTTTACTGATCACATGTAAATTTATTTCTTCTTTTTGACTTGTTTTACTAATCGTATTTCAACTTTGGTGTTATTTGTGACTTACGGTTCTACTGATCATATCTACGTTTTATTTTTATAGATTTCATTGTGTTGTAGTTCTATTGATCACATGTAAATTTAGTTTTTTAGTTTTCTTCATGACTTGTAGTTCTGACGATCACAGATCAGTTTTAGTTTCTTTTATGGCTTGTGGTTGTACTGATTATTTGTAAGTTTTAGTTTTTAAAATTTTTTTGTTACATTGATCACATATAAGTTTTAGTTTTAATAACCTAAGTTAGAAACTTGAGAACGAGAGTTGTTTCACACTCTCGAATTTTCTTGTATTGTTCAATGTACACTAATGATAGCAAATATCCGAACAAAATATAAAAATAACATGAATATTTCATATTAAGAAACAGTTTTAAAAGCACAATAAATTTTCTTCTTTAAAGTGAGCTGAGCATTAGAAGAAGAGCTCAGTTGTTGTAAAGTCTCTTCTAATAGTCTGTACCTACGAACACTTCACAGGTAATTCCAGTTCATTCTTACTAAATATATTAGTTTTTTGAGCATTGATCTCATCGCCCTACTTTCTGGGCCTTACTTTGTGACTAGAAACTCTTATTGTTTATGGCTGCCAAGTACATAACTTTAAGAGTAACACCATCTACACAACAAACTAGAGATGGGAGGAACAGTTCACTTAAACGAACTAGTTCAAAATCTAGTTCAATGAATGAACTAGTTCAATTTTCTCTAACCTAATTTATTACTGACTGGTATATTTAATATTGCAGCATATTATATTATATGCCTAATGTAGAAATAATTATTAAATTTAAACTTTAATATCCAACTACAATTTACAAACAATGACTCAAGAAAAGTCTTGGTGGAGGAAAAATATTATTGATGTAGGTTATTTCATTCGTTTGCGATCTATTGTGTAGTTGAACTAGGAAATGAAATGAGCTATTGAATTGACCGGACTAAACACTAGTAGAATAAACTGAGTCATTCGTTCACGAACTATTGTAGAGTTGAACTAGTGAACGAAATTAACTTCTGAACTAATCGAACTAAACATAGTAAAATAAACTGAGTCAATCATTCACGAACTGTTGTATAGTTGAACTAGTGAACGAAATGAACTACTGAACTAATCGAACTAACACTAGTAGAATAAACTGAGTAATTCGTTCACAAACTATTGTATAGTTGAACTAGTGAACTAATCGAACTAACACTAGAAGGAAAAACTGAGTCATTCGTTCTCGAACTATTGTAGGGTTGAACTTATAAACGAAATGAATACTGAACTAATCAACTAAACATTAGTAGAATAAAGTGAGTCATTCGTTCACGAACTATTGTAGAACTGAACTAGTGAACGAAATGAATACTGAACTAATCGAACTAAACGCTAACAGAATAAACTGAATAAATCATTCGTAAACTATTGTAGAGTTGAACTAGTGAACGAAATGAATACTGAACTAATCGAACTAAACACTAGCGGAATAAACTGAATAATTCATTCGTAAACTATTGTAGAGTTGAACTATTGAACGAAATGAACTACTGAACTAAACACTAGTAGAACAAACAAACTGTATGATATAATATGTAGGCAAAATTTGTAATGTACTCGAAAGCGCCATGTATGCCAAACGAGTATTATTTCTTGGATAACGTACGGTTAACAGTTGTTTTCTTTTTCTATATGTTGCAGTTGATGCACTGTAGTGTCATAAGTAGCCGTTATGAGCGCTGATTGCAAGTACGAACTACATATTTCACCACGAATTAGTTCATTTTGACCTGTTCGTTCGCGAACGACCCACCTCCACCAAACTGCAGATGAGAAGAGCCTACCGTGCATTCTCGCCTTGATTTATACTTCCTGCTTCCACGTGTAACCAAGCCACATCTAACGAAGTGAATAATTAATCACTTTATAAAACTGCAACATTTACACCCAATTAGGTTAATTAAAGTTAAACGCCGGCAACTAGACACAACGCTGCCGCACGGCAAGGACTTACTAATTGCCAGCCTGATCCGATCCGAATACATCCATTACCCGTGTTTTGATAGTCCGAACTGATTTACGAGTGGACACGCTTCTGGGAACTGCCGCGGGGTCAGGGGAGAAGTGCATGAGAAACGCGACCCCGTGATCCCTGCTGCGTAGACTTCAATGGCATAATTGTAAGTGAATATTGGCGACGAAGTTATTAACCTCGAATATACTCCATGTTGCAAACGTAATTTGTCGGCGACCGATTAGGGCAAGAGGAAAGCCTGTTGTACAGCGTGTCTGGTAATTGTGCAGCCACGGTCCGGAAATGACTGTACGGTCAAGAATGTGCAAAATCTAATCAAGAGTCCGTAGCAATTTCTTTCGAAATCCGATCCACTTGTCTGGCAACAATGCTCGCCAAATCTCTTACAACTATTATCGTGCCGGCTTATAAAGACGTTTTAAAAAAAATATTCTTATATAGGTATTCCGAAAGTACTTCGATAGTTCTACTATACTTCTAGAAAATAGAAATAAATGGAAAATAAGAGAACTTTTGTGAAACATATGTTGTGAATAGGCCTATTGGTTTAAAGACATTTACATCTTTGTTAATACAAAAAAACTTACTTTCTATCTTGGCGCTGTGGGCTTCATACTCTGAAAACCAAATTGTGTCCTTCTTCCGTGACCTCTTTCTTGTTTCCTATCCATATTTTCCTAAAGTATTCTTGTACAACATCTTTCTACCTTCGTAGAACATATTAAGATATGTTGATCTCATAAGATGCTGTTCAGTAGCCTGACTGCTCTTCTTTCCAAGCCTGACACTGCTGTTCTTTTATCGCTGTGTTCAAGAGTCCATCGCCAGTAATTGCCATTCCCGAATACTTGTAAGTTCTACACCTCTTGATTTTTGTGATGTGTTCCACTAGAAGATTCCTACTCTGCCCTTCAATGCACATCTACTCAGTTTTTTCAGATTTACCTCAAGTCCCCAACTATCATATTCGTCTATTAATTTCCTACTCGTGTATTCTAGAACCTCGAAATCATGCGCTATAACTATTTGATTCTATTTTACTCTTGATTATTATCTTATAATCTAATAATCTTATCTAATTCCTTATCACACTTCAAGATCCTCCTCAAAGATTTTTACTATATTCTGAGCCTTTGATAAAATCAAAGTACCACGCCCATGTTACTTTACAGGTCTCGTTACTGTCTTCGGTATGTTTAATTTGGCGTCTTATATCAAGGATATCTTGGAAAATATTATCTACTACTACTCCTTTATTCAATATACTTTTACACGTAATTTAAGCAAAATCCGTTATTTTTTATTATACACAATTTCTTAGGCGTCAAAGGACTTCAGAATTCATATAGGCTAAGTTATTTTTATTACGAGTATATCAAGTACAGTGTTTCCTCTAGATTCTACGTAAGGCGAAGAAGTAAAATTAACAATAACAATAGCGGCATGCAGCTGTCTCGCTGACGTGGAAGCGAATTGCCTAAAATGTCTTTACGTACCCTATTTGAAAATCTAATTTCACAACTAAAGTCAGCGTTAAAATCTGCATATATATTAGCATTTTAAATTGCCAAATTACACTGGAAACATAAACATAAACCCTGACCGCCGTTAAGTCCATTAAAAACATTCAAAACAGTAATTTAAGTAGAATTTAAAGTAGAAAAATTAGTAAAAGTACAAAAAGTTACAAATTTCTTAAAATTTGAAATGGATGCTATTTTGAAACTGTTAAACGAACTTTGTTGGGTAACAAAACGTGTCCAAGATGTTAACAAAATCGGGTTTTACGAAGTTTAAATTAAATTAGACCAAAATTCCGAACACACAACACATGCTAAAACACACAAACAACAAATTTTGAACGACTTATCAAAAGTCATAAACCGCGCTCATTTCAAGGTTCCCCAGGTTTTAGGCTTACCATAATGGCAGCTACGATAAATCATTTTTAGGAGAAGAAATTATTTTAATCGTAACAACAAATAGAACGATTTTATAAATGAATGTAACGCCAGTAACCGAGTCAAACAAAACGTATTTATGGAATAATAATTCGGCAATCGACCACGAAATTCTGCGTATCGTACTGCGATTTCGGCTAATCTCTGCAGAATCTTTAACGAAACAATGCCAGAAAGAATTCAGTTAGAAGCATTTAGTTTGATATACGTTCTTGAGGAAGTTAAGTGTGTAAATTCGGTCGCGCCATAAATCCAGCTTCAACGAATCTGCCCCAGAAACCCGCAGAGAACACGACACGCAGCTGTAGGACCATTCACACCTTTATCTAGATTCAATTGGCCACAACAAAAACAAACGTCCCTCCAACGCTACAACAGAGCACA
This sequence comes from Callitettix versicolor, assembly GCA_022606455.1. NCBI lineage: Eukaryota > Metazoa > Arthropoda > Insecta > Hemiptera > Cercopidae > Callitettix > Callitettix versicolor. The sequence continues at coordinate 82,097,672 of CM040189.1, forward strand.
ATAGAATGGAGCTGTTGCAGTGATTTATCGCTAAACTATTTAAATAGCGACTCATTAGAATACACTGCGACTGCGCGGTATGATGGCGATATTCATCCGCGGAGCCCTTGGCGTCCTTCCAACCACAGCCGGCAACATTCATTAGGACAAACTCACAGAGTTCCGGTACTCGGCCGGCGATTATCTTTTGACGTTACAAAATCTACCATCCAACATTCAAAGCTCAGAACACGTCAGAAACATTTAAAATATTTTGTCGGCGATGTTCGCGCCGCGGCGTTTGGTATGAATAAAATAAATAAATACGAAACTAGTAGACACTCTGTGAAACGTTAATGAACACTATATAAGTAGACTATATGGATGAATCCCATGTTTGAAGGAACACAGTTAAAATTTTTGCTGCATATTTTATCCGAAATCAAACCCACGTTCTATTATCAAATAAGATCAGCATCTATTACTCCAATTATAACGCATTTATAAGATTAAAGATTAAGATTACGTTCGAGAAGTTACGGTGTTATATCCTCTGACATTGAAATTAAGGAACCTACTCTGCAGCGGATCCTCTTGCATTCTAGTTCAATAGACTGAAACTTCAATACGTTCTAGCAGTCCACTGACTAGCTTATTCTGCTAGACTCCCAGAGTACTGGAAGCCAAAACCCCTGCTGGTAAGAGCCTCACTATCGTAGATTACACGGCCTGCAATTTCCTCTTCCTTTATGCGTCACATACACACAGTTTCTCCGTGAGACATTCCTATCCTGTTCGCGTTTACTCTCAGACCACAATGCCCTGTAGTAAGTCCCATGGTTTTCCTCAGATGTCTCCCTCTAAGTTCTCCTAAAGGGACCTTTAACACGTTTACTAGAATACCCTCAAGGTTATCCCACCACGTGTTGGCTATTGACCTACCCATTAACAGATTCAGGTCGAACCAGATACAAGGAAACCTACTGTCGGCTCCTGTTAAAATGAACTCAAATGAAGATTCCAATCCATTAAGTTTGTTCCCCTCTGCGGCATTTATTACAAAACAATACTGTTTTGTGTGTAACGAACAAAAATAACTCCAAGGATGTTTTCGGCCGAAAGAGAAAAATGTCGTGAACATAAAGATGAACAGAAAAATGAAAAAAGAAAAAGAAGTAATTCGTACTATTAATTTAAAAACGGAAATTTGAATATGTAGGCCACGTAACGGAAGAAGGCAGATATTAAGTAGACCACCACAAGAAGGATTAATAATGTAGGGAAAGATTCAAGTAAAGAAAAGATTGTTCTAAGTGAACACTCATGGAAGAAAAACTTACAAGAGTGGTTTAACTATCTAAACTACTAGCCAACTAATTAGATCAGCCTTATAAAAAATGATAGTACAAGATGATTGCCAATCTTGTAAATAGAGACGGAATTTAAAGAATGAATTTAAATAACTACACATAGACTAACTAATTTTATTAAATGTTTTACACAACACACACACACACACACACACACACACACACACACACACACACACACACACACACACACACACACACACACACACACACACACACACACACACACAGAGAGAGAGAGAGAGAGAGAGAGAGAGAGAGAGAGAGAGAGAGAGAGAGAGAGAGAGAGAGAGAGAGAGAGAGAGAGAGAGAGAGAGAGAGAGAGAGAGAGAGAGAGAGAGAGAGAGAGAGAGAGAGAGAGAGAGAGAGAGAGAGAGAGAGAGAGAGAGAGAGAGAGAGAGAGAGAGAGAGAGAGAGAGAGAGAGAGAGAGAGAGAGAGAGAGAGAGAGAGAGAGAGAGAGAGAGAGAGAGAGAGAGAGAGAGAGAGAGAGAGAGAGAGAGAGAGAGAGCTTTTTTTAACGTCCATACTTCATGCCAGTTAAAGACTAGAGACGACGAGAGTTCGGCGTTAACGGCAACGGACGTAACTGCGGCTAGAATTGAACCATGATGTGCGCAGTCAGAGACGCAGCAGACCAACCAATGCTTTAAACACATCGACCACCGAGTCCTTATCCGAAAGATAATTTGAATCGAGACAAAATATATTTTGTAAATTTTGTAAAATTTAAAATAATATTAAAAGATACGGAAAAACTACAATTTAAAGCCAAATTCCATTCGATATCGACCAATTTGTTTCGTGCCACAATTCTAAACTACTTCTGGCATTAGAGAATCTCAAAAATAAAAGCTCATACCAATCGAAATAAGATTTATTTTTCACAATCGATAATATTGCTTTCAGTATTCTAGTGAAGTAAAATGCACTCAACAAAGACTCATAAAAACAAAAGCCACAGACTGGACTGTTGACGCGATCTGTTTTCTGTCATTAGCAGCTGACAGGGTGTTGTGGGTGGTCACAAGTCCTGTTTTTATGTACTTTGCCATGTGCGTCGTAGTTTTACTGCTTCTATAGGGGCAGTGGCGAACTCAAGACTCGGTTGGAATTTATCTGTAAGTAAAGGTTTTGTCAGCAGACCGTCTGTCCCAAGGTTAGACAAGGACAGATGAAAGTCTGCAACAGTTTTGAAGTATTAAAGGTTTGGGACTGTTTGCCAGTCGATTTCCAGGCTGGGAAAACATTATAGCACTTTGGAGTAACTGTTAGAGATATCAACGACAACTTTTATAATAACGGAAAGATTATTGTGTGGTAGAGACATCAGGCTGGAGTACTGGCAGTTCCAGGGGGCTGAGGGGCTTAGAATTAGAAACAATTTGAATGAATTTACGATTAACTACCTAATTAAGTAAAATAAAAATTCCATCTATTGGCATAAATTTACTCTTTACATTAAACCGGCGTTTCTCTGAATCCTGCATGAACAGGTACAGCGGGACAGGTTAAAGTTTAACTTATCCTTGAACAGAAAAGAGGGAAGAAGGAATAAGAAGGCGCACAAATTTGTCAGTCAGGACACGATGGACTTGGATGTGAACAGAGAAATAGCGGACAAATACGACCCAAACAGAATCGTTGATGAATTCGCGAAGTTGAAAAAACTTTAGACTTCGTCGTCTGAAATGAATGATAATTTAAAACACAATAAACTTAGTAAAAATGTTTATAAAATGTATTTTCATTTATTTCTTTTATTTTGTTTTATAGTAATTTCTATATTTAGTATTCCATGTGACAAAGACTCTCCAAAATAACACTATGTATACAACAATAAAATTTTTATTTTTAGATTTTATCATAAATTTATTACCCTGAAGTAGATCAAGAATGTACTAAGTGCCATATGATATGCAATGTGCAATGATAATAATATTTTATGAGTTACCGGGTTTATCCTTGGGTCAGCCCCCTTTAAACTGGTTGGATCCGCCCATAGCCTGGATACAAAAACCATCTAAATAAAGTATTACGTAGGCTACTCATTGTATTGCTTTACTGGATGGAAACACAGACACTGATGAAAGCAAACATGACAACGTTAGACGAGTTTGATTTACGGTTATACAGAAGAATATAGTGGAACGAAAGTGTAACCGACAAAAAAGTGATGAAATGAATGAAAATAAACAAAATTGCAATATCTAGACTATGTGACGACAGGAGACATGCCGTGTACTACAAGAAATAAAACAGTGGAAGATTCAAGGGAAGAGAAGTGTTGGAAGAATGCGACGTTCAGGGAAACTTACAAGAGTGGTTTAATCGTATTGGCCAATTATTTATAGGTAACATTAAAAGTGCGAATTGCCAACCTTCGAAACTGAGACGGCTCTTGAAGAAGAACGGTTACCAACAATCAGGTGACAACACCCTTTAAGGCCGGGTGACCACGCGGAGTTGAGCTGGACGGGCGCAAACTCTACTCATTCAAAATATAACCTATTATTTTTAACGTAAGTGTACCTAGTGAAAACGTAACGGAGCTGAGCGGAGTCAAGCGGCGTCGCTGAGCTCCACTTCGCGCAGCACTGACTCAATCTTGGTTCGGTTTTGAAGCTGACTCAGCTTCCCCCACCACGTTGACTACACCTCCAAACTTATTATTTCTTCTTATATAGATTACCGCTGTCTAGGTTACGGTTAAACATAACAGTTCAAAGAATCCGTTACAGTATGCCTAATTTTTAGATTTAAAGGTACAAACGCGTTATTTAAACTAATTTACTCCGCTTTTGGTTGTAGCTCACCTTCATTAAGCTTGCCTCAGCTCAGAGCAACTCCTCTCCGCATTTGGTGGCCACCCGGCCTAATGAGGAGAAAAATAAATGTTTGCAATTTAACTGTTGAAGAATGTACTGCGAAAATGTTTTAAGGTTCGTAAACATCTACTGTGAAGAACTACGGTTCGACAACACAACCTTAACGTTTAAACGTTAAGTTGAGTAGTTATTAGCGTTGTCAGTTTTGTTTCCGAATTAACAACATAGAAGAACTATAGCGTTTTATATATATGTATATATTAAAAAACAAAATATTTTTCCCGTAATTTTACTGTTAGTATAATGGGTGGCTATAGTTGAAATACGATTTTAAATTTAGTACATCAATATAGCACCTACAGAACGCAAAGTTTTAAAACACATTATTGCGGATTTTTTCAAAGGTAATATTTTGATTTTTGTGTTGTGTTCCAATAGGAGATTCCTGCTCTGCCCTTCAATGCACATCTACTCAGTATTGTTCAAATTTACCTCAAGTCCCCAACTATCATATTCGTCTATTAATTTCCTACTCGTGTATTTTAGAACCTCCTAATCATGCACTATAACTATTTGATTCTATATTTGATTCTATTTACTTTTAATCATTATCTTATAATGTATTAATCTTATCTAATTCCTTATCACACTTCAAGATTTTCCTCAAAGATTTTTACTATATTCTGAGCCTTTGGTAAAATCAAAGTACCACGCCCATGTTACTTTACAGGTCGCGTTACTGTCTTCGGTATGTTTTAAACACATTATATATATGTTAATCGTATGTTACATGTGTCTGCACATTAAAATAAACACATTAAAACTACCAACTAAAAGAGAGATCCTTTCAACTAACATGCACAGAACAAAAGAATATACAGTATTCGAATAAAAGAATACAGAGGGAGAGGCTAGGCTGAACGGGAACGGAAGAATTCTGGATGCCATATATATATAATATTTAATTTATATTATAATATTTAAAACGGGATGGCTTAAAAGTAAACTTGTACAAAATAAAATTTCAGAAGATAATTTCTTATTAGTTGATTCCAATAATCAGTATACAGTACAATATTGTAATAAAGTACAGTACAGTCTCGATTAACCGTCATTCTCGGGACCGTTGGGGTGACGGATAACAGAAATAACCCGTAAAATAACATACTATATTCCTGTATACAGAACAGAATGTTTTATTATTATTATTATTATTTTGAAAAATGTAGTAGTAAAAGTCTTACATTTTCTATTTAACACTAATTATGTATTATACAAATTTTACATACTTTGGTCTTTAATACAGTCCTTTTTGGTAAGTATTCACAGGTCTTATCCTTTGAATAAGTATTCACGTAACAGAGTGCTCATGTAACTTTAAGTGATCAACTTATAAGCTGAATGGTATTATCGTAATACTATCAGTGTTTCAATTTCAATAGAAACATTGACGCACTCTTTCCGAATTTGTTGACACTATTTGAAGTGTTTCTATTTCATTCTACTAGATGATAAGATCGTTTAATTCTCGATTATCAATGTTTGCTTAGGTTAGCAATTAGTATATAAGTAGCCGTCGCCTATGCTATAAATAAGTCCTGTCCATTTACAGTGTTTTGTTTTGTCTAGAAGGTTACTTATATTATTTATTATAAATTATTTACAATGGAAGACGGTTTAAAATGTCAGATAACAAAATTAACCTGACGGTTAAAAGGGTGACAGTTAATCGAGACTTTACAGTACTTTTATTTTCATAGATTATCAGTGTGATTGCGACAGGATATCTATCTAGCATGGACACTAAGTGATCTGAAAAATATTTGGGTATTTTTTTAGATTATACATTCAAAACCTAATAGTATACAGTAAGTATATTAATTAAACGTATCCTAAAAGAGTGTGTAAATTAAAGGTATTTTCCTTTAACTAACAGGTAAGATCCTTTCAACTAACATACACAGAACAAAAAGAATATACTTTCTTATTTGCGTCCAATTAGCTCTTAAAGTATTCGTTTCGGAAACTAACGACGAACAAAAAAAATGAAATGTTCCATACTTTATCAAAACCGGTTCATCAAATTTCGCTCAAACTTTCGCCAAATATTATGAAGATTACTCAAATATAGAAAATATAAAATAAAAGAAATTTACTGTTACGAGAGTAATTTGGGGGGAAAACCCCGACGGCGGTTAGGGTTTATTTTCGCAATGTTTTAGAGGTACTTGTTTTCAGACATTATCAACGAATACTGAATAGTCTATGGGCAGCTACTATGGTATTTACTAGTGAAACAAGACAGCACCCAATATTGGAAAGAAAATTTTAAAATTATAACCCCGCTGCAAGATTCCGTCAGAGCTGCCCATATCTCAACCGCAGTAGTCCATCAGCGATGCTCAAGCCTTGACAAGGTAACATGTCCTGCTCACGAAGGACTTAGTCCAGTTGACAAATAACCTTTAATACATTTATTATACGAAGTGATGTCACAGAAAGGTGCGTTTCACTTGACATACTGACCAATCTACGAATCCATGACCCAGGCCAACACCCATGATGTAACAGATGCTATCAGAAAATGGAACCATTGTGTTGGGTTCTCCGCCGGTTGTCTTGTGTTAGATAGAGCCAAACCCATCTGGCTCTGATACAATATTTGCAACGGTTATATGTGCTGACCTTTTTTAATACAAGATACAGTCTTGCTTGTCACAATATTGGTAAGAATGATCATATATATTATTTCTCGAGTCAACATCCCTTTTTCTCAGCACATACTATTCGTATAGGCCTCACAATCATAAATTATGTGTCCTGCAGTACGCATAAAGGAAGGATCCTTTACTGCGTAACCTACACACGGTTTCTTCGTGGTACATACCTGTCTTGTTCATACGCACTCTCAGACAACAGTGCCCAAGATGTTTGTGAGTTGCACTCTGCCCAAGACATCAGTCGTCCGTCTAAATCCTCCATGAGGAACCTTACCAGAAAGGCGCATGTTATGGGAACGCCCATGAAGGTTATCTCATCCTGCCTGGTGATCCACCTGTTTATAACAGACCCGGCCAACGATAGAGAGATCCCTAAAGCCGACTCAAACCCGATTAACTCATGCATATCCCAGTCCAGCCAATCGGCCTGTCTCCTCATTACCCTCAACCCACTTATGCCCCGGAACCCAGTGAAGAGTAACTCGGTTTCCCACAGACAGAGCACTGAAGTTCTCCCGACACCACCAAACCAGCTTGGACCGAATTTTAGGCCCCTCAAGTGCTTTGATTGTTACCTGACTACCTGTACAAATATTACAAATATTTCAAATTCTCTCAAACGCAGTCATTAATGGCCATTACTTCAGCCTGTAATACTGTTGCTTACTGTTTCTTTGTCCTTGGTCTCAGGCAGTACACCCCAGCATCAATGCCTGTCTTCGTCTTGGAGTCATCTGTATACCAAAATAGGTCTCCAGATTTTCCCAACACACGATCTTCCTCCCCAAATGTCATAGTGACATCGAAGGGTCTAGAAACCATATTGCTTGACCATCTGATCAGCCCTCATCATTAGAATCAGAACTGTAATATTTTTTGTGATACTAGCGTGCCTCAAAGTTGAGGATAGCCTGACTCCACTATCCTGCAGTCTGTATTACTGCTTGTTCAGTGTAGCAACTGAACAAACTTTTCGCCAAAATATGCCGTGTTTGTAAACGCTGTACAGCACTACCAGCTCAAGAACAGCTGCGACCTGACAGTCACTGTACGTGTGTCTGTCGTTTGTTTACAGATTTAATGCCCTTCATATTTCATGTGCAAATACTCTTTATGAAATAGATATAAAGCGTCTTTTCCACCGCTGTCGAGCGTTCCGGTCATGCGCCGCTTGAATACACTCTTACCAACTGCCGTAAAATAAACACATTAAAACTACCAACTAAAAGAGAGATCCTTTCAACTAACATGCACAGAACAAAAGAATATACTTTCTTATTTGCGTCCAATTAGCTCTTAAAATATTCGTTTCGGAAACTAACGACGAACAAAAAAATGAAATGTTCCATACTTTATCAAAACCAGTTCATCAAATTTTGCTCAAACTTTTGCCAAATATTATGAAGATTACTCAAATATAGAAAATATGAAATAAAAGGAATTTACTGTTACAAGAGTAATTTGGGGGGAAAACCCCGACGGCGGTAAGGGTTTATTTTCGTAATGTTTTAGAGGTACTTGTTTTAACGCACTATCAACTAATACTGAATAGACGCACTACTATGGCAGCTACTATGGACTTACTTGTTTTGACGTACAATCAAATAATACTGGATGAAGTATAAGCAGCTGCTTTAGAAATATTTGTTTTGAAGCACTATCAAGTAATACTGACTAGACTATTGGCAACTGCTATAGATTCATTTGTTTTAACACAATATTAAATAATATTGAATGGACTGTAGGCAGCTACTTTGGAGGTATTTGTTTTGATACATTATCGGTTAATATTAAATAGATTATAGGCAGATACTAAACAGGTATTTGTTTCGACGAACTATTAACAAATACTGAATGGACTATAGGAAGCTACTACAAAAGTATTTGTTTCGACGCACTATTAATATTGAATAGACTGTAGGCAGCTGCTTTTAAAGGTATTTTGTCGCACTCAACAACAAATTTTAAATGGACTGTAGGCCGCTACTATGGAGATATTTGTTTTGAAGCACTATCAATTAATATTGAATGAACCCTAGTCAGCTAATATAGAGGTATTTGTTCTGAAGCACTATCAAGTAATATTGAATGGACTGTAGGCAGCTGCTGTGGAGGTATTTGTTTTGAAATACAATAACTAATATTGACTGGACTGTAGGCAGCTACTATTAAAGTATTTGTTTTGAAGCACTATCAAGTAAAACTGAATGACCTGTAGGCAGCTGCTATTAAAGTATTTGTTTCGAAGCACTATTAAGTAATATGGAATAGACTGTAAGCAGCTGTTATGGAGGTATTTGTTTCGAAGCACTATCAAGTAATATTGAATGGACTGTAGGCAGCTAATATGGAGGTATTTGTTCTGAAGCACTATCAAGTAATATTGAACGACCTGTAGGCAGCTGCTATTAAAGTATTTGTTTCGAAGCACTATTAAGTAATATGGAATAGACTGTAAGCAGCTGTTATGGAGGTATTTGTTTCGAAGCACTATCAAGTAATATTGAATGGACTGTAGGCAGCTAATATGGAGGTATTTGTTCTGAAGCACTATCAAGTAATATTGAATGGACTGTAGGCAGCTGCTGTGGAGGTATTTGTTTTGAAATACAAAAACTAATATTGACTGGACTGTAGGCAGCTACTATTAAAGTATTTGTTTTGAAGCACTATCAAGTAAAACTGAATGACCTGTAGGCAGCTGCTATTAAAGTATTTGTTTCGAAGCACTATTAAGTAATATTGAATGGACTGTAGGCAGCTGCTGTGGAGGTATTTGTTTTGAAATACAAAAACTAATATTGACTGGACTGTAGGCAGCTACTATTAAAGTATTTGTTTTGAAGCACTATCAAGTAATATTGAACGAACTGTAGGCAGCTGCTATGAAAATACACTTTCCGAACACACTATACGGTGATGTTATTAAGCCGGCAATAAACGGCTTACCTCAGCCAAGGAGGCACTGATACCGTGGCGTATCCTATGTAAGATTTACTAGTGTCGAGGCTTAAATCTGGTTAATGGCTACTTTAAACAGATTATATTGTATCTAATGTGTTCAACAGCACAATACAGTCTTTAGATAAGTCAGTTTTCCTGTTTTTATGTGTCACTATTACCTGGATAAAGTTTCGTGACAACATAAACTTAGTGGACATATCCGTTTTCAGATGTACTAAAAAAAAAGAAATAGATTCTTATACGTGGTTAGTAGAATTTAGATATACCAGGTAGGAAATGGCGTCACACAGCCTCAAACGTGATGGAAGCGAATTTCAAAAAATAATGTCACCTCACTCTTTCCGAAATTCTTATTTCACCATTTAAATCAGCATTAAAATATGCAATAGAATTTTAAACTTTAAATTACACTGAAAATGCGACAATGAACCCCGCGACCAGTGTCAAATTCAATTCATTAATTTCAAAGGATTTTAAAAATTCAAAATTCCAATTTATGCAGGTTTTAACGCCGATTTACAACGAAATAAGATTTCCAAAAACGTTTGAGAGAAAAAAAAAGTTAAGAATGTTAACTTAAAGATTTTAGAATGGCCGCTGTTTTGAAACTGTTTAACATATTTTGCTGGTCAACGAAACTGTTCACGTTGGTAGAGAGGGGAGTTACTTTGTTGCAATTTAATCCCATGTTGAGTATTTCTTTTTATTTTGTTATTTTAATTCGAAAAGCACATTGAGGCTATTGTAGCCTTCCTAAATGTAAGTGTAAATATAAAGTGTTAAAGTTGTAAGTGTAAGTGTGTGTTACACTCGGGTACCGCGAGGGACGTTTATACCCTCTCAATAGGTACAACCAGTCTGCAATCCCCCTGCGGGGACCCATTATGTTGAGTATATATATATATATATATATATATATATATATATATATATATATATATATATATATATATATATATATATATATATATATATATATATATATATATATATATATATATTTCTAAACGATCCCTCAAAAAGTGATTTATAGGCCAGGATTGGTAATCATTTCGAGGTTCCAGGTCTGAGTCTTACCTCGATGGCTGTTCCAATAGATCATTTCTCAATCCAAATCTGATGGCACCGTTAAAATCAGCGGAAAAAACTACATAAATAAGCAATCCGTATTTTCAGAATCCGTTGGAATTAAGAAATTGAATTTGTCGCCAATCATTTTCGTATTTTCAATGTAATTTGAGAGTTTAAAACGCCAATATGCTGACTTTATTGCTGTTAATGATGGCGAAAACAGAATTTTTTGAAAAAGGTTAAGTTGAACAAATTATTTTCGGAAAATCGCCTCCATCACGTCAGCGAGACGGCTGTTGTACCGTGATTTATTTTTGTTAAATCTTAAACAAAAGTGAGAATATTTTGCTCCGTTTATTATTTTCAACTTGTAATATTTAATTAATCAAGGCGAAACACACATTAGCATAACAAATAAAGAGAACAATGAAAGCAAAGAGAAGAGAAGAGACAGACTGGGTGCACGGTCTGTTAAGTCTGAATGGAGAGTACAGAGGAGCCGGGCCGGGTAGAACATAATAGTTAAGAATGCAAATTGTGTTCGGGTGAAGCTATGGTACCACAGCGGCTCTTGGCAACTGGATAAATGAAACCAGCGCTGGCGCGGCAAGGTCATTCATAACATTTCGATATTTATGCAATAACTGCACCCCGCTTATTTTCACAATTTCAAAATATTTTTTTGTTCTACTGAAAAATATATTATTAAAATAAGTGATATTAATCCGCGGAAAATTTAATTTCTTAAGACAAGTTACGATTTCATGCAATTTTTAACGGAACTATTTATCTGAAAGTATGTTTTACATCAGCAGTGACAGTAATATAATAGTGAGGTTAGTAACTTTTACAAATTATAACGGTAAGGTTCCTTTTTTTCGAATATGCGGTAATTTCATCTTTTTATATAAAATTATTACTTATAGGCACTAAATAAAGAAATTGTTTTGTAACTTTTACACAATAGCAAGTTAGTTTATGAAAGCGATTTTTTTCCATTTTTTCGGTCTTCCGATGATTTCCTCAATTTTACAATTTCGATAACTACTTACGATCATGAAATGGTGATGGAAATCGTAAGGATTTCCAGGTGGGAAATCCTGGCGAAAAACAACAAACAATTGACGGTGTCCAGCTAATGCACATTTACCTTTATGTTTTTAATATTTGGTTATTTTTGCACTTTCGGGTGGTTTATTAAAATAATGATTTTTCCAGTTTTTTTATTTAATGATGCATTTTATTGTCGAAAGATATTCACCAGCGAAAGATTAAATTTCTTACGATAAGTTACAATTTTAAGTCATTTTTAACGGAACTATATTGTAAAGCCATTGATGCTATGGATTTCCACCTAACAAAATTACTACGCGTCAACGAGACGTGCCGACGTACTGCTCATGCGCGTTATCACATTGTAATAAGTCAATTATTACATTGTTAATTCTTTTAATTTGTCTTTTAATTTAATTCTGTTCTAGTGGATAGCGTACTAGGCTTTCACCCCGAGGATCCGGGTTCGATTCCCGGCGAGGGCTTGGCATTTTCATACGCTATAAATCATCCCACCGTCTGCATTAGCCCAAGTGTGTACAATAGTCAGACGTTAAACACCAAAAAAAAAAAAAAAAAAAAAAAAAAAAAAAAAAAAAAATTCTACTTTATTCTTGTTCTGTTTAATAATTCTTTGTTCTATAATTTTTGGTGAAAACTTCGTGCTCAAAGGTCAAATCTTTTACGGAAAACTAACAACGTACTGGATATAAATTGAAGCTGTGTATATTTTTTTGGCTTACTTTTATCAAAAATCGGGTATTTTCCTGTCCATTGGCAACATTGCGTCACTGGAGTGTGTGTGTGTGTGTGTGTGTGTGTGTGTGTGTGTGTGTGTGTGTGTGTGTGTGTGTGTGTGTGTGTGTGTGTGTGTGTGTGTGTGTGTGGAGGGAGAGGCGAGGTACACCATGAACATTACGTGGACGGTTCGGGTGGAAGTGACAGACAGGTGAATTCATTGTTAGTTGCGAACATAACCTTTTTCTTATTATGTTCTGTGTGTGTGTGTTCAGTTGAAATTATTATTATCACTAAATATGTTCAGTAGGCTTAAAATATGTTCAACAGAAAAAATATTACATTTTCTTCCATATAAAAGAGTCTATGGAACTCAAAGGGTTCAATACGACGCAAAATCAACGATGGTTCATGTTCTCGCTCCAAACGCCTAAGACACATCCTTCGAGTGAAGCACTTCTTTTGGGGGAGCAAGATGACCTTGTGCCACAACCGTTACCAAAACTCTGGCCTACAAACACGCAGAGAATGTCTCAAATTGAACCATTACAGACGCCATCGCCTGTATTCTTGTCGATCAATTAGTTCGCAGATAACGGCTGATAATGGCTGACAAGCAACGCCCTCGGACGAATAAATGGTGCAAGATACGATCCGATGTTCCGAAGATACAAGAACGAGATATTCTTTACGACTTGTCCGAACCACCCCCACCCCCCACAAGACCCGAGGACTGCCTGATATCGGCCACAGATTTTTACTAGAATTTCCCCAAAGAATTTGATTCTAAAAAAGTGTTCGGGTTTCGTGAAGATTTACGGCTGTCGTGGGCAATAATTTTGTCACAGGATTCTGTCGGGGCGGTGAAATGTAGACTCTTTGTTTAGCGCTGCGTGCTAGTGCTGTTGCTACTACGGATACCCGTGCTTCGCTACAACTACACGTCTTATATAATGGTCAGATGAGTGGGACAAACAGAACTAACAACCTTGCAAATTTAAAACTATTCCATTTTTTTTTTTATTTTAAGGCGAAAAGCACATTGAGGTTATTATCGCCTCCCTAAATGTAAGTGTGTGTTAGACTCGGGTACCGCGAGGGACGTCTAAATCCTCAATAGGTGCAGCTAGTCTCCACTCTCTGCGGGATATTCCAAAGTATGTATTAATCACTATATTCTTAAACATTCTGGTTAAGAAGCTCCTCCCCCGAACACCGGCGATGATGAAAATCTAAACGACACGATTTCTCAAAACCGGTTTGACACATTTCGCTCAAATTTTAATCGTACATTAATCTAAAAACAAAGTTGTATTTATTTTTCGCCACAAACTACCTTATTAATTATGTCCGTGCATACAGGAACACCCAGTATAGAGTATTTTGTCTACGATTAATTCAAGATACGCATGCACGTGTAGATTTTTAAAGAACTTGTAATCCAATTAACAAAAAAAAAGTTTTAAAATCACATTGAAAAATAAATGACATTTACTTGCAGAAAAGGATTCTTGCAAGAGATCTCCTAATATTATTTTTTAATATTATTACATACAATACAGCTTTATTAGTTAACCAGCAGTTTATTACCTAATAAATAATTATAACAGTTCATAAGGTTATTGCCCAATGTGATCACAAGACAATAAGAGTGCAACACTATGAACCCTAATCCAACTCAAAAGGTTAGTTAGTCTCACTAGCTCTACTTTACGAAGCAGCTGACGTACTTCAACATTTTGGTGTTGATGGAGTCGAAACTAAGGTTTTTATCTTGATTTTGAATTTCGACTTTTTCTGGTTCAATCTTCAAATTTCTGTGAATAGTATAATTATTGACATACCAAGGAGCTTTCACTATAGCCATTAATACTTTATTTTGAAAAGTGTAAATAACTTTAAGACTTCTTGCTGCAGTCCCAAATCTGTACACCATATACAAGTTTTAGCATTTGCAGTTCGTTATGTATTGATAATTCTGACCTTCCAATCAACCAATGCATTTTCTTCATTTGGATGCCCAGTTGTTCGCGTGTTTTCTTAACGTGTTCCTTCCAGCGCAGCTTGGCGTCAAGGGTCATGCCAACGTTTTCAGCATCTACAACATCTTCCCCATCAGCCAAGATAGCCGTGTCATCAATCTAATGAAGTTTTTTTTAATTGGTCCATAATGTAGATTTTTAGAAAAGGTATATTTTCATTTAGATTAACTTTAGGTCATTTTGCGATAAGCATCACGTTTGGTTTGCTTGAATACAGCAAGGAAACAGATTAGGTAAAGGAAAAACAACGGGAGAAATTGCGGTTCGAACTAAGAACCTTTAGGTGCGCAGTAAACTGACAGATGCTTTAGCCACTTCAACCACCGAGCCCTTGAAGTTGATTCGAGCAGCTGTTTCCAATTTTGGTACAAAATACCGTTTAATTAAACTCAATGTCTACCCAACAGGTGTTGCTGAAATATTTTAAGTAATTTCTAACTAAATTACAAAACTTTCGCTCGGTTTTGAATATTGGTAGAGTATACCACGAATGTTTCTTATTTAAATGCAAATATTTACGACCGTCTGTCAGTTAGGCGCCATCCTAAGAGTATATATCATTACAAATTAATTACAAGAAAAACGAACCCGAGACAGATAAAACGCGCATTATCCACGGTGAATAAGTTATCGGTACGAAGGCGTTAACAAGATTTGTGTGCTGGACTACCGTAAGCTAATTAAACGAGATCGGGTTACCGAAGTGGGCGCTGGGCCCAAAATATTTATCTGCCGTTGCTAATCAACGCCCTAAATCACACCTCCAAAGTCCAGGAGTGTACTGCATATGTAATTGCAAACAACTCGTTAAATGTATTCTTCGCTGGCTATAAGTAGTATTGTCACAGATCTGTGTACCAAATACGTAGTCACTGACTCATCCGCTGGCTCAATGCCATTATTTATTCAGCACTTTTGGAAGTACACGACGATGATACTCATAATCCGGTGAAATGAAACAAAAGTTTCTAAACCCTTAAAGGAAATTTACAAAACAGTAAAAGGAAACTGCACAAACTTTGCGGAATTCAGGTAATTTAAGTTTTAAAATAAGACGACAGAAAAGGCTATAAATTGAGACGAAAGCGGTTTTGAAGCGCCTAAACTCGACGAATGGGTCGGTAAATCCCCAAAACTTTATTTATTACGCTTAACAGACAGTCATGAAACTTTATATATTAAATACATGAAGATTTATAATTCAAGAGTATAACTAAAAAACAAAGTTTAGAAAAAAACAACAGATCAAAAACATCGGTCAGATATTACCCGCTGGTACTAATATCGATTTTTAGATAAATTTATGCTCAAATTAAATAATCTCGGCGCTGACGTGACAGAAGCGAATTAATTTTTTAATCTTTGCCCTTTTTAAAATTCTGTTTTCACTATAATAATGAGTATTGAAATCTGCATACATTATCGTTTTAAAATTTCAAATTATATTGTAAACCCTAATGTTATGCAAATTTCAACGGTGATTACGGTGGTGAAATACGTTTTACAGAAAGATTTTAAACAAAAATGTTAAGAATTTTTAATGATTTGAAACTTCCGCCATTTTGAAACTGCTGAACTGATTTTGCTGGTGAACTAATTTGTTTGATAACCAAAATCGATTTTTGTGCCGCGTTTGAATCACATACGACCAAAATTGCGAACGTGAAAGTAATAACACTACAAATATACAGTAAATGCTTGTGTATACATAAAACGTTTAATGAATCCTCTAAAAGCGATATAGTGGTCAGAATTTGCGACCATTTCAAGGCTCCGGTTATGCGTCTTACCATGATGGCCTCTTACTCATTTGCCAACATAAATTCGCTAGTAACAGATCTCTGTCATAATAATAGAAATTAGTCATAATCTGAAAATTTTGATGCTCAAGGCAAATCTGATGTTCAAGGTATTTGATGTTCAACACAAATATGACGTTCAAGGCTAATTTGATGCGCAAGACAAATGTGACGTTCAAGGCTAATTTGTTGCTCAAGACAAATGTGACGTTCAAGGCTGATTTGATGCTTAAGACAAATCTGATGTCCAAGGCAATTTGATGCCTAAGACAAATGTGACGTTCAAGGCTAATTTGATGCTCAAGACAAATGTGACGTTCAAGGCTGATTTGATGTTCAAGACAAATGTGTCGTTCAAGGCTGATTTGATGCTCAAGACAAATCTGATGTTCAAGGCAATTTGATGCCTAAGACAAATGTGACGTTCAAGGCTAATTTGATGCTCAAGACAAATGTGACGTTCAAGGCTAATATGAACTTTTTTTATTTAGTCTTCCTTTTACAAACTTCATATTCTTTACTATAAACGTAAAATTTAAAAAAATAACAGAAACAAATTTTCGTTACTATCAAACTAAAGGATTTACGACTTCGAGAACACTAAAGTATATGCAATCCCCAAGCTAATAACATAACACTTTAAAAAGGGATAACAATAACAATAAAGATTCTGCGTTTAGATAAGCCGTAACAGAAGGTTTTGATGTTTTTGGATCCTTTAGGGCTATTATAACACGAGCCGGGTATACATTATGAACGCAACTCTGTAACGCAACTCCAGCGCGTAAACGGACTAACAGTAGCGGTGATTTAATCGCAGTTTAGAAAACAGTTTACTAGTAAGACAACGTGCTGCCGTGCGTTAACTGCTCACTGCTCAGTGCTGTTTTAACACGCTAGTAAATTTCTAATGAAAATACTTATTATTAAAAAAAAATTTACAATGAAAATAGTTATAAATGCAATAGTTATAAAGAAAATAGTTATATATATATATATATATATATATATATATATATATATATATATAAAATTATAAGCTCGATTCATTTAATAGAAGAGAAGTGTCAACATCTTCTTCCAATCGATTCATTCAACAGAAGAGAAGTGTCAACATCGTCTTCCAATCGATTCACTCAACAGAAGAGAAGTGTCAACATCGTCTTCCAATCGATTCATTCAATAGAAGAGAAGTGTCAACATCTCCCAAGCAATTCATTCATTAGAAGACAAGTATCAACATATTCTTCCAATCGATTCATTCAACAGAAGAGAAGTGTCAACATCTCCCAAGCAATTCATTTAACAGAAGAGAAGTGTTCAATATCTTCTTCCAATCGACTCAGTTCAACTGAAGAAAAGTGTACCTGCTAAGCAACTCTTAAACTGAAACACCACGAAGGCAGCACAGCGCTAAGGCTACACTAAGAGCGAAATCGGATCAAAAAGTGCACTGCACCAGCACGACACTGGCGCAGCACTACAAGTGAAAACCCACCTCCAAACGGACACGCGCGCGAATTATAAGGGTCCTTGGTTTGGCCTGCGGACCCTAAAATTGTTTCTGATTATGAAACTAGAGGCTGGGATTTACGAGTACGAAACTACTAAAAGAGTATAAAATCCACAAGCCAATAACACTACAACGCTTTAAAAGGTAATAACTATAAAAATAAAGATTGAAATTAAGATAAACCATAACAGAAATGAACGGAATAGAACCTACAACAAGTGATAAAACATTTCGGCAGTTAACGTCGCGCGGCTGTAAGGAATCCAATAATCGAGGGCAGGTTCAAGGTTGAATGCCTCCTACAGGGCGCCATTGCTGTTTAGGTTCGTGCTGCAGATAATGTTATAATTCAACAGAGACGTCTTCTCGTTTTGGAAAACACGACTTTTAAAGAAATATACTTGAATTATTGCCTATATAAAATCTAGCACCTCCTGTAGGAGGACCTAGCCTAGCTGCGAGTGGTCTATGAGTGTCTGTTAAGCAGAATTGATAAGGTGTTCCCGGTCTGTCGTCTAGCTACGCAAACAATAGTTGTAATACAGAATGTGACAGACCACACATAGAGGTGAGACTGTGAATGCTACCACTGCTGCTGAGAACACTGTTCTTGGCACTGAGCAGTGAGCAGTTTGCTGTTCAACTAACCTGTTCTCTGCTCAGGGGAATTCTTGCTAATACAAGAATACAGAAAATTACGCGAAGTAAAAGTTAGCTTGTTATTGACGTTTATTACTTAAGAACATATTGTTTATTTTACTATAACTAATAATAATGGCATATTTATTTTACTTTCTATTAATTAAGTAGACGAAAAGCTTATTTTTACTTTTATGAAATTCTTATTTACGAGTATATTCCTTATTTTACGAAATCGAAGATTTATATTTGTTAAATTTTGTATTTATTGTTGTTTCACAAAGACTACTGTGAAAACAAAGTTTTTCCCATTATTTCGATAAATATCAAAATTATTTTATTAAAATTTTTTTATTATAATATTTATTTTTTTAAAATAATTTCTAATCAATTTAATCTCTTTTGCCGATACATAATTATGTTATGTACTGTAGTTTATAATTATCTGCACTATTTGCACAATAAAGAATATAAACTGTCTGCACTTATTTTATAATATATCTCTGTTTTCATTTTAAAAATTTTGTAATATTTGTGGTAAGAAATTTACTCGCGTAAACAGCACTGAGCAGTGAGCAGTTAGCGCACGGCAGCACGTTGTATTATTAGTGAACTGTTCTCTAAACTGCGATTAAATCACTGCTCAGAGCATTCACTGCTAACAGGAAAAAGCTCTTAAGCCCACCACTAACCATACACCTCAGATTTAGCCTATTATTTTAGAGGAAAACACGAAAAAACCAACTAATATTTATTTGATAAATCGTGCATGTTATGCGAATTGGACTGTTTCACTAAATTATCGGTGTAAATTGTAAGCTTTTGAAAAGTTTTATAACGCCAGGAAAACTGATTTTTCAATAGTGTCACGCTTCAAAATTGTGGCCTAAAAGTTTAAAAATTGAGGTTTTACACAATTAAACGTTTACATTTAAAAATACTCGTACATAATACGTATTGTGTGCTGCATCTCCGAAATCTCGGTTGAGATGCTGCTGGGAGGAAAAATGGAAAATCAGCAATAAAGAAAATTTAAAGGATTAAAGAAACAATCAATAATGTTAGAAAGTTTATACAATACTATTACAACACCAAACATGCTATTACAGTACATTACTCGCTTAATACGCGCAAGCAGCCTATTAAATGCGATTAGTCTATTAAACGCGAGTACCCTATTAAACGCCAGTAGCCTATTAACCGCGAATACCCTAATAAACGCCAGTAGCCCAGAACCAGTTTGGTCTTATTTACCTTTATTACAGACGTTGATATACCAAAATTTTGCGATATTTAAAATATCGAGCAAAAACTGAAAAATCTGTATTTTTCACAGAGAAAAATTCTGAAAATTCAAAAAGATCTATCTTGGGAAGTAGTAGATCTAGAAATTTCGTTTTGGTCCTAAATTCATAATAATACACTCAAGTTTAAAAAAAGAGATTAATAATTTTTTCTTGTCAGATAAATACTTCAGTGGCTATTTTTTTTTTTTTAAACAGCGCTATGTCCGAAAATTTAGCTTTTTTTTCAATATCGCGACATTCGCGGTGGTGGTGGGGGAATATGAAAACTTGAATGTTTAATCTTTTCATCTACTTAATTGAAAATAAAACAAATAGGCATTAATTAATAAACTTCAATAACAAGCTAACTTTTGTTAAGCGTACTTTTCTGTAGGTATTGGACCAACACGGGTCTACATATCAAAAAATTGGCTCCACCCTCATTAATGTAACCGTTCGGGTTTTTCCACCGGACTGTCACTCGTAAAGCGTGTCCGATTAACGATATATTTACTGCCTGAATGGTTACATGGTTGCGTGGTTGCATGGTTGCATGCCGCACAGTGCTACGGTATAATTAAGCCGGGGTACAAAACAATTTACTTAGCGAGATGTGCCCCGGGCGCCGCGAAGCGCCGCTCCAAATTACAGCTCCCAGGAACTGGTGTAATCAATTAGGGGCAATCCTACCGTACATCTGCGGACTGCAGGGAGCATCTTCCGGTCACCGCCAGGCGCGTTGGGTAAATACTTTGAGCTTGTATTTTTTTTCATTATGCCAGACAAATGAAGACTGGGCACCGACGTTACACAATGCTTTCTCCAATTGCAGTAAGTAGACTCGAACATGCGGACAAGTCCGAGCTATAGCGGACATACTGACTGAGCTACGTGCGTTACCTCTTTAAATTGCAATCATGTTCATAAAGACTATACGCTCGTAGAAAAAGCTTGTTATAATGTGTTCCATGAAAGAAAATATTTGAGTTTAGGACGTTCCAATCGATTATTGTAAAGAAATTTCAGATAAACCAAATTAATGAGTGTGCTTTTGTCTGTGAATGTATGTTATTTACGTTGATATATTTCCAAATGTAGATTTTATATTTTAAGAAATTTAAAATAATAGATTTTAGGAAAAAAAAACGATTTAAAGTAAAACACTATTTTCACACAGTTTACCTACTACTACCTATACATTCCGGCGAAATACCAATAAGGTCACCATATAAGCCGTCAGAAGGAATTGAAATGTAAAAAACCTAACAAAATTAAAAGAAAAAATGTGGTGTAATATAAAAAAAAATAATTTACACAGTAATTAAAAAAAAGATAAAACAAAACAAAATATAATATAATTTATAAATATATGCCTAAAACTAGTTAACAACTAGTTTATAATGAGTTTACATTATAATGAGCGTTAAAAATTTGCATTTGTTTGTTCTTGACACACACACACACACACACACACACACACACACACACACACACACACACACACACACACACACACACAACAAACAAACAAACAAACGCATATTTTAACGCTCATTATAATATTCAAACCAGATTTTAAGAGTGTAAGAAACAAATTACGGTAGGAAGTTCACCAGCGTCATGTCAGCGAGACAGCTGCGTGACACGATTAGTTTTATTACAACCGTGCTGACGAGTTCGTTACCTTAGCAAACAAGTCCGTCGCTACAGTCCATTCCATATTGTCTGACAGTACGTCAAAAAGCAGATCGCTGTAAAGCATTGAAATCTAGTTCTAACCATACACTAGTAGTTCAACAGTAGAGCTCAAAGTATACTCGGCCACCGCTCTGACGCGCTCTTAAACTTTCCGCCAATACACCGGTAACCGTAATATTTAGAAAAAAAATATTACAGGACTACCTTTATTGGAAATTGTACGTTCTTTCTCTATAAAGCAGTCAAAATTATGATACGAAGAGCCGTCCAGCCAGCATTACAGGAAATGGTCAGCAACTACACTCGTCATCGTTAAAACAGAGGCCGTCGTTTTGAAACGGAAGTAAATGGGAAAAATCTTAAACATACGTCGTTCGGAATTTATAACAGGTAATTTCGTACCGAATGTCGAAACAATCGGTCAACCCGTTTTGCCAAAACTGAGTATGCTCCTAGTCGTTAAATCAAAGAAAGCCATTTTGCAACGAAAGTGAATAACAAACACATACATCGTTTGGATTTTATACAAGATACCTTCGTACCGAATTTCAAAACAATCGCTCAATTATTTTGGCCAAAACTGCGTACAATTGTCATAAAAAAAAATCAGAGGCCGCCATCTTTAAACGGAAGCGAATGGGAAAAAATTTTACAAATACGTCGTTTGGATTTTACACAAAATATCTTCGTACTGCATTACAAAACAATCGCTCAATTAGTTTGGCCAAAATTGCGTACACTTGTCATAGTTAAATCAGAGTCTGCCATCTTGAAACGGAAGTGAATGGTAAAAATTCTACACATAACTCGTTCGGGACTTATACAAACCACTTTCGTACTAAATTTCAAAACAATCGGTCAATGCGTTTGGTCAAAACCACGTGCAATTGTCATTATAAATCAGAGGCGGCCATTTTAAAATGTAAGTTAATAGGAAAAAAAAAATCTTACGCATACGTTGTAACTCCGTACCAAATTTCAATGGGTGAATGCGTTTAGCCAAAACTGCGTAACAAACACACAAACCAAATGCTGAACGGTCGATTCGAAACAGAGACCTCACTTCGCTCAGTCAAAAAACTATTTAAACTAATATTCTAGATTTAGGCCGGGTGGCTACCAAATGCGGAGTAGAGTTGCGGTAAACATGACTACACATTGAAAACCTAACCCATTGTTTCTAACGTAAGTGCGGCTACTGAAAGCGTAACGGAGCGGAGTCAAGCAGCGTCGCTGGACTCCACCCCGTGTAGCTTCTGCTATGTTCAGGTTCGGTTTTGAAGCTGACTCCGCTTTCCCCACCACGCTGACCACACCTTCACTTATTATTTCTCGTTACCTAAGTTACCGTTGCCTAGATTATGCTTTTTAAACATAGTAATTTCTTAGAATCCGTTACGTAGGCCTAACTATTTAGACTTAAAAGATAAAAGTGTTCTTTAAAGTGACTCCGCTTCCGTCTGCCGTTTATTTCCATTCCGTTCAGCTTCGGTCTGATAACACAGTACATTCTAATATTGTACATTTTAAATTATATTTTTTAGTGATTAAATATATTTTAGTGTGGCTATTCTAAAAAAGCCCGACTATTCATAAGCCTAGTCATGGGCTCGAATATTGCCAGGTAGGCTGGACAAAACGTGCCAGCCGCACGCTCCCTATCAAGTCCAGTTGAGTTCAAGTCTACTCTCAACTTATACGGAACGAACTATAGTGAAATCACTTGAACAGTGCTAAATAAAAACAAGTCTTGACGGATAATATCGGTTGCCTAGAATGTAAAAAATTCCTTCCACATTTCCCATATTCGTAAGTGTACAAGTGAAATATTGACGGCCCGATGAAACCGCAGACCCATCGGATCAACCAATTTGGCCGTAATGACGGGTGCAGACAGCGGCGGGGCTTCGTGATATTTTATTACGTTAGGCTATGTACACACAACACAGACCTGTCTTTGTTCTGCAGTACACGCAGATACAACGCACAGATTAACCGAGTTATCCTCAGCGGGTAATCAAGCCGTGCAACAAAGAACAGATAATTACGTAAAAATTCACGATTGTTTAACGACCTTCATTTGCCCTTGATTGTATCGATTTCATGTCAATAGAAAACAACAGTTTTGTAATATCTGCGTGTAGATGATGGTTTAATTGCTTATACAAAAACTGTGCAAATCGAGGCTTTTAAAGTGTCCAAGAGACAGGTTGGTCAAAAGGCATTCTGTCGTTAACATTACAGCTGTCACTTCCTGTATAAGCCGTGACGAATTATACCCACTTCCTGGTTGAAGCAGTCAGGTTCTTCCATTTAACACGAGCAGTTTTAGTGTTTTACGACTTCAGAAAGCGCGACATGAAAAAGATCGAGTTTGAGCGGTATTTCTGTTTTGCTTAGTGTCCGTAAAGATCGAGGGATCGAAGGAAAGAGTAAAGCTTGCAGCAGTAACCGCAATCACGAATCTACGACCTTGAGATGCGCAGTTAGTGTTTCACCACGGCAGCCCTATGTACGTCTTCAGATCAAGTTGTTGTAGTCTCCGAGAAAAACAGTAGAATACCGGGTGTTTACCAGGTCGGCCACTGGTTAGCGAGGCATTCCTCCGGTTCGGAATGGTGAGATGAAAAAGTTCGTCTTCTTTAAAGTTGGCCGGATTCCTCCTATTTCCTCCCGAACAAATTGTGATACTTTATAGAATAGTTCCGGGTGTTGGTAGGCTGTCATATAGTTGTTCTGCAGTAAATTATCCCTCGATTTACTGCCGAACAACGATTTGCGATCGGTATTAATACTCGAAATTATAGCAAGTACTATAGTTTCTCAAAAAAACATTGTTAAAATCAGAGAAAGAAAGCATCAATCAGGATGAAGCTATTGTGTAAGGGAGATGCGACGAGGTGCGCCGGCAGTATTGCCTGGGCAGAAATGTGATATTATAGCGTACTTTAGACACGAGATACGAGAACACTGCGAACCAATCAGAAGCGAATACAAAGCCGGGAGAGAAGTTCGGAAATTTAGTGTGGATGTTTTACGGTGTTAGTAAGTTTGTGTAACTCAGTTCCTATGTTATTTAGGCGATGGCCCAGTGTTTTTAGGCAAATCTTTGTGTGTGTGTGTGTGTGTGTGTGTGTGTGTGTGTGTGTGTGTGTGTGTGTTTTAACACAATTACGTTCGCAATTTTGTTCTGATTTGATTCAGACTTGGTACAAAAATCCATTTTGATTGGAGCAAAAAAATTTGTTCAACAATTTCGAAAAACATTAATTTGACATAAGATGTCGTTTTTCAAAATCGATTCAGAAAAAATTATTTGGAAGTCAGGATCGGTACTCACTTCAAGGTCCTCAGATCTGGTTCTTACCATGATACATCTCTATACATTAATTTTCCAATGAAAATGTTATAATGACAACGTAAAAATAACGGTAGCAACATACAGAGTCTTAAGGTCTGTACCTAAAAACGAGGAAGTATGTGCAGGGACGCATTAATTATTCAAAATATTTAAAGTCTCCCAATTGTTCACAAAGTTGGTGCGTACACATCAGCAATCCCTTCCCCACACACACTCCTTTCCCGCCCTGACAGACAGACAAATGACAGCGATCAACAAGTCTGCTTAGGTTAGGTTAGGGTAAGTTGACAAATCGTTCCTTATTAGTATTAAACCTAATAACACGTTATTGCTACCATATGCGCCCGAACTAATCTATTTTGGAATTTATTTCTTTGTTTCTGTTTCTGCCTATCGGATTCTGGCAAAACTGCAACTCACTTAGTTCAGCCATATTCGCTTTACGTTATACAGTAATACTCATATAGAAAGTTACATGACGTAAATTATTATTTTATATATTTACTACAAGTATGTACGTCCTATCTAGTAATTTTAATAAAGATTAAGTATAAAGGGTGGTTCAATAAGAACGCCGGTGTTTCGTGTTTCATAATGTGCTCTATATTTACGAAATGTAACATATTTCAACATCAATACAAAGTTGCCATTACATATGAAAACATTACTTATGAAAAATTGCATCTGACTTACGAGGCACGGTCAAAACATTCTCGGAACTTGTCAATGGATATTTATTGAAAGTACGTATGATACTTTAACCTTATTTCCCTTCAAAATACTCTCTTCCTGCGTGAACACACTTCACAGTTCATACAATTGTTGGAAACACTCCTGAAAGCCATTACTGAAAAATTTCGTTTAGCCTCTTCGTCGCATTTTCCATAATCTCTTGAAAGTTCAGCAAAACGATGTGCCTTCAATATCATTTTCAGTCGTGGAAACAGGTAAAAATCCGGTGGTAAAAACCATGATGCATCCTTTACAACCCTCAGAGACGACGTAAGTCTGCTGAAAGGAAATCAAAAACATCACCAAGAAAGGAAAAATTTCGATTGGACAGAAACCTGAGTACAGCGATGATAGATGGTCACTACAGATTTATTCCTGAAGGGAAAACAGTTAACTGTACAAGGAGATTTTGAAACGGCTGTGAGATGCAATTAGATGGAAAACGATCTGTGAAAAAAGGGCAGGGAACGATTGGTTTTTGTTGCATGGCAATGCAACATCACATCGATCGCTGGTGGTGAAACAATACCTTGCCAAGCACAAAGTTGCCACTCTGGCAAACACTCGCTATTCTCCCGATCTTTACCACCGGATTTTTATCTGTTTCCACGACTGAAAATGATATTAAAGGGCCATCGTTTTGCAAATTCGCAAGAGGTGTGGAAAATGTGACGAAGCGTCTAAACGAAATTTCCAAAAATGGCTTTCCGGATTGTTTCCAACAACGGTGGAAGAAGTGTTTACACGCAGGAGGAGAGTATTTTGAAGGAAAATAATAAGGTTCTATGTACTTTCAATAAATTTTTGTTGACCAATTCCGGGAACTTTTTGACCCTACATCTTATGTCCTCCATGAATCGATCTGCATGTTGCAACTCGATCAATGAAATTTTTTATAACCTTCAGACAAGTGTTCTCCTCGATTTGGGCGATAGCATTGCGAATCTCTTCCTTTAGTTACGGTATTGTTCGGCGATTATTTCGTTAAACTTGTGCTTTAAATATCCCCAAGGAAGAAGTTACACGTTGTTAGGTCACATCACCTCGCCGTTGAGTGAAAGAGCCCGGGTAGGAAATTTATTCGTCAACAAGGCTATCGTATCGTGTGAGATGTTGGAACCATAGATTGTTCAATATCCACATTATTAAGGTAACACCTCAAAAATATTTCAACCATATTCCTGGAGCGTTGTTCATTCATTGTTATAGCATTTCCATCCTTATCTTCAAAAAAAAAGGCCTGATGACCCCGTGAACCCAAAATCCACACCATACAATTACTCTCATTACCTTCAGATGGGTTACGCAAAGGTTTTCTGCTCCCCTCCCCACAAATGCGACAGTTCTGTTTGTCTGACTGTTCTCTAAGTCTTCAGACGAGGAGCGAGAAGAATCTCGAAGGTGCCAGATATGATTTTCGCGAAACGTCAGAACAATGTTTCTTCCAGAAACAAATGTGTGAACGGATGTAAATCGTGATTCATATACATGTACACATTTTAACGACTGCTTCACAAAAAGTGATCTAGAGGTCAGGATCAGCGCTAATTTCAAGGTACAGAGTTTGATGGCCGCTCCAACATCTAATTTTCCAACAAAAATCGAAAATCGATTTTCCCCGTTATCAATGTTACAACACGAGTTAGGCTATTAACCAGACTAGTCTACGGTGTATAGTCCTTATAAATATGCTACGTACTGTAGATATACGGCTGCTTAACTGATTTGTATCTAACTGTTAAGGCCGATCTGTTCTACCAGACACTACAGATTAAACAGAACTAATTCTGTTGGCATTAACAAATTTCCAGGTCAATTGCAAATTTATTGCAATCGGCTTTAAATTAGCCGCGTGACGTCACTACAGTTAAAAATTATGACCGGGTTTGAACTCTGCTCTGCCAAACATGGGTCCTAGCACACAACACAGGACCAGAAAGTATAGCAGAAGAACTGTTATGAAAACAATTAAAAGGCAAAGAACAATAACGCAGTAGAAACATAACAATTTGCTAACATCACACTACAATCATTTGGAATATTGAAATAGATTATACTTATTTAAAATTATCTAGCCTAAAGAGACGCTTCACTATTCCATACGTTTCTAATACAGTATATATTTACAAGCACCTTTTTAAATAATCGCGGGACTAATTGTCTCGCTGACGTGATAGCAAATTCTCAAAAATATTTTTTATCCTGCTTTTTAAAAATCTGTTTCCCCCATAGTTTAAATCTCAATTATTAGTATTTTAAACTTTCAAATTACACTGAAAATATTTTTTGAAAGTCTAATTTGCTAAACTGAGAAATATGACAAGAGTAGGCCTAATACGTCCTCTCTGATTACTTTAGCCTAATCGAGTCTGTTGAATCTCTGAACTTGCGCACCTAGTAGGTTCGAAACTTTATTACTGCCGTAAGAGTGCCCTTCCCTTTATCCCTCGTCTTCATTAGTTTAACTAGCATATAAAGTAATGACGTTACGGGAGAGAAATAATAACAATTCCTACACGCAGCTGACTCGCCGGACGAGATGCAAGCGAATTTCCAAAATAATCTTTTTTTAATTGTAACCTCTTTTTGAACTCCGATTACTCCATCATAAACAGCATTAAAATGTGCATTTCAAACATTCAAAGTGCACCGGAAATACAAAAATGAACCCTGCCCGCCGTCAAATTAAATTACTTAATGTCAAAGGATTTTGAAAATGCTAATTTATGCAGTTAACGCTAATTGCGACAATGAAATCAGATTTTCAAAACTATTTACGGTAAAATAGTTATGGACGTTTAAAAAAAATGAATGGCCACCATTTTGAAACTGATGAACGAATTTTTCTGGTTAACGAACTTGTTCAAGCTATTACTAAAATCGATTTTTGCATCAAGTTTGAATCAAATCGGACTAAAATTACGAAAGTTGCTAAACGCGCGAACACACACATACATACATACATACACACACACTTGTGTTTGTATATATATATATATTATTTTATATTTATACATATAATTTATATATATAATTTATAAATATAATTAATATATATAATATATATTAATTAAATATAATAATATATAATTATTAAATTATTATTATATATATATTTAATTATATTATTAAATATATGTAAAAATATATGTAATATTATATTATTAAATTATTATAATTATTAAATTATTTAAATATATAATAATATAATTAAATATAATTATAAATATAATTTATATATATAA
The DNA here is from genome assembly GCA_022606455.1 of Callitettix versicolor. Taxonomy (NCBI): domain Eukaryota; kingdom Metazoa; phylum Arthropoda; class Insecta; order Hemiptera; family Cercopidae; genus Callitettix; species Callitettix versicolor. Next base: position 82,126,708 of record CM040189.1, read on the forward strand.
TTTATATATATATATATATTATATATATATATATATATATATATATATACACACACACACACACACACACATACATATCTATATAGGTAAGTTTACAAACATTTTAAAGACCCTTTAAAAAATTATCTAGAGGTCAGGACCAGCGCTCATTTCTACTACAATTTGGACGACCGCTCATTTTCCCATTGAAATTAGCTAAAAACAGAACTGTGTGTAGTAAAACTCGGAGCTGTTGGTGTTGAACATTGTGCGACCAAAGTTTGCGACTATCTGATGCGCAGACCGCCGCCTTTATGATATTTCACAAAGATAACTTACTCCCTTGAGTGTGCCAAATATCTCAAGTTTTACTGGCCGTCAATTACATTTTGCAACTAAGTGACACTAAATAAACACATTGTGGCCACAGAAGTGCCTTTGAGGGCAGAACATCTGACATTTACTGAGGAAACCTTACAATGTAGCCTATCCTACACGTAGGAGCACAATAAATGTCTGACAGAGGTAAGTTTACGGGTTGTGTATAATGCTGCAGAACGCCACTGAAGCGGAGCTTTTAATAGGCGAGAGGAGTCAATAGGGAAAAAGTCTGCCGAACGAAAAAATATAACGGAAACATGGAACGAACGAGCAAACGAATTTCGTCTTTTTATTTCTGTCTCTTTCTTTTTCTTCCTCCTTTTCGGCAACAGTACACGCGTATTATGTAAAAACGTTGTGTTGCTTTGGTTTCGGTATTTTTTCTTAGTTGAAGAACACGTGCACGTTGTAACCGTTTATATTACATTCGAAATTAACATACACGTTTATAATAATTGTTGTTAATATTGATAGTTCTTTACAAAATAACCTGAAACTATATTATAACCTATCAGCTGTTCAATAAAATCAGCTGATAGTTCCGAATGAATATAAAACAACTGATCTTTTACTATAACTGCAGTAAATAATATTTAAGCTAGGTTTACGTATTTATTTATTTAAACAAAACAAGATATTTGTAAACATATCTTCAAACTAATTACATATTCAGCGAAGTTCGGCAAAATCCGTTTATCAGTTTCAAATTGGAGGATTCTTCAAATCTATAAAAATTCATGACGTCTTTGTTTTACATTTTTTTGGATCTGAATCCAAAAAGGCATCGTAAAAGGCGTTAAAAACAGCAAAAATCAGCATTTTGAATTTTCAAAATACGTTAAAATTAATAAATCTATTTATAAGAGTTAAATGTAATTTTGAAGTTTAAAATTCCAATATATGTAGATTTTAATGATGATTATGTTGGTAAAATCAGAATTTCAAACAAAGTTCAAAAAAATACTTTTGGAAATTCGCTTCCATCACTTCAGCGAAACAGCCGCGATTAGTTTATATTTACAGGTTATATTTAATTGAACTAACAAATCACTAGTATTTGTTCACCGAGCTCCGCACAGTTCAAGGATTCCGTGGTCAATCTACTGCGTCAATGAACTGCGCATCTCAATGTAGTGTGTCTTTATACATACAGCAATCAGGTCTTACGTACAACCAGCAGTCAAAGCACTTGCGGGTCCTGGGAGTGTCTTAATGCTCTGTCCTTGGGAAACCGAGTTACTCTTCACTGAGTTCCATTGCATAAGGTGGTTAAGGATAATGAAGAGGCAGACCGACTAGCTGGACTGAAACCTGCATCTGAGTTCCTCGGTCCCGAGCCGGCTTCAGGGATTTTTCTGTCGTTGGCCGGGTTTGGTATTAATAAGGTACAACATTAGGCAAAATGAGATAACCTTCATGGACATTCCAATAGCAAGAGCCTTTTGGGTAATGTTCCTCATGGGGCTTATTAGAGGGCCCTGTAGTCTGAGCGTTTACATGATCAAGGTAGGTATGGAGAAACCGTGTGTAGGTTATTTAGGAACGAGGAAGAAACTGCAGGACACATAATTCACTCCAGGGACCTCCAGCAGGATGAGCTAGTTAGTGGATTGCTGGAACTTACTAAGAGTTTTTGCTGTTGTTATTTTAAGGCGAAAAGCACATTGAGGCTATTATCGCCTCCCTAAATGTAAGTGTGAGTGTAAAGTGTTAAAGTTGTAGGTATAGTGCTGTAAGTTTATAGACTCGGGTACCGCGAGGGACGTCTAAATCCTCTCAATAGTTGCAGCTAGTCTGCACCCCCTGCGGAAGAACTTACTAAGGGCACCAATCTGCTGTACTACTACTCAAGAGGTTTAGTTTTGTACAAGAGGTCCGTCGATCGCAGTGCCTGGAGTTTGATAATGCCTTTCTCTAGTTTCTAATCTAACCTAATCTTTTACCTACAAAGACTATACGTTTAATGTTACAGGATTATTTAATTTTATATTAAATTTCAGCGAAACCAAAACATTTTCGTTTGCACACATTATCACCACGCCATTACACTTCCGAGTGGTGCATCGAGCTTTATTCATAGCGAACGAAGTTGACGTCAGACAGAAACAAGGAAGTACAAGGAAGAAGAAAAAGAAACACAAGACAATCTGTGCCGTCGCCACCCTTTGCCCGGACAAATGTCGTCGATTAGTCAAGTCAACGCGTTGACAGGATCATCAAGCAGCAGATAAACATAAGCTCCGCGAGCTGGCCCTGATGAAGCCATCAATAATGTGCCGAAACTTTAAGCAAGATTTAACGTTCACTAAATTATAACAGAAAACCAGAAGTACGTGTTTTGACGTCCTTCAAAATCACTTAAACGATTTCGACTAACATTAATAATTTAAAACTCTCGATTTCTCAAAATTTTCTTTGACAACCGCTACCCTAATCTTTTTGTTTTGAAAATATACGCTATTCTGAAAATATACGTTTAAAATTATCAACTGTAAATCCATTCAATATATAATAAAATAAAAAGACACTTGAGGTCCCCAGAAAAACGATAGGAGCACCAAAAATAAACCCTGACAGCCACTGGTGTATATTGGAATTCGAACACGTCTACAAATTATGATAAGTTACGACACTTTGTGTGTTAGCGGTGTGAAAACACGTTCACTACAACTTACAAGCCGGAGCTGCATCCCCTATAGGCAAGAGACGTGTTGTTTACGAGGTTATGTTAATCGTGGTTACGTAATATACATACTGCCGGAGACTTTAACACTGAACGAGTAGAGTTGCTGTTTAACTATCAGAGTAACAAACCACTGTTTGGGATTAAATCTATTTTAATAATTTAAAACAATCTCGCTGACGTGATAGAAGCGGATTTCCAAAAATATTTTCCTTTACCTTTTTTTAAATTCTGATTTCACCATCTTAATCAACAATAAAATCTCTGTAAATTAGCATTTTAAATTTTCAAATTACACTGAAAATACGAAAATGAACCATGACCGCCGTCAAAACAGTTCTTAATTCAATGGAATTTAAAAATTCAAATCGCTAATTTCTGAAGTTTTCAGCACTGATTACGATGGTGAATTCAGATTAGCCTTGTTGAGGATAAATTTCCAACCCTTTCACGCAACGGCGATCAGAAATGGCCAGCAAGATCGTGTGATGCCTTCCTTTGGGTGTATTTAAAATCAAAAGTTTATCAAAATAATCCCAAAAAAATATCACACCTAATGGAAGAGATTCGCAGTGGCATAGCTCAAATCGAGAACACCAGTCTGAAGATTATAACAAATTTCATTGATCGAGTTACAACAAGCACAGCAAGTCATGGAGGACATATGTCACAAGTTAATTTCCATAAATAATATTTTCATAAGTAATGGCAACATGTATTCTTTGTATTGATGTTAAAATATGTTACACCAGGGAGCCAGTGCAAAATTTCGTACTATGAAAGTTTTAAGTAAACACAGCCTTTTGAATAAGAGTAGTCACGTTGGGGTGAGGGCGGTAGTTGGATGGAAGGAACATGTTTAAAAAATAAATCGAAAAGCGATCGGTTTTTAAATAATAATCACATAAATTTATGAGTCATTGTAGTATATACATTTCAATACAGATAATTTTTTTTTAATATAAAATGTGACAGGGCATTACAATACTTCGTTGTAAACTATATTTTATAGGTCACAACCTATAATTTTTATGACTTATAAGTAAATATTGGAATTATTCTAAGTACATTGTACGTTATGCAAAAAAGTGGTATTTGCAATGGGATTGTCTATTCGTGATTAATAAGTGAGCGTCGTCAAAATATACTCGTACAACTTACTGTCTGATTTGTGATGCCGCGCATGCGTATTCGAGCTGTGAATCCATGATGCCGTTTTGCCTATGACAGTTAAAAGTGTCTTTTATGTTAAAATTTTCCACAGACAGTAAGTTTTGGTGCAAAATCGTTTCGCAATGTCAGAAGCCGGTTAAAAATCTTTGTAAAGTTACCTCATTTATGCCTGTATGTGCTGAGAAAAAGGGATGTTGACTCGAGAAATAATATATATGATTTCATAAATATACAGTACTTTATACAACATTTAAAAATTTGAATCACTCTTTTATTTGAATTTATTGTAATTTTACAAATTTATATTCGATCGAGTACAAATTCTCAATTTATCAAAAAAAAAATTACATATTGAGGTTTCAATTTTATACACTTTACTATAAACAAAAATGCAAATTTTTTTAATCTATGACTGAAACATAGGATCTGTTTTAGAATTCAACGAGCTGCAATAAAAGCAGTAATACCGTTTACAAGCAGAAATATGATATTTTAAAGATATACCTTTTTTACAGACACTTTAAATGCCCAGTCAAATTTGTAGCAATTGTTCCAAAAAATCATTCAACAACCAATTAAAGCTTAGTGTCACTTTACATATAGTGCTATACGTACAGAACAGTATTACTTCAGGCGCAGGGTATGCAATATCGCAGCTCAGTTCCTTCAAGGACATTGCTGGTTCTGTAGTTCTTTGAATGCAGTCTAGATGTTGGACCATTACACTGCAAAGAAATAGTTATTTGTGCAACTAATCAGCAAAGTAACAATTTTCTTAAATTATAGAAAAACGTTTAAGAGGAATTTCCTACCTAAAAGGTACTAATACTCAACAATACAAATTTACGGTAAAAACACAGTGTGACAGAAAAATGTTTAAGAGGAATTTCCTACCTAAAAGGTACTAATACTCAACAATACAAATTTACGGTTAAACACAGTTTGATAGAAAAATGTTTAAGAGGAATTTCCTACCTAAAGGTACTAATACCCAACAATACAAATTTACGGTTAAACACAGTGCGATAGAAAAATGTTTAAGAGGAATTTCCTACCTAAAAGGTACTAATACTCAACAATACAAATTTACGGTTAAACACAGTTTGATAGAAAAATGTTTAAGAGGAATTTCCTACCTAAAGGTACTAATACCCAACAATACAAATTTACGGTTAAACACAGCGCGATAGAAAAATGTTTAAGAGGAATTTCCTACCTAAAAGGTACTAACTCAACAATACAAATTTACTGTTAAAACACAGTGTGAGATTATGTTATAGAAACGTCTTAAAATATCTAGGCGTAAGAATCCCATTGACACTTTGTTAACAAATTTATTTGCACTGTCGACTATATTTGGATGTGTACTGAAGAAATCAAAATCGCTTTAGGTAAATATGCAGTCAGGTCGTTTTCGATTTTTCGATCGTTTTCCCGCTAAAACGCTTTATTACACGCCTAAAAGCAATAACCTAAAATACAGGGTCCGCCAGTGAAACGGGATGATTAAATAAAGTAACTGGCTGTTGAATTTAAAAAAAAAATATTTTCTTAGTAAATAATTGAAAGGACAATAGTCATTATGGGTAGAATACGAAAAAATATTATTTTCTGAACACTACGTCTACCAAACGTCCTCCATTGCAGTTAAGGCATTCCTGGAGCCTGGTTTGGGAATTTTGCATGACCTCTCGCAGCATGTTGACAGATAATCTCGCAATCTCGTCTACAATTCGCTGTTTGAGGGCTTCAATGGTTGTGGGTGGATCTGCTTGAAACACTTTTGTTTTTAAGTATCCCCATAAAACAAAAACAGGTATCCCCCCAGATGTGTCACTCATTCCAATGCGAAGAGCGTGTTGTATTAGTGAAGATGTCTAACCATAGCCTGTTGGACAGCTGCGATGTTTTCAGATTTTCCAACAGTTTTTACACTCCTGCCTCTTTTTTTAGACGTTGTTCCCGTTTGATCGAAACTGTCTATCTATGTTCGAATTGCGTTATCTGACAGAACTGGCTGGTTACGCGGTATGTTAAAATAATGTCGGAAAGCACGTCGAGTTTGCTTTCGATTTTGTTAATACGCTTTCACCACGTAGCCGCGTCGTTCACCCGTCCAACGATCCATTGCAACTAAATGGTAGATTGTGCAGGTGGTGACGCGCCAGTAACCATACCCCCCACTACCTGCCACCTTTGTCTCAAGGCCACTACAATCATCCCGTTTCATTACCGGACCCTGTATAAAAGCGCGGAAAGTACGGGATAAAAAACGAAACTAAAAGTGACCCGCATAAACTCAAAATTGCTACGTGTTCTTCATCGCTAAAACGATACAAATTTATTAAAAAAAGCAAATTTCCGTATGTTGAGCCAAAAATAAAAACCCTGTTTGTTTTCTCTTCCTATTTTATTTTAATTGCGATAATTTGTTAAAAAACACGCAAATTAATATAATTTTAATTTTTCAAAACTTGGTATGACCACCATTTTGAAACTTTTGAAAAACTCTTTTGCTTAACTTTCAATATATCCATACTTTAAGCCAATAAGACTAATGAGGACGAGGGATAGGCGTTAACGAAAAGGCTTGAACCAATCGGGTTCAACTAGACTGACTGGGACACTTGGCCCTTTCATATATAATTTTCAACGCTCCCCTCCCATGAAAAAAGTGATCTAGAGGTTAGGATCGGCGCTCATTTCAAGATTACGGATCTGAGTCCTTCCACAATGCCACTCTGACAGCTCATTTTCGAATGGAAATTTGCCAGTATCTCTAGTGTTGTAAAAATTAAATGCAGACTTAAAGCCTAAAGACGGGGTTGGGGGCACCAAATGCACATTCAAAACCTAACCTAATTGTTATTAATGCAAATATTGAAAGTGTAACAGAGCTGAGCGGAATCAAGACGCGTCGCTGGGCTCCGCTCCGCGCAGAGCTTTGACTCTGTCTTAGTTTGGGTTTGAAGCCGACTGGCGCTTCCTCACCACCACGCCTCCAAACTTATTATTTCTCGTTACTTACGTTACCGTCGCCTAGGTTACGGTTTTTAAACATAATAGTACTTAGAATCCATTACAGTAGGCCTAAATAATTGCATTTAAAAGACACAAACGCGTTCTTTAAACTGACTGAACTCCGTTTCTGGTTGCCGTTCATCTTCATTCCGCTCCGCTCCGCATTTGGTGGTCACCCGGCCTAATTCTTCTATGCACTTCCATAAAATGTTGTTGAGTATAAGAAATTCTAAGAAAGTATAATTAAACATAATTTTCAAAACAATAAATGAAAGCTGTGGATTTTTTTTTTTTAATATTTGAAAATTTCCTACCCTGCGTTTGGAAAATACCAATTTATATAGTTTCAGAATTTCTAAAGATCATCACGATAAAATCCTACACATTTCAATAGTATAGCGCCTAAAAATATTCCTATTTAGCTACTTAGATTAGTATGGTATCGTTACACATTTTAGTAGTGTAGGTTTTTAGAGGAAGCGAGGAAAGTGGCTTGCGTTTGTTATCGATTAACAATACAACGAAAGTATGAACTTGAACTTCGGGGCAAGTTCGTTGTCCTCCCCCAACCGTCGCTTTATACAACTTCCTTGATTACAACTTTCTGCAAAGTTAAGCGAGCATATTTTATCCGCCGAGATAAGGTACAAAATTTACGCAACTTTTCGGAACTAATCAAAACGCGCGTTAACTTTCTAATATTATCCAATGAACCTTAACAAAAGGCGTTAACGATCCACTAAGCATAATCAGAAAATATAATTTTTAATTAAACTTGGTATTAGGGAAAAGTCGAGATAGCGTTTATTCTTCGTTTAAACGATTGGCGTAATTTTTCGTATAAATTAGTTTTTTTTTAATAATCAGCGAATTTCCGTTGGTAAATTAGTTATTGGAACGGCCATCATGGAAAAAATAACATCCAAAACTTTGAAATGATCTCTGGTCATTTCAGTGACCCTTAGATTACTTATTAAGAAGTCGTTAAAGCCTCTATAAATACATTGTACGACATGTGTGTCAGATATGATTAAAAACTTTGTAGAAAAATCGATTCCGTTAACGGATTGGACGAACCAGGCAAAAATCACTCAACAGTTTCAAAATGGCGGCCATTACAAATCATTCAAAATTCATGACGTTTTTTGCCTTAAACGTTTTTGAAAATTCGATCTTAATATCACAATCAGAGTTTAAAAAAATGATTTTAGCGTTTTGTATTTTCAAAATCCGTTACCGTTAAGAAATTGTGTTTGACAGCAGTCCGGGTATTTCCTGTTCTCAATATAATTTTGAAGTGTTTCAAATGCTGACATTTGCTGATTTTAATCGTGATTGTTAAGATGGATGAATTCTGAGAAAAATGGTAAAAAACTATTTTTATCGCGCCAGCGAGACAGTTGCGTGCCACGGTGTTATTTCTGTTATTAAGTCACCAAGCTTTGTTACACACTAAGAAAAGATAAAAGTTTATAAGGCCGCGTTATAAAATACTGCTGAAGAGTGAAGAGCCGGGAAGAATGACATAATTAAATCTGCAAACTTCAACTAGATAATGAACGCCATTGGGAGTCACGATAACCGCCAAACTTGGGACGTTTTGTTTAACGAAGACCTTACTTACACTTTCTCTGTTTAATATTTACGTTTATCGCTCAAGGACAAGTAAATTGCTCAAAGTTTTAGTACTATTAAGGGAACTGCATAGCTTATGTAGTATATATGAGAGTTACTGTATCTGTTACCATAACTTTCTCAGTTACAATTTTGTATTACCCATAAACAAGTATCATGTTTTAGGGCTGGTTGTGATGTTGAATTTTGAGCGGCGCGTGATGTGAACGCACAAATTTATATGGGTAGTTATAGTAAAATATCAGTTATTTTATTTTAATTTACAGCGATCAGCTGATTTCACTGAACAACTGATAGGCTACAATAAGTGTTAGGTTATGTTGTTAAAAACTAGCTATGGTAGTTATAATAAAATATCATTTGTTTTATATAATTTCGTAACGATCAGCTGATTTCACTGAAACTGATACGCTATAATAATTTGTAGGTTATGTTTTTAAAAACTAGCAACGATAGTTATAATAAAATAACAGTTGTGTTATATTAATTCGTAATGATCAGCTGATTTCATTAAACACCTGATAAGCTATAATAATTTTAGGTTATGTTGTTAAAAACTATCTATGATAATTTGTCGTGTTTTCGAACAAATCATCGTAATTAAAATAAAAAGAAAGAGAAAACGTGATATATGATTTTAATTTTTTGTTCAGTAACAGAATTTCTTCTCCAGAGAAACGATTTGGAAGCAAACGAACAAAAAAATAATAAAATCGTTTAACAGATGTTTCTCAATTTTTAGGTTTTTATCAAAACTCGTAAATGAAGAAAATAATCGCGGCACGCAGCTGTATCGCTGACCTGATAGATATGAAATTCAAAAGTATTTTTCTTTACCTTCAAATTTTTTTGAAATTTTGATTGCACAATCATAACCAGCATTAAAACCTGCATATGTTAGCTTTCTAAACATTCAGATTACAGTTAAAATACAAAAATGAATCATGATCGATGTCAAATTAAATTTTCTTTAGTTTCAAAAATTCAAAATGCTAATTTACGTAGTTTTTAACGCTGATTACGACGATGAAATCATATTTCAAAAAAAAAAAAATGAGACGAAAAAGTTACGGATTTTTGAAGATCTGAAATGACCGTTGCTTTGAACTTATTGAACGAATTTGCTGGTTAACGAACTTGTCCGAACTATTACTAAAATTCATTTTTGTGCTAATTTTCAATCATATCGGATCACAATTATTTCTGACTTTTCAGAGCTTTTACAAAAATAATGATTTTTACAATTTTTTAGCTTTATTATGTGGTATATCACTTCGTTGAGAGATTAAATTTATATTACGATTTATATTACTTTATAAATTACGATTTTCAGCAATTTATTACGGAACTATATTCTGACGTCTTTTTTTACAAAGCAGCTGCAGCTTTAACATATTCACCGCAATAACACGCGTTACAAAGTGTTTACGGAATCTTAGTTATATATACAACTGAGTTAAACACGCAACAACCTAGTCGAGTTAGTTCTAAAGTTCTAAGTTTTTTTGTAAAAAAACGTTGTCTTTTTATTATTAATAAAACCCGTTAACATTAATCGTTTCGTGAGGGAAAATGTATTTCCTAATTTCGCAAGGTGGTCATTTCGAGGTTATATATATATATATCACATTTATTTTCATTTTTTTTTGTAACTACCCGTTTTTGCAGCACTTTTTTAAAATTATTTTTGATTACTATTGGGCTAAAATAAAGCGTTTAGGTAAAAAAATTAACAAAACTGACACAATTCCCGAAAAGTCAGTTTTACTGTAGCCTGTATATAAAAATGAATACTGTGAAGGCCTATATCTGGGTCTTGGTCTTACCATGATGGCCGCTCTGGTGAAAATTCGCTAAGAAATCTTTAAGTGGCAAGAAACCGATCTGAGCTAGTGTACAACATGTGAAATAATGGTAATTAAGGAATAACACACTTTTGAATCAATTTTTCTTAAATTCCTTTACACATTTTACTAGTAGAGATATTTAGACGACCGACAGCCCCGGATGAAATATCTAATGTATTCCTGAACCCGGTACTGAAGTTATGTGACACCCTATAAAACCAAGCAGGGGGTGGTTGATACGATACAATCGTTGTGTCACACTCTGTGATATACTCAGCACGGCCGTGAGTTATCGCCGCCATTTTGACATCAGGTCGTGTAAAGTGTAAAGTGATTTACGTGTGTCGGTTTTAAATTATCAAATTTTAACAAACAAAAGTATGACCGCCGCACGAAACTGTCTCACTGGCGTCATGGAACCGAATTTACGACAATTTTTTTTTGTATTTTAATTACATTTAAAAAAATCTGAATTATCAAAATCAGCATTAAAATTTATATAAGTTAAAATTTTCAAATTTCATAATAATAATAATAATAATTATTATTATTATTATTATTTAATGGTATAAAATGAAGTGAAATCTTTTGGGTTTTTTACAGATTTGAAATAACCGCCATTTTGAAAGTACTGAATGAATTTTGTTGGTTAACGAACTTGTTCATGCTGTTACCAAGCTGATTCCAGTCTGAATCAAATCGAACCCAAATTGCGTTTGCTGGAGTACAGAAACAAGCATACACAAGCACGCGCGTCGGGTCGGGGTCATACCATGACAGACGCTCTAGCGGCGCATTTTCCAGTGGAAATCCACCTATTTTCAGAAACATGCCGATTTTTTAAATTTTCATTCAGCTCCCGACTCGGATTTTCTGTACTTGTAGGCTTCAGCAATGTAGGCTTATTCATTTATAGAAAAAATGTTATAGCCGACTTTTTAAAAAAAGCTTTAGAAAAAGTTCCGACATAAGGTTATAGAAGATCTACGTGCTAAATTTTATCAAATAATTTATATATATATATTTTTTTTTTTTTTTTTTTTTAAACGTCCGACTATTGTGCACACTTGGGCTAATGCAGACTATGGGATGATTTATAGCGTATGAAAATGCCAAGCCCTGGCCGGGAATCGAACCCGGGTCCTCGGGGTGAAAGCCCAGTACGCTATCAACTAGGCCACCTAGGCGGCTTACATATATATATATATAATGTGTCACGTGTTAGCAATTCTAGACGATTTTATTCAAACTTGACACAAAAATCAATTTTTTTTCGCTTAACGTCCACACTTTACGCCAGTTAGACTAATGAGGACTAGGTATCCGCGTTGACGGTAAGGAAAAAGCAACGGGAGTAATTGCGGCTAGAACTAAAAACTTTTTAGTTTACACACCGATTACACCAGAATTACCGATTACCAGAATTAATTTTAATAATAGCCCGGACAAGTTCGGTAACCAGCAGAATTCGTTAAACAGTTTCAAAATGACTGTCATTTCAGAAATTTAAAAATTCCTAACTTTTTCTAAATTTCTTTTGCAATCTGATTATACCGCCGTAATCGGCGTTGACATTTGCAGAAATTAGCCGTAAACAAATTTTCGAAATATGTTGAAAATTAATCTAACGGCGGTCAGGGTTTATTTTTGTATTTTAATAGCAATTTGACGCTTTAAAATGCTAATAATGTAAATTTTAACGCTGATTACGATAGCGAAATCAGATTTTCAAAAATGAGTCAGAAAAAAGTGATGACACTGTTACTTCTTCGAAATTTGTTTCCTCGATCCACTTTCCTAACCTACAAACATGTTACTGCTGCACAGGTTACCTACGCACCTCTAGAATGTACGTTTTTGCGAAGACTTTTCCCTAAAGTTTGTCGAGGCTGTAAAGCGTATTTGTTTCTGCCCCACTAGACTGGCGACACGGCGTCCCCCCGCCCCTCCGGGACAGCCCTAACCCAAGCGACACTGTGACAAAACAAATTCACGCAATCCTATCTGCGACGGCTACTTTCAATCAAAATATGGGCGAAACACAAAACATATCAGGCCAAGTTGTATTTGTTACAAGCGAATATCCATTGAAAAAATAAACTATCTGGGCGGCCATCATGGTAAGACCTGACCCAGGACCTGAACTGAACACCGATTCTGACTTCCATATTACTATGTGAGGGTCGTTAAAATTTGTGTGTGTGTGTGTGTGCGCGCGCGCGCGCATGCGTATATGTTTATGTGTGTTTTAGCACAAAAATCGACCACACTGGTAACAACTTGGACAAGTTTTTTTAACCAGCACAATTCAATCAACAGTTTCAAAATGGCGGCCATTTCTCTCTAAAAAATGATAACTTTTTCGTCTTAATTATCTTTGAAAATCTCATTTCACAATAGTAATCAGCGATAAAAACTGTATAAATTGGCGTTTTGAATTTTCAAAATCCGTTAAACTAAGAATCGTTTTGGCGGCGGTCAGGGTTCATTTTCGTTATTTTCAAGGTTAATATAAAAATTCAAAATTATAATAAATTCTAAATAAATTTAACGTTATGACGGTGAAATCATAATTTCAAAATGGTGGAATAAGGAAAAATATGCAAATTCGCTTTTATCACGTCAGCGAAACAGCTGCGTGCCGTGATTTTTTTACAAAAATGGCCGCCATTTAGATATAGTTTAACATATTTTAAGACCTCTCAAAAAAGGATCTACAGATCAGGATCGGCGGTCATTTCAAGGTTACGGGTCTGGATCTTACCATGATGACCGATGCAATAGCTCGTCGCTAATTATCCGTTTATTGGTTCAAACTTACGACTTAGAAGTTAAATTAATTAAAAACAATATGACAATATACAAGTTACGTTACCAGGGTTACACCTGCTTCTATGTCGGGACATACCTGGAACAAAAGAGTTTGCAAATTAATTTCAACTTTCTTACAATCGCTCACATATCTCTCATATGGGTTATCATTAGTAGTACGTTTACATTAAATACTGTATGAGAAAACATGCATCGTCCTTAAAATCCATTTGTGAACGTAAATATCAACTAAAAGCTTTGCATGAAACGTTTTGTTCAATACATAACTTTCACCGACGCAGAACAGGCTATACATATATATATATATATCACCAAGTTTCGAAGCTTATTATACAATATCACCCCCAGCACTGCACAGCTAGGCTATGTAAATATGTTTAGTTTATGACGACAGTCCCTCCCATCTATTTGAGTTTATCGTTTTGTTGTGTTTTAAGCGTTTATAATTTAATTGCGTCATGCAGACATTTTGTTCCAGACAGTGCCTGCGTGTCCATCAATGCAATCCTTGGAAGATACACTAGCAATACAAGGATTTCACTTCTTTGATATCACTTAAGAGATCATTAAATATAAACGGACTAGAAGTAACAACTAACAGTACAAAAACAGTGCTCGATATCAGCGGCTAAAGTCCAAGTAGTTGAACTATCTGCCGCTACGAAGAGGACAGGTGTGGAGACGTTTGAGAAAATAGACAGTACTATTGTCTATTCAACTGTAGTTGAACACTTTGTCACAAGATGTCACCAGCAGCGAGCGCTCACACTCTCGTTTATATTCCACGGGTACGGTTATAACTTCACATTTTTGCCAGAACCTTTATAAAAACTCCGTATGTTTATACACAACCAGCTACGATAGCATGCAAAATTCACTTTTTTATTAAATTCCCATTAGATTATCATGGTAGACTGAAACCACGAAATGAGCACCGATCACGAGTTTTGAGAGGTCGTCACTCAGCGATCGTAATTTTGGGCTTTATTTTATGCGAACTTTGCACAAAAATTGATTTACTAATATTCGGGACGAGTTTGCTATTCAGCGAATTCCTTCGTCCTTTCAAAATATGAAAATCTGGTAAAATCAAAATTTGAAGTGTTCAAATTGGTTACAAGTATGAATTCTAGTTCTACTTCAATAGTAAAAATTGGCTCATGCTCGCTAATTATATGAAGGAAACTTGGTTTTACAGATTTTCCTGGTGTTTAATTTTCTATATTAACTATATACCAAGCCTAAAATGATTTCATGAATTACGATTTTAATTTTTATAACTGAGGTTTGATTGGAAGTCTGTCCCAATTTTGTCCTTCAGTTAGGTTTGACCAGCTTCGTTAGCGAATTTCAATTGAAATAAGAACATTGAGCTGCTATCACGGTAAGACCCACACCCAGGATCTTGTAATGAGCGCCGATCCTGATCCTAGTCTTTAAAAGGTATATACGAGTACATAAGTGTGTGTATTATCACGCTAACATCCAAAATTGTATACAGATTTGGTTAAAACGTGGCACAAAATCGAGTTTGGTAATAACTCGGACAGGACCGTTGCAACGATTTCACCATTGTAATCGGCATTAAAAAGTACATAAATTAGCATTTGAAAAATGCTTGAAATTGACAAATTTAACCTGACATCGGTCTGGGTTCATTTTCTTATTTTCAGTGGAATTTGAAAGTTTAAAACACTAATCTGTGCACACTACAATGCTGATTATTATCACTTCCATCTTTCGAACCTTTTTCTAGAAACACTCTACATATACAAATTTTAACGACTCCCCCACCCCAATAAGTGTGATAGAGAGGTCAGGATCGGAGCCTATTTCAAGGTACCGGGTGTCCAATAACTTTTCCTTTTAAATGGAAATTCGCCAACAGGCCTAAGCTGTGAGTTATTCACTTAGCTTAGCTTGATTGCTTCGAGCTTTTTACGTCCCCGCATATCTTAAAGATTATAGTTTACATTTAGATACTTCGCTCAACGGCTTGGCACTTTGTGAAATATAAAACTTGCCTGCCAAAAATTTCACCAGCGTGTTAGAGTAGAGTGAAAGGAAAGGGAGGGGAGGGGTGATTTAAGTGCGCGTGACACTTAATGTTCTCTTAAAATAAATGTATTTCTGACTGAACCACGTGACCTAACCTCAGCAGACAAATAACACAAAATACTGCGTGAACTTCACACGATTAAATAAAAAAAAAAAAAATGTTAACTCACAAATATATTGTCCTGAAAGAAGCAAAACACGTTCTAGCCCGTTTCCGACCTCGGATTTATTTTCCGAAAATTAATTTCGCCGTTATTATTGTTCCAATTTAATCGGCAACATGCCTTCAAATGTGATCAGCGTGGTCGAGGCGGATAAAACACCACTGGCTGCGTGTCTGAACTGCACACCTCAAGGTTGTAGGTTCGAGACGCAGTTACTGTCGTTAGAGTTACCCTTTCTGTTCATTCATCGTCTTTATTAGACTAACGAGTATAATGTGTAAACGAGTAGTAATGTGTAAAGTTATTGAAACGAAATTTCAATTAAATTCCAGCAGCACTCGCCACTGTGTTGCACTGGCGTACCTTATCAAAGTACTGTCGGGTGACTCACGCTATAGACCTACAGAACGTGAAAACAGTTGCGCTTTAAATTTTAACAACTGCAGATGTCTATAGTGCGTGCCGTGACTGTACCCCTGTTGCGCCAAATGTTCAGATTAATACACAAATTTCTTTTAATTAACTTTACGTTTACTCATTAGAAATCATTATAAATCTGATTGAAAGTAGGACTTGATAATACTATTGCAAAATTACAGGCATCTGTTAAAGAATTATTTCAATAAAGTTGCTGGTAACAAAATGAACACTTTTTTTAAAGAAATTCGGCATATTTTCAATTTTTGCCAGAAGTTGGTCGAATTCGGCAAAACATTAACAAATATCTATATAAGATAACATAGACTACTAGAAGAGCATTCTTGTTGAGTAAAAATTAACAGTTGTGAACCTTCAAAGTAACTAGCAGTTGAAATAAAATTTCTTCCTCTTTATTTTAATTACGATAATTTGTTCGAAAACAAGACAAATTAACATAGCTAGTTTTAACAACATAACCTAAAACTTATTATAGCCTATCAGCTGTTCAATGAAATCAGCTGATCGTAACATCAACTTAAACAACTGATCTTTTACTATAACTAGCAATATTAATTTGTGCACTCGCATCACGGGACGCGCAAAATCCATCACAATAAACCCTAAAACATGATACCTGTTAAAACTGCGTGAAAATCGTGTTTTCCGGTAAATTTATTGAAATATAAAACCGACGTTTGAAAATATATTAACAACATTATCATAGATTTATAGGCAAAAGAACACGCTTTAATTTGGTGTACCTGAAATTTTCGTACAATAACCGATTGGAACGTCCTTAACTCAGGTGTTTTCTTTCGTGAGCCAGACTATATATAGTAGCTTTTACGGAATACTAGTTTTATACCTAACAACCGAGTCGAGTTAGTTTTTAGTTTATTTTTAAAAAAAGTTGTATTCTTTTAATTATTAATAACTCGCTTTTAATAAATTGTTTTCGCGATGAAAAACATGTTACCTACTTTGAACGGTTTGAGGTTATATGGGTAATTTGTTTTTTTCTTTTTTTTCGAACATCCCGTAGTTCCCGCACTTTTGTATATTGTATTATTTTTTAGCATGTAATAAAGCATTTTTGTGAAAAAACTACGAAAATTGAAAAATTATCCGAAGGTTCAGGTTTACCTTTTAAATTTACCAACTAAACTTTAAAAACGCATGTCACCTGTATTTTTCAAAATCACTTTCCTCGCGAAATTCACAAAACCATTTATGTCCATAGCGAAAAAACATGGAAACGTATAGGCGTGAACAGTGAGAAAATAACGTAATATAGGAAACTGACTTGGTAAAACGTACATCAAAGATTACACACATGGTTAAGTTAATGGTGCCAGTTGGCAGACACAAAAGGCACCGGCATTGTTGCCAAACTCGACCCAAAGTATATTTCAACGCCGAGTGAGTAATAAACAAGAAAACTGTTATTTCCAACTTTAACACTCAATTATTGTAACAATCGGTAGTGAAAACAGTTATTATTGCCGGTCCTCTGCGGAATCAAACCTGCGACCTCTCACCGAGTGCTCGTCTGGTTGTCGGTAACGTCATGGAGTATCCCCGTACTGCAGCTTTTTTATTCCAATCTATAAATACAATAAACTGTTCTGTTCACGTGATGTAAGTGAATTTCCACAAAAGTAACTGATACCACGATAACTGTTCACACTTTTTTGAAACTCGGTTTCGCCATTATAATCTGCGTTAAAACGTTATTTTATGCAGAACAAGTATTCATTTTGTAAAATTTAAAAATAACCGCCATTATAAGCCCTTTGATCGGATTTCGCTGCATAAGAAACTTGTTAAGATTGCTTCAAAGGACCAAAGTTGCTAAAATTAAAGTGTTAAAACACATATTCTATATATCAGTGTGTATTTAACGAACTGAAAAATTAAACAGCAGTAAATTAAAAAAAGAATTATCGCGGCACGCAGCTGTCTCGCTGACGTGATGGAAGCTAATTTCCAAAATTATTTATCTTTATCTTTTTTGAAGTTCTGATTGCACCGTCATAATCAGAATTAAAATCTGCATCTAGCATTTAAAACTTTTTAAATTACACATATATATATATATATATATATATATATATATATATATATATATATATATATATATATATATATATAGCTTCTCTCCATTGTTTTCCATGTATTAAACCATCATTAATTCTATCAAATTTAAAATTATTTTAAATATATATATATATATATATATATATATATATATATATATATATATATATAGAGAGAGAGAGAGAGAGAGAGAGAGAGAGAGAGAGCAAACATAATGCACTCAATTTTCTTCACCCATCGAACCACTTAGACGATTCTTTATATTGCGTATTTGAATCTACAAAAAGATTCAAATAATCCTGAACGTTCTCGCGAAACAACAAAAAGTTCTAAGAAGTGACTCTTTGTTCGGCGAAACATAAACTTGCCATCTGCGCCCTCTGACACGTTTGGTTGTATTGCACAAGTTAAAACAAACGGGTCAGACACTATTCACTGCGCGTAAACACGAGACTTGGGATGAACAATTTGAAATGACTGCAATTTGGAAACCGTTGAATCGATTGAACTATTGAACGGAGCTTGTATAAACTATTGCTAAAATCGATTTTCGTGTCAAGATTGAATCAAACTGGACTGAAATTGCGTGCGTGAGAGTGAAAAAACACGCGCGCGCGCGCGTGCACACACCACATACACACGCTCTCGCGCGCGCACACAAACACACACACCACGCGCAAACACACGCACACACACACACCACGCGCGAACAAACACACACTACGCTACACCACATGCACGCACGCACACACACAAACACACACACACACCACACGCGCGCGCACCACACACACACAACACGCGCGCGCGCACACGCACACAACACGCGCGCGCGTTCACACACACACACACACATATCCAAAGGATCATACATATTACTCATTTTCCACTGCAAATTCGATAAAAACCAAAGACAATACACGCGCCTACAATACGCACACTGCTATTGGTCAAGGACTACCCGCGCAAGGATTAAGACTTAAGCGATCCTGACAGTCGGGCCGACCAAACTTTTGACGTGTGCATTTTTTGCTCGTTAAAAAAACCCCACTAAATACAGCACTATCTGGAACTGGCGCGGTGCCAGCGCGGCGCTAAGCTATTGCGAATTTGTATTTCTAGCGATATCTGAGCCTTAATTAGCGAGCGAGCGAGACCGAGGTGGGCCAGATGTCTGCAGGACGGCGATACGTCAATGCCGCTAATTTATCATGGTGCGTGCTGCTTTCCGCTTTGCTTATTTGAAAATGCGGTCTTGCTAATTGACAAGACTCGTGTGAAAATACGTATTCGGTATACTTTTTACGTGATTTATTTTATTTTTTTAAAGAAGCAGATAAATCAAGTGAGAGATGTGTTCATTGTATAGAACACATTCTAGCTATTAGCATTGCTTGCGAATTTCCGTTGGAAAATGAATTATTTGAGTGGCCTTCACTAGAACATCCTGTACCGTTCCTGTATGTCCCATGCAGTGAACGCCGATTATGACCTAAGTAAAGATCAATTTTTCAGGAATCGTAAAAGTTTTGTACATATCTATTGTGTTTGTGTGCGGGTGTGTGGTATGTGATGTGTGTGTGTGTGTGTGTGTGTGTGCGCGCGCGCTTGTGTGAGCGTGCACGAGCGAACGTGTTTGTGTATGTGTGTATGAGCGCGTGCGCGTGTGTGTGAGCGCGCGCGCGTCAGTGTTCATAAATTAGTTGCATAAAATTAGCGAAGAACTACCGAGAAGTTCGTAACACATAAAAATTAATTTAATAGTTTCAAAATGACGTCCATTCCAAATCATTAAATTCCAAATTCTACTGCAAGTAAAAAAAATGAACCTGACTGCGGTCCGGGTTGGTTTCTGTATTTTGCAAGTACTGTAAATTGAATCGTTTTAATTGCAGATTCGTGCAGACATTAACTCTGATTATGATGAAGTTATATCAGCAAATAGAATTTGAGCGAAACAAGTCCCGAAGTAGACATAAACGTACTAGAATGATAATTCTTATGATAGATATATGAGCGCTCGCTGTTGGTAGCATCTTGCGGCAGAGTGTTCAACTACACTTAAAATAGACAATAGTACTGTTTATTTCTCAAACGTCTTCTTCTCCTGTTCTTGCAGCGTTCGTAGCTGCAGATAGTTTAACTACTTGGACTTTAGCCGCTGATATTCGGCACGCTTTTTATAACGGTGACTGTACCTGTAGTGCGTTTATATTCTATATTTCTAATAAGTTATCCCGGACAAAACAAACCGAAGCCCTACGAACTGTATATATCCACTAAAAAACTGTATTTTCTAACACAACAATGCAACACAGTGAATTCCCAGAAACGACTACGTGCTACACGACAGGCAAGTCGGGATAAAAGTAAGATTATTTTGGAAAGTCGAGGCAGTGTCACGCGAAAAACTACGTGCCAACTGTGTCACGGGACTGCAGAGGCGTCCTAATAATAAGACCAAGTGAACTAATAACAGCAACGTGCATATATCTCGCTTTCCGTGACGGAACCGAAATTATACAATTATTTTTTACCTTACATCAATTGAAAAACTAATTTCACCACCGTAACCATCTTAATTTAAAATGACATTCAAAATATGAATATGAACCCTCTCATCCGTCAAATTAATTTGGAAATTGCGGGGGGAAATATTACTTTAAGCGGAATATCGCTGACATTTTTTTAGATTTGGAATGACCGCCATTTTTAAACTATTGGACGGATTTTGTTGGGTAACGAACTTGTTCCAAGCTATTACCATGATTTGACCAAAATCACGAACATTAGAGTGTTAACAAATATATAGCCTACATGTAACATTTTTAATAGTCCTTAAAAGCTTAAAGGTGAAAATAGATTTTCAAAAATGCGTACGATAAATGTTATGCACTTTGAAGATTTTAAATAACCCCAATTTTGAAAAGGATTCTGTTGTTTCAACTCGATCTTCCGGCATTTCGTTTGTGTTTGTTACTTAGATTAGATTAGATTCAATACTAGAGGCAGGGATAGTACAACCCCAGGCACTGCGATCGACTGACTGGGGTCCTATCGGTAGGACTTTGCTAGTAGGAGGCTACGGTTTTTTGGTTTCCAAGACCCTAGAGATCTATGCAGAGTGAGCTAGACAGTGGGTTGCTGAAACTTATTAGGGGCACCAATCTGTTTAACTAGGCATTTTAAAAGGTTTTTTTACTTACGAGGCACCTTGTATAAAGCTCGAACGACGTATGTGTACAATTGTTTCCCACTCACGTCTGTTTCAAGAAAACGGCCTCTGATTTACAATAACGAGTATACGCTATTTCGGGCAAACGCATTAACCGATTGTTTTGAAATTTAGTACAAAGGTATGTTATATAACACCCGTAAGATAAACGTGTTATATATTTTCCTATTCACTTCCGTTTCAATATGGCGGCCTCTGCGTTTCAATAACGTATGCGCAGTTTCGTTCAAAAACATTAACCGATTGTTTTGAAACTTGAAACGAAAATATCTTGTATAAAACCCAAATGACGTAAGTGTAACATTTCCCCTTATCTACTCTAAGAAGCCGTCTCGGTGGTCTAGTTGATAGCGTACTGGGCTTTCACCCCGAGGACCCGGGTTCGATTCCCGGCCAGGGCTTGGCATTTTCATAGGCCATCGTCTGCATTAGCCCAAGTGTGCACAATAGTCGGACGTTAAAAAAAATCCCCTATCTATTTCCGTTTCAAGATGGTGGCCTCTGATTTAATGACGAAGTGTGTATGCAGTTTTGGTCAAAAGCATTGCATTACTTGTATGAATAAAAACGAAAAAAATACTTGAAATAAAAGGTTTTGTTTTAAGTAAAATGTAAAAGCAAAAGCATTTCCTTCATTACATATGAGTAACGATTACCGCTTACTTACTAGTAAATCCTTCAATCTAGAAGTAAAAGGATCAACTAAAAAAACTTTCATATATTCAACTGTGATTTAAATAAAATATTTATAATTTTTGTAATATGTAGGTTTGTTGTTTGGGGTTATTTTGTCTAAATATGCCCCAACGGTTGTCTGTTATTTTTGTGTTAATTGTATTTGTATTTTGACCTTGTATTTAATGTCAAGGTATGTAAGGTATTAACAGTAAGAAATGAATTATTTAGCAAGAAAAAATTATTATGAAGGAAAATTATAATACTATTATAGTTCCACAATTTGTTTTTTACTTAGCGGCGTATGTTTTGCTGTCAGGCATCTTCAGACAAAGTAAAGCTACAAATTATAAAATGTACTTATATACTAATACAGTTCATGTTAAAACTAGGGCACCGCAGGGGGTGCAGACTAGGTGCACCTATTGAGAGGATTTAGACGTTCCCGAGTACCCGCGGTACCCGAGTCTAACACACACTTACACTTACGACTTTAACACTTTACACTCACACTTACATTTAGGGAGGCGATAATAGCCTCAATGTGTTTTTCGCCTTAAAATAAAAATAAAAAAAAAAACTGTAGAAAGTTATATTTTATTAAGGTGGTGAACAGAATAAAATGATCGCTAACTCCCCTTATACCGCACTTGGTGCAGTAGGAAATGTAAACCAATCAGTCGACTGTTCGTTCATTAACAACACTTTTAAATGTTTTTGACACTGCATAGTGAGCCACGCCAAGTTCCTATCTGATACTTTCTTGATATCAAGGATCAGTTAAATAACGAAAACATCCATTCGTTATTACAATGAAAAAGTAGTGTTTCGTTCGCGTAAAATTTTATTGGTACTAAGTTTTATTTCGTTAATTTAAAGTTACACAATATTTTGTCATTGTCACAACGTTTCCAAGCAACGATATTTGTCAGGGCTCGTCCATCACCAAGAGCCCCATTAGCAAGAAACATGGTCAGCGTCTTCGCCCGGTACAAAGAACGTTTCTCATGTTCTCCGTTAGTGAACTTATCCGAAGAGAAACGGTGCTCTGTGGAACGCGGCGGTAAGATCATCATGCCGCCTTCCGCACTGGCGAAGATCAGCAACATGGACATCGCCTACCCGTTGCTCTTCAAGCTGACCAACTCGCGCTCTAAAAGGATCACTCATACCGGAGTGCTCGAATTTGTCGCCGAAGAAAAGAAGATCTACCTGCCGACTTGGCTCATGCGCAACTTGCAAGTTAACGAAGGTGAAACGGTGACGGTGGAGAACGCCTTTCTGCCGGTCGCGAGCTACTCGAGGTTCCAACCTCTCTCGGTGAGCTTCCTCGACATAACAAATCCTAAAGCCGTGTTGGAGAACTACCTCAGACAGTTCGCGTGCCTCACGACCGGAGACGTACTCTCCATCAGTTACAACAACAAGATATACGAGCTGAAAGTGTTGGAGACGAAGCCGTGGTTCGCTGTCAACATAATAGAGTGCGACATGATCGTAGACTTTGAAGCGCCCGAAGGTTACCGTGAACCCGAAGCCGAAGATGCACGAACCGAAACCGAATCGAAATCCTCCGAGTTCGTTCCTTTCGCGGGCAAAGGTGTTCGACTGGACGGCAAAACGAGAAAGAGAAAAACGGAAGACGACCAAATCGAAGTGAAACAGAAAAGGCAGAAGAAACGACAGAGAGGTGTGCCCGATTATGAATACGAAATTGGTAATGTGTACTTCATAAGGGACGCTGAACCGCCTCCAAAGGAAGAAGAAGCCCAGACGTTTACGCCATTCACCGGCGAAGGCTGCTCAATGCTATTGTCTTCTGTAAAGAATGACAGTGATAAATGATTAGGCTAAACATTATTTCGTAAATTAAATTTAATAAATAATGAATTGATTTTGAATTAATAGAAAATGTTATTGTTTTCCCCGATGGAACCGAAGCATGTTCAGATTATTTTAACAGTCCAGAGCATTTAGAGAGCAGAACCGGTGATTAGTTGTACTAATCAAGCGTAAAACATCGGTCTGTGTTACCGTAATTATAAAAACGGCTTTCAAAAGGCAAAACTGCAGGCCAATAAATAACAAAATAATTCTCTTATTGCCAGCAGGAAGCCTATTTGAATAAACGTTTCTTACACTAAGCGAAATTCCATGAAAGAGCGATAAAGAAAAATAAATGTTATGTGCGTGGGTTTTCCCGCGCTCCAAGCCTTCCCGAGCTAAGTAAGGCTTTACAGTGTTGCCAATCTCAACCGTAATAATTACCCACAACCAAACAAAACTACCTGCAATTACCCGAAAATTACCAAAGACAATTATATATATTGTCTTTGGCTGAAAGTTTGTGTTTTTTCAGAACAGAAGTTTTTTCTTTTGAGTTACTCTCACAAAATTTCACACAGACCATGTTTAAGGCCTGTGTACAATCTATCTAAAGTAGTGTAGGTGGCGGACCCTTTTTACCAATTCCTGCTCCAGAATGGTATTTTTTTCAATTCAGTTATATCATCAAAACGAAGAAAGATATTTGTTCGCGATCTGCAGCAATACTGTTCGTCTTCACAAGACCTTTCGTTTTAAGTAGGCCCTAGACAGCCAATCATTTTGATCAAAAGCTAGCATCAATAGACTGAATGATTGAATGATCGTCATGATCGTCCTCTAGGAACCCGATTGACGCTTGAACTAAGCGTTGATGGAGATTGATAGAAAGTTTGAAAGACTCAAGCGGTTGACGAAGATCCTTGACCGTCTAGGCCAATTTTCATGAAGCACTGCATCAGCCACTCGCCGGCAATCATGGATGCCATGTCGCTTTCTCAAAACGCGGAAACTGAATTTCAAAGTTTTGAAAGTTCGAAAAAAATCGGTGTGATGATTGTTATACAGGGATTGCTCTGAGCTGTGAAAGTAAAAAGCATAGCCTACTTTAACCGAAATAAAAAAGTGCGGCATTAGAAAATATAGCGGCTGCTTTACAGGCGTTGAAACTGGGCTTTACCGTTAACGAATTAAAAAAATAAATAAATATTCTAAGAACGAATTTAAACGGAAAACAAAACGTTCGAGAGGGGGAAATTCTGAAGCGTCAGTCGATGACATCCCGTATGACATTCAAGGCACTCTTTCCGAGTCAAAAATTCAACTGAGAATGAGTTTTGATCAAAAAATTAAAGGTTGATAAAAGCGTGTGTGATTGACAGGACTGAAACGGTTTGATCAAGCAGCTTGATAGTCTAGGGCCTCCTTTAGAGACTCTTGACCTTCAAACACTAACTCAATCCTTAAAAATTGAATTTTGTTGAAAGTTGATAAAAAACAGTACTTTTTTCGTAATTATCGTAATGAATTTACACCCAAACAATACGGGTCCCCGCAGCTAGTTTGCTATAAAACCTACGCTGTGCATGGAAATAAACAATGAAACAGTATTTTCAAAAATAAAGTTAATCTAAAAATGAGCTGACTGAGGAACAGAAACAAAGAACCGAGCATAGAACACATGTGAAGATTACTCTGATTACAAAATGAGCCACAGAGTGGAGACAAAAGAGGAATGCGATTAAGTAACTTTTCCTTGTAATTTTTTTATATCTCGTTGAGACCAAAATCACCCGCTCTTCTTTATTACTCTCACGTCTATTCGCAAGCCTCAAAATTACCCTCAGATCGGATTACCCGCCAATTGGCAACACTGTTCGCTTAACTACACGCCGTTAACTTTATGGAGGCCTATACCGTGCTCATTGGCAGAATGAGCTGCACTGGACAGAAAAGATTAAATCGATTTTTCTATAACCAACAAATGGAATGCGGTTGCACTGAACGTTTTTCCCTTCACTCGATTTCCTTACTTTTCTTTCTGGAGGTTTGTGTAAGCTTACAAATTTGTGTAAGCAAAAGTTCTTTGTAAGTTTTGCGCCATTAACGTTCGAGACTAACATGAAGGTGGCCATGCTTAGTTACAGATCTATATTTATGGACAATATAAACTTTTATTTGCTATTCCAATCGTGTGTTTGTAAACAACAAACAAAAATCGTTGAACCCGACTTCTTGACCTTGATATTTAGCGTTCAGTATTAGTAATTGCTAGAGCTTCTCCCACGCGGCCGTTCTTCTATCAAATAATTACCTAAAAATACGCAACTTTCGTGGCAGATAAAATCGAACAGCTTCGTGTAGGTTTTGCCGCCGATCGCAGCGCCTTATACGGCGAAGCTTTGCGATTGTGCCGCCCTCTCTTGTCGGACAGTTTTATCACTAATTAAACAATACCAACACCGGAATAGAATTTAGATTAAGTGTTAGTGCAAACAAAAGACTTTTTGAAATTGACTTTTTAATGGAAGATAATGAACCTATGGTGGGAAAACACGAAGCTGACACATGTAAAGGCCCCTCGCATGTAACCCCTTACAGACATGAAACCCCTTTACAGACAAGTAACCCCCTTACCGATATGTAACCCCCTTACAGACATGTAACCCCCTTACAGACATGGAACCCCCTTACAGAGATGTAACCCCTTACAGACATGTAACCCCTTACAGATATGTTACCCCCTTACAGACATGTAAACCCCTCACAGACATGGAACCCCCTTACAGATATGTAAACCCCTTAAGCATAGATGATATTTACAAGATTGATAACATTCTGGGACTAGGGGTGAGAATTGAACCGCTGAGAAGAACATCTACTCTTATTCCTCAGTGTAAAAAGTGTCAGATGCATGGGCATACTCAGAAACATTGCAATAGGCAGGAGAGGTGCTTTAAATGTGCCGAATCTTATCTCACAAGAAATTGTACGAAGAAAAGAGAAGAGAAACCTAAATGTGCCAACTGCGGAGATGCTCTTCCAGCAAGTTATGGAGGTTGCTTGGTCGCAAAAAAACTTCAAAAGATGAGAGATGATTCATATGGCAGACAAAAAATTGGTTCTAGGAATGTGAATGCAGCAAATTCTAATTTGCAAGTGGAAAGAACTGTCTTAGGACAAACTCACTTACAGGAAAAAAAATCTGTTTAAACAGGTTACATTGGCAGAATCTTATGCTAATGCGGCAAAAGATAAAAACAAGGGAAAACAATAAACCAGACACTGCAACAAATTTTATCTGAGTTAGAGCAACAAAAAAGACCAATAACATGATTCTTGAAAGAATCAGTAATCTAGAAAATAGAGAAGTACATGTCCCCAAGAGAAATAAATAACTACGATCCCGGCTCTAAGAATAGCAGCATGGAATGCCAATGGGTTATTACAAAAGATCAATGAAGTAGAAGTATTTCTTTGGAATCAGAATATTGACGTTTGTTTGATTTCCGAATCCCACCTAACAAGAGAAGCACATCCAAAAATAAAAGGATACAACATCTATCATACACTTAGGTCAGATAAAATAGGAAAAGGAGGATCAGCTGTATTGGTGAAGAATAATATAAAGCACTGACAAGAGGAAAGTTTAAAAACTAAGGAGATGCAAGTAACTACTATCTGTATTCAATCCAAACCAAAAAATATTAAAGTAGCTGCAATATACTGTCCGCCAAGATTTAAACTGGAAAAGTTGGACTTTATTCATCTTTTTAAAAACCTGGAAGAATGCTTTATAGTTGGAGGTGACTATAACGCAAAAAATATGTTTTGTGGCTCGAGGCTAGATACTACTAAAAGTAAGGAACTATATGGAGCAATCAAAGATTTGAATTGTGAAGTATTGTCAACAGGAAAACCTACTTATTGGCCTAGTGATAAAAAGAAGATACCTCATTTAATTGATTTCTTTGTGATGAAAGGAACATCAACTAAATATACATGTATAGAGGAACACCATGATTTAGTATTTGACCACACGTGCATTATCCTAACCATAAGTGGAACAGTAATTAAAACCCAATAGCCTCCTTTATTACCAACTCGATTTATTGATTGGGATGGATACAGAACAGAGTTGGAACGTAAAATCAAACTGAAGGTACCATTAAAAACTAAAAGCAGCTTGATGAAGAATCAGAACAGTTTGTAATAGATTTACATCAAGCAGGATGGAATAACACCCCAATGCTGAAACCAAGAGCACCAGGCATTAACTTTGTTAAAGAGGTTAGAGAAATGATTATAGAAAAGAGGAAAGCAAGGAAAAGGTGGCAAGTTACTACATCACCATATGATAAACGACTCTTGAATAAACTCTGCAGAGAGCTGAAGCAAGTTTTTCAAGATATAAAAAAATGAAAGTTTGACAAGTTACCTGTCCAATCTGACTGATGATAAGGATACCGATTACTCCTTATGGAAGGCAACTAAATACCTAGAGGCTAACATATCATGTACCTCCAAGCCGTAAAGAAGAAGGGAAATGGGCTAGGAGTAATGCAGATAAAGCAGAGTTGTTTGCAGAATACTTTTAAGCCGCACACCAGACAAACAGCAAACGAGTACTTACCAAGAATACAGAATAGAGATATGACAAAGTTGAAGCCTGTTAATCCTAAAGAGGTAGCAAAAGAGATTTCCAATTTAAGCTTGAAAAAAGCTCCAAGCTATGACCTGATAAATGGACGATCAGTAAAGGAGATGCCACATAAAGGAATAGTTAAACTTACTCATCTTACCAATGCTGCATTTCGATTGTGCTATGTACCAATGCAATGGAAAATTGCTTAAGTTATAATGATACCAAGGCCAGGTAAGGCACCTAATGATAAAACATCATATCGGCCAATATCATATTACCCATAATTTCTAAGATCTTTGAAAAGTTATTACTAAAGCAAGTTAAGCAAGTTACTTAAAGGAAATTTGATTCCAAACCATCAATTTGGTTTCAGAGACAAGCATTCAATGATTGACCAGGTTCATAGAATTGCCAGCGTTTTTGAAAATGCACTTGAAAAAAAAACGAATCTGTTCTGCTGTGTTTTTTGATTTTTCCCAAGCTTTCGATAAGGTGTGGCATCGAGGATTGGAATACAAAATGGAAAAATACTTGCCAAAACAACATAGTCAATTGCTGAAGTCCTATATTTCAGGAAGGCACTTTCAAATCAAGTGTGAAGATAGTTAATCTGATTTGAAGCAGATATCTGCCGGAGTTCCACAAGGAAGTGTGTTGGGGCCCTTTTAAACTTGCTTTATACAAGTGATATTCCAGTCTATGATGAGGCCATCGTTGCTACATTCGCGGATGATACTGCTGTCATCTCAGAAGGAAATATCATTGAGGAGTCTACTCGAAGGCTGCAGATAGCTGTCAATGGAATTTGTGACTGGACTAAAAAATGGCGAATAAAGCTGAATAAGACAAAATCTGTTCATGTTACTTTTACTAACAGAAAATTCTATCTTCCCGTGGTTATTAATCAACAAATGATCCCACAAGATAATAATGCAAAATACTTGGGAATGACACTGGACGCACGACTGCGCTGGAAGGTACATGTCAAAAAGAAACGTAATGTACTGAATCTGAAACTAAGGAAAATGCACTGGCTTCTTGGGCGACATTCTGAGTTGTCAGTGCACAATAAGTCCTAAAACCCATCTGAACATATGGTGTGCAGCTTTGGGGCTGCACGAAAAGAAGCAATATTGAAATTATTCAAACGTTTCAAAATAAAGTACTGAGAGGCACTGTTAATGCCCCATGGTACATACGCAATGATGATCTTCATAAGGATTTACAAATTGTTACAGTTCATGAAAAGGTTCGGCGATTTGCTAGGAAGCATGAAGTAAGACTGCATAAGCATCATAACATCGAGATGCTTCAAGTTCTCGAAGTTCTCGAAGAAGAATCGTCTGCATTAGCCCAAGTGTGCACAATAGTCGGACGTTAAACACCAAAAAAAAAAAAAAGTTCTCGAAGTTCGGCGGTTTAAGACTGTCAATCAAGTGCACAGATCTTGATTGACACAACTGTCAAAAGATCAAGTGATTTTTGGATTTTGGAAACCAACTAACGCTTTCATTTCATAGATGTATTGATAGATGGACTAATGTTCAGTTTCAATTGTAATAAAATTTAAAAAATGTAAACACCTTACAGACATGGAACCCCTTACAGACAAGTAACCCCCTTACAGACATGTAACCCCCTTACAGGCACGTAACCCCCTTACCGACATGTAACCCTCTTACAGACATGTAACCCCTTACAGACAAGTAACCAACTTATAGATATATAAACTCCTTATAAACATATAACGTCTTACATCAAACATGTAGCCCCTTATATATATATATATATATATATATATATATATATATATATATATATATATATATATACACTTCACACACACATATTTCCATTTATTAATACATAATATTTATCTTTATATTAATAAAAGAAAATGTTTGTACCAATTCACGGTGAAAATGTTTGAATTCCACGAGCAACGCCCTTGCAGATATTGCTAGTATAAATGTATGTATATTTATGTGTGTGTGTGTTCGCGTGCTCGTGCGTGTGTGTGTTCGATTAAGTTCATTGCAAAACCAGTTTAACCAACGGTCGTTCTAAATCTCACTATCATAACGTTTTTCTAAAATCTGATTTCACCATCGTAATCAGAGTTGAAATTTGCATCATTTAGCATTAAGAAAATTCAAAAAATAAAGTGCTGTGTTGCAAACATGTTTTCATGGATGATAATGATGGTGAAATCAAATATCCAAAGAACTAACTTTTTGGAAATGCACTTCAATCGTGTCAGTGATATTACTGCCTACGCTATAGCGATTACTTTAATAGCAGACAAAAAACTGCAATCTGCAATTTTACAATTTATCAATGATAGACTTAGTCATTGTTTATCTTTATTTCCTTTAATGTATTTACCAGACATATTTATCACTTTTTGCAGTTATAAATTTGTACCTCTACTGGTGCATTTTTACTAGCACAAAAACACGGAGATAAACTTTGTAAATGGAGACAATGGAATAATCTGTGCTCGTTGTGCGTGATTTACATCTTTGTTACAATGTTTTATCTGTGGTTATTTTTGCTTCTGTATTTACTTGATGCAAAATACAGATAACTAACGGTACTTTGCTTACAGCACTTATGACAATGCTGTCAAATATCCGCTATACGGTTATAATATTAATGTAGATATACAATATACAAATTTAACGTAAAACATTTTTTTCTAAGATTTCTCATAATATAAAATCTGTTTGTTTGAAATAACAACAAACGCTATAGCCAGTAAATAAAACAAAAAATATATTTATTTTGTTAAAATTGATTTATATTTACAACTAACTGTACAACCCGGCGTAGCCCAGGGGGAGGGGAGTACAATACAGTTTTATTTTACACATTAATATACTCTATCTTGAAATATTATTACCAGTAGTTCAAAGAACAGTACACCTCGCAGTATATGTTTTTATTAATTCCTGACCACCGCTCCACAAAATCGCTCTGAAGTACCAATTTAACTATTAACCGTAATATTTAGGAAAAATGTTACTAGACCAACTCGTTAAAAATCTGACGCCGCCATCTTCAAACGGAAGCGACTGGGGGGGGGGAACCTTACACATCGTCGTTCGGGACTTTATACGAGGTACCTTCGTATGAAATTTCAAAAGAATCGGTCAATGCGTTTGGTCAAAACTGCGTAACAAACGCACAAAAAAATGCCGTACTGTCGCGTTAAAACAGAAATTTTGCTACGCTCAGTCATTGTTTTCCTGAGTCATAATTACACAACGACTACTAATGCATTGTGTATCCTTGTTTTTTATATACTACTGTACCATATAGTACTGCAACTCTGAAACATGAAACCTATTAACCCATAAGATGAAAACATTTTTGTTAATGCACTGATGTAATTGCTTTATTTATTTATCCATAGATCCTATACCTAAACTATTATAAAACATTTTTACACGATAATATTGAAAATAATGTATATTTTACAGTATTTCTCAATCACAGAATAAAAAAAAGTATCAGTTTGAACTTTATCAGTTACAATATACTTTCATATATCTAGGCTATATATTGCCTTAGGTATTCAATGACATGGGTATTTATTACTAACCTATTTTTTAAGAAAAATAAATAAAACATATGTTTCATATAGCTATTTTAAGGTATAAAGGAGGTTGAAAGCAATATTGAATAATTTTCTAAATCTAATAACTATGTCGATAGTTTGACCTTAAATGTATCAAATTGGTAGCCGTTAATTTACTAGTATTTACAATTTACTAGTAGTATTACTAGTATACTAAGTAAAGTATTAAGTAGGTTCCAAAGTACAAGTATTAAGTACAAGTACAATAAAAGTACAAGTATTAAGTAGTATTAAAATAAAGTACTAAGTAAATTATAGTATTACTAAATACTAGTATTAATTAATTTACTAGTACAATTTACTAGTATTAACACCTTAATCCAAAGAAAAATCGATATTAACAAATTGTATTCTAAAAAAATGTAAAGAAGTATAACAAATGTAAGAAAATGTATCCCCACACAAAAATGTACAGAAGGTTACATTAATTATTTTTTCAAAAAATAATATAAAAAATATTAAACTTAATTTCCACTAGCATTAACAAAAAAATTTTCAATTGACAGTTCATAAATTTGTATGTGCCTTCATAGGCCTACTTTTTTAACAAAGTTAAATAAATTACTTTTATTATTTAAAAGAAAATTAAAAATAAATTTTCAAAAGCCCTAACATACGAATGTTTACTCCACAATCTTAGCGCATAAGCCTGAAATCTGATTTCAATTAAAAATTTTTTTTTTTATTTTAAGGCGAAAAGCACATTGAGGCTATTATCGCCTCCCTAAATACAAGTGTGAGTGTAAAGTGTTAAAGTCGTAAGTGTAGTGTTGTAAGTGTAAGTGTTTGTTAGACTCAGGGTACCATGAGGGACGTCTAAATCCTCTCAATAGGTGCAGCTAGTCTGCACCCTTTGCGGGATTCTTCTAATTTCAATAATTCTTTTTTTAATAAAAGCTTTCAATCTGTAAATGTTCTTGTTTTCAGTGGAAGACCCTCTTTTGAGACGAGTAACTGTCCTGCTTCCAAACACAGGGATGGTTCTCTAAACCAGTATGAGATTCAACCCTGTTGAACCAGTATGTAGCACTGCTGCATCTGCTATTACCTTCCAAAAGCAAAGGAGGTGTTGGTTAAAGAACTGCAGCATTGATGCAGTGCTTTCTATTCCAAATGAAAAAATGAGTATCCTCTCCGACTTCTTTGTAACTGTTGATTCACTATATGCCTCTGGACTTTCACACCAAAAATATCTTTTGGACTATCAATATTTTGAACAAACCATGTGGAAATGAACATATCTAGAAATTGGATATCTCAGAAAATGAAATGGCTGATAAAATAGCAAAGATATATTTAGACCAAAACCAGAATCTTTACAACATTCTATATCCCAAAACAAAACCTCAGAAATATGAACAGTTAGAAAGGTTCTACCTTCAGAGAAAGGTAGAACAGAAACTGGAAGCAAGAAAACAATGGATGTAAAATGTTTGCAATCGAGAAAAATCTTTAAATGATTTATTAATACAGGCCTGTAAAGTCTTCACTACAGCTGATCAAAAGCAAGAATAAGATACCTAATCTCCAATAGGTTCTTTTTCAGGTTTAGACTATCCACTTGCACAAGAGAAGGATTCCATTTTGAGCTACCTTCTGTTATGTAAAGGGAGCAGTAAAGAAGTGCGGAACATTTTAGTGCAGTAAATAAATAATGATCTAAGAACAGAAAAACCAGAAACGAGAGCTCTGCTAACAAATTCATGTCTCTGCAATAAGCATATATGACAAACATCAAAATATTGTCACTCCTGCTTTTAGATGTGTTAACAATATTATTTCTTACTTAAAAAAAAATTTTGATCATAAAAAATAAGGGAAGCTGTGTAGGCTTGAACGTAGTTAAGCAGTACAGCTAATGGGTAAATTTAAATATAAATGAATATAAAAAGCTATAAATAAAACAATATCGTTATATATTGTTATATATAACAACACGTTATAACAAGTTATTATTGATATATTTTAAACTGAGCATAGAAAGCAAGGTTAGCTTACAAAGTGGGCAAAGATGTGATGTAGTTTTTGTGTAGAATTGAAACAATTTGCTCTTAAGCATAATTTCTTCAAAGACTCATATTTGATAGTTTTTTGTTAAATTTACTGAAACAGTAAAATATAATGTGTAAGCCTGTCTACACATAATAAGATTTTAAATAGCCCAACGATCATTTAACTTTGTATTTATTTCAGAAAATACGTACAGTAGATCCAACAGTTGGTAGACACACATTAAAAAAAAAAAAAAAATCATATCTGAATTTTTATGAAAATAACATTTACATACTTTAGGCCTACATACTCAGTAGATCCAAGAGTTGGTAGACACACATTCAAAGAAAAAAAATCATATCTGAATTTTGATGAAAATAACATTTACAACCTTTCATTGGTTTCAAGAGCATCAGTATAATTTTAGGAGGCTTGATTATAAGCAGGTTGATTTACTAAGTGCATTTGTAGAGAAAATAATTTGGTTTGGTTATACAGTAACTCAAAATTGTCAGCCAAAAATTGATGTTAGAGACTACAATTACAGAAATCTTAATTTGATATCAAATAATAAATCATAATCATTTACGTTCTGATTCAGGTTTCCACCAAGTTATTCTGAAATCCAATCTATTCATACCACAATATCTTTAGTTATTAGTTAGACTTCTTCTTTTATTTTATATAATTTTCTTACTTAGCATAATAATGCTGTGTTGGAAGAGTAAAGTTATATACTGATCAATTCAGAAAGCCAATTTTACAACTTAGAAGTAACAAAAATATTTAGCTTCTTTAAAAACAAAATGCGACAGATCAACGGACGGCCAAGAATAGAAGTGGGCTAATGTAACCTAACCTATTCTAGTCTACTGTGTTGTTATATCTTATCTAAGTAGTTTAAATCTCTTAAATATTTGCAATCTCTTAAATATTGAAGTATTAGTATTAAAAAGATAATTAGTTGAGCCTGATCATACTTATATCATAATGATTATTGTCATAATCTTACCAGTAGCCTGAGTAAGACTAGATAGTCTTGTTTTCAAATTTAAACAATATTCCATGTTTTAAAGAGAGTTAAATTAAAAGCTGATATCACCAATGATTAAACAGAATGATAAACATAAAAGTTTTAAGCTCCCTTCTAAATTCCTTTTTTTAGGAGTCTAGGGTAATTTTTAATAGCCTAGTGAACTTAGGCCCACTAGGTACCACTATTTCTTCAACAAAAACATTGGATGATATTCAACAACCTTGATTTGGTTATTCCAAAAAATATTAACAAGCTACCATTTAACCATAACGTTATAGATTATGTTTAGAATTTAAATTTGTTTATACATAAAATCTTTAACTGAATAATAATAAAAATCCATAAAATTTCCTTGAGTACCAAAGCCTCTAACTTAAAAATTAAAATATTACATTTTAGCACAAACTCTTTAATAAATAGTAGCCTAACGTTTTGGATAAAGAAAGTCAAGTATTAGAGAGATAACTTTATAAAAAATGTATAAAGAGAATTCTGAGAATTTGGTTTTACTTTAGTATAAATAACTCTGGATAAACAAAAATGCTTGTGCTTGGTTATTAGACAGTTTATTAGCTTATGTTCCTTACATAAATTAAATTATTGACAGTTAAATCTAATGTGTTGAAACATAAATATTACTGTAATGTCACCTACTACTTTATTTTGAGAGGTTCATAATTACATTTAACACAAAGATGAAGTTTTATTAGAAACAGTTACATAATGATTTACCCTTTCAACTTTGAGTCTAGGTGGTTCGTACTTGGTACAATAAACTACTGTATGTTCATAACTTTTTTCTTCCAGGAAAAAAAATAAAATTTATTTTTTTTGTTTTGTGATGTTAGGATTAAATAACTGCTTTAATTTCTCACCAGACCTTACATGACAGGATGAAAACTGTGTTATATATCTATTTGGTTAAGTATATGTTAGACTGTAAATGATGGTGGATTGTGGGTAAAGATAATTTAGAAGGATATATGACCTCAAACTAATACTTGTGATCACCAAAAAGAAACGAGTTAATCATGGGGTTTATCATTTAAAAAAAAAATCTAAAACTTACCTAACCTAACCGAGGTAACAAACTTATAGCCTACTCATTTCCATTAAAAATCGATTGTATATGTTTTTTTTTGTTACCTATCAACTAACTATACATTATCTATAACATTCACAGACTTAACAAAAATATATCGTGATAGATCAACGTTTTTTTAATAATCTTTTATGAGATTTAAGTACCACAGGACAGATAAAAACACAAATTATGATACATCAATATTTTGTCCATAAGTTTCATATGAGATATTTTTGAATGGTTCCCTTTTATTCTGAAGTCATAAGAAAACAAGACCTTTATTACATTTATTTAAATCAGTACCTACTGAAGTGTTTAAATCAGTAAATATTGTGATTAAGGGTATTTATTTACATTAGATATAGCCTACTAATATACTTTTTAATAATGAGTTTTATAATGTATTATAGTGGAAAACGTTACCATATTACAGTAATACACAATTGCTTTGTGAAAAATACTCTATATTACCTTTCTTGCTTTTAAAGCATACACAGTGTTTGCTTTTCTCCATTTTGTGGTCACAAAAAACACTAATCCAGCACCGGCAACGACACTACACGTTGTATATAACGAATTGAAAGATCTAGGATGTCTAAAAGATGAATATGAACGATTAACTGAACTAAATGTTAATGTTTTCTTATAAAATTGTATAAAAGTTCTTCTTAGGGTTGCCATTTTTATTGACCCTAACCACAAAAAGTTCAAAGCAGTGAAAATCCGTTGTTTATATTTCAGCTGTTAGTCATCTGTTAGACAGCTGTTTCCAATGCTACCAACATCACGAAACTAAATTGTAAAACGCGGTAAAATAAAATTCAAATATTTTAATTAAAAAAATAATTAAATTTATTACAGTACTTAAATCTTTAACTACTTCCTTAAGAATCACGTATTTAGCTTTAAATATAACATTACATTATTAATAATATAGTGTTAGTTGCTAAGAGGATATCAACCGCTTCATGTAAGCTACTTATAAAACCGAAAATAACGACTTAGTATTATTTATTATTCGTTAATTATTCAGACAATGTAAAATATGTAAAACAACTTTTAAATTAGCAAATAAAGTAGAAAATGTATAATAAAAATGTATTTCAAAAAATATTTATTAACCTCAGCTATTTAACGAATGTTCAGAGCTAATCCAACGTTTAGTTTTGGGTTGTAACGCGTAACCTCGTAATTATTTCTACCTGTACAAATATTTTATTATGAATATTATATTTTATTATCAGATAACGTATTATTATGTTTTATGATTCCAATTAGTGAAGTAAAATATCCAAGTCAGATATTTTAGTTCAGATTCATTGTTTTCATAGCCTTGCTGGAACTCTATAAGACAAAAACTATACCTTAGAGAAAAATATATACCATTTCATTGGGCCACTTTTATGTAGAAGTTTTTATAGTCAGTGGTCGGACATGTAATGGCCAAAGATTTTTTTTCAAATCCGGCGATTTCGGTAGTAGTAGGGGCCTAGGCGTATAGTGATTTTTTAAACAGACAATCTATTCTAGTTTTGATTGACAAAAGGCTCGACTGCGAAACAGCATTAGTATAAAGTATTCAAAAAACGACGGAAGCTTATGGGGAAATAAGGCAGTTACTTCAAAACCTATGAGGTAGTGCTATGAGTTAGTTACAAAAACAGTTGTAAATGGGCTCCGTTATGCGATTCACACAAGTGTATACGACGTTGCATGTTCTTAAACACACGTTGTAACGTTTGTTGGGAAATTGCAACAACACATCGTTCGATTTTCCCATGACATTCAGGAATAGTATGAGGATGAGTTTCCTAAGCAGCATTTTAAAGGTTTGCTCACAAGGAAAAGTCAGGAGGCGATAAAACAGGAGGCCGAGAGGACCAACATGAGACAATGACCAACCCCTTTGAAATGATTTGTCCATGAAAACATTGTTCCAAGAAATTCATGGTGTTGTTGGCTGTATGAGCTGTAGCACTGTCCTGCTGAAACCAAGTGTATACTGTAGTTAGTTATCCCACGTGCAGGGATGGTATTCACGAACTGTTGCACAATCTGAATGTAGC
Source organism: Callitettix versicolor (assembly GCA_022606455.1). Classification (NCBI taxonomy): domain Eukaryota; kingdom Metazoa; phylum Arthropoda; class Insecta; order Hemiptera; family Cercopidae; genus Callitettix; species Callitettix versicolor. Next base: position 82,165,195 of record CM040189.1, read on the forward strand.
GTTCACTGTTTATTGTGAAATTAAAAAATATTTCGAAATTTCGACTTGGTGACATTGCACACAAAACACCTAATTTTTGTGAATGCAAGAGGCACTCTTATAGTTAATATGGATTGTTTGTAGCCCAAATGCGATAATTCTGTGAAATCACGTATCCGTCAAGACGAAACCCTGCTTCGTCAGACCAAAACTGATCATTTCTTTCCTCTGTCAGGCGTTACAGAGGACATGAACCGCTGACAGGAAGCTTTACGTTTCACATCTTCTAACAATACGTGAACAACATGAACTCTGTATGGGTACATCTTTAAACACTTGCATAATGTCGGTGGTCACTACAAACGAAAAGACAGACTAAGAAAGGCATTGTACAGATTTTTTTTTTTTTTTTTTTTTTGATTACAAAACATGCAATTACCAACTTATCTGGTGTTACCACTTAGGTCAACCACTTTTTGGAGCATCTGCCACATTGCGTGTCTCTTGGAACTTGTCGTACAGCGCGTGATAATGGACCTGTTTGGTGCAGCCGTCTCGTTTATAAATAAACCATTAACATCTGTTAAAAATATGCTTCATTTATTAAATATGAATAGTTTTCTTTATTGAACACAAAAGAAAATATAGAATAAATCCATAAGGTTGTGTTACTTTTTGAACACTTTGTAGTTCATGTCTGTACAGATACCTCTAGAAACTTACTATCTCCATGTAAACACCAAAAAAAAAAAAAAAAAAAAAAAAATCTCCATGTATTTAAACTTGGCTATTTAGGCACGCAGTATTGCCAACCTCATTTAAACAATATCTACATTCACAAATACCGCATACAATTTTTTAATTTGGCAACAGTAAACTAATGCAGTACCGGAAATAAACACCCAAAAATCTATTGCAAAAGAAAACATTCAAGAGTATGTTCATGCAAAATTTAATATTTTGAAGCGAAGCTTTTAATGTTAGCTTTGGCGAGAGGAGTGAATAGGGAAAAAGTCTGCCGACGAAAAAATATAACGGAAGTATAGAACGAACGAGCAAACTAATTTCGTCTTTTTATTTCTGTCTTTTTCTTTTTCTTCCTCCTTTTCGATAACAGTACACGCATATTATATAAAAACATTGTGTTGCCTTGGTTTCTGTATTTTTCCTTAGTTGAAGAACACGTGCACGTTGTAACCGTTCATAATACGTTCGAAATTATTATAAAAGTTTATAATAATTGTTGTCAATATTGCTAGTTTTTAACAACATAACCTGAAACTTATTATATCAGCTGTTCAATGAATCAGCTGATCGTTACGAATTAAAATAAAACAACTGATCTTTTTCTATAACAACAATAAATATTATCCACATCTTCAAACTAATTATACTTTCAGGAAAGATATCACTAACAAAACCTTCGCTTCTGTCAGTAACTCCCCGAGTTCCATAAGTGTACTTTTTCCGTCTTTTACATGAATAAATAACTAAAGGGGTAATTTAATAATGGTTGAAATGGTTATATGACAAAAAAGAGGTTTTTGGCAAATAGCTCTATAATGTATTGCAATTACAAAAATGTTTATAATTTCCAAAAATATAGCTTATTTAAAATGATTGTAATTTATTTCTTGATTTTCCATATTAACCGATATATGGCCTTTTGAAATTGTACGCTTATTAATACTCACTGTGTTGTTTATTTGAGAAAATGTACCATATTTTTGAGATTATACATATTCATAATATAGCCTATGTTTAAGAAACCTCGTTTATATAAATAAAGCTGGATTTGGTTAACCTAAAATATCTTCGGTACACAGCCGCCTTTATATTACACGAGACAGGCAAAAAGACGAACAATCTTTGCTCAGTTAATTATGCGCACAGGGGTTAACATGGATATTAAATTAGATAGCATATAATATTGGTAAGAATAAAATATTTCGTAAATGCAAAACGTGGAGATATTTGTCAAAATTTTTGCACCACTTCAAATCACCTCTTATTTAGTAATTTTTGCGGTAATTTTTAAGAAAAAATTAATAAATAAATAAAATAATACTAAAAAACTATTTATTGCTGGATTTTCCCATTATGTTTCGTATTTTTTTAATACTAAATGGCAAATATGAACCCTCTACGGAATACTGTAACACATTCTGTTGTAAACAGTCTGCATAACAGCGACATTAAACTAACAGGGCAAAAACACAAAATTTACCTTATATTATTTTTCGAGAAAAACAAGAACATCTATATAATTTCTTAAAAAAACAATATTTTACATCCAAATCTGGTCTCCTATAACTCAAATCTGTATACCAAATTTGAAATATTAAAAAATTAAAACGTAAAAACAGTAAGCAGCGGCCAGGGTTTATTTTTGTTTTTTCCCAATTTACTCATGAACAGTCAATTTAATTTGAAATATGCTACAACTCTATTTATAAAGCTTCATATATGACCAAACTTTGAGAAAAATTAGGCTGCATCATGTCTGTTTTCATCGATAAATTACTAATTAAACTTTTGTGGAATATCAACACGTGAGATAGTTTGTGCAAAGTTTTTTCCTCTACACAAGTACAACGCTTTACACTTAAAATACCTCACAGCTTATTGTAAACCACCGTGTCAGTTTGTCACTAATTGTCCGTATCGATGTATGATGATGTCATACGTGATCACATTCTTTCAGATTGATCGGTTGGCACACGTGACTGGGATCATGTAAGCAGTGTTTGTGCAAATATTTGGCGGTAACGTGAGCTCTGGCAGGCATGCAAATTCTTCAACAATAACACATTTGTGAGAAATTCTATCATCGATTGAGGTTAGATTTGGTCATATTGAATTGCAATTTGAGAACTTCTGAATCCGTAAAAGTGGTGTATGGAGTCTCGTTTGTCTGTACTCTTCAGCTTATAAGGCTGGGCCCTACATAAGGAGTGCAAAAATGGAAATATAAAAACGTTCATTTTTTTAATATTTGTAGATTATAATTCGCTTTCAAAATTTGTACGCTCCAGCAGGCTATACGCACAAAATTCCGTGTATTATTATAATTTAAACAAAACTTTAAATGGTCGATTTAAGTGGTCCAGTCAACGACGGTATTTCGCTCCGAAATCCTTAGGTCTAAATGGATTGGTGTGAAAATTTGACAGAAGATGAACGAAGGTGTAAAAAACAAAAGTTATATATTGTCATTGTACACTTCAACTCCAGGGGGTGGTGCATGTCTTTTCGGGGGTGAGCATTATAATATTAGAAAACAAGAACCTTTAAATTTATTAATTGATTTTATTAAAAATTTTATTTTGCTAATAACTTCCAAACATTGACTGTATCCTATTAATTTTTGTAGCCTTTTAAACCTACTTTTTAGCTAATTTTTACCATTTTTTAAAATATATTTACAAGTTTCTTAAATATTTACACATTTAAATTAACAATCTTTAATTTAATAGCTTTCTTAACGATCAGACTGAAATTAATTGCTCGTCTGCATTAGCCCAAGTGTGCACAATAGTCGGACGTTAAACACAAAGAAAAAAAATCGACTGAAATTAGAACAAAATATGTTTTTAAATGTTTTTCCCAGACCTGGAAATTTCGAAAATATTCTAACCTTTACATTTCGCTTTGATAAATAAATTTGAGCTAAATCCTATCGAAATAAAAAAAATCAGTAAATCCCAAAACAAACTTAATTTTTAAGATTTTTCGTTCCAAAAAAAATCTATTTTTTTAAATTAAAACTATAGGCTTCCTTCAAATATTATGAAACTAAAGTGAATCAATCAATTTTTTAAGTCCCCAGCAATTCGAATAGCTACATAAACAAAAGTTTTATAGGTTAAAAACCACTTTTTATGCTCAATTAATTTTTGAATCAGATATATTAATCAAATTAGATTTTTTTGCGATCACAGAACTTTTATTTTATTTATTTATTTATTTTTTATTTATTTTTAATTTTGTTTTTTTGTCGTATTTTAAGGCGAAAAGCACATTGAGCTATTATCGCCTCCCTATATGTAAGTGTAAATATGTGAGTGTAAAGTGTTAAAGTATTAAGTGTAAATGTGTGGCTATAATAAGTTTCAGGTTATTTTGTTAAAAACTAGCAATATTAAAAACAATTATCATAAAAGTTTATATTAATTTCGAATGCATAAACTGTTACAACGTGCAAGTGTTCTTCAACTACGGAAAAATATCGAAACCAAAACAACACAACGTTTTCATATAACACGCGTTTTATCGAAAAGGAGGAAGAAAAAGAAATATACAAAAATAGAGAGACGAAATTCTTTTGCTCGTTCGTTCCATACTTCAGTTACATTCTTCCTTTCGGCAGACTTTTTTCTACTCGCACCTCTCGCCAAAAGTAACATTAAAAGGTTCGTTTCAATAATTCTTTATTATTTTCATCAAATACTTTAGAAAATCCGCTTGTATCACGTAAACGAGACAGTTTTGCAAATAGTTAACTATTTAACCATCGTATAGTTAATCAACGAATACGAATCGTATTTGAAAATCAACGAATATTCAAAAAGTTATAACAATGTAAAACTATCCAATAGTTGCTAATTATTGGCTATATACGCTCAGCAATAAATACATCATATAACCTTCTCTAGACTAAATAATAAAATTACAAAAAAATTATCAACTGCCATTAAATCATCAAAACAATTTCGCCAGGAAGTATCAACTTATTTTAATCTGCAGACTTATTTACGGCGTGTTTGCGTTTATCGCGTAATTCAATCAGTGCGATCAGCTGACGCAATTCAAGGCCGCTCGAAATATTCGCCACCCAAATAGAGCATGCGTGACGTTCGGCATGCAAGTGCTAAGTAGCCTACATGAATCATAACATTGGAAACGTGTGTCCAGACAGGCACTATTGTACTGTAGTTTTATTAGGTCACTGTTACATGCCAATAGTTTACTTAAACTGTACTTCTGTCTCACTTCTGTTATTTGCAAGCCTACGTGGGCACGGTCATGTACGCAGTTCGATTACGTGGGCTGGCTATTTAGAAAGCAATTATTGAAGTTAAATGCATTTAATTACATTATACGTGCATCTGTTGATGTATTACGTCCTGGAAATTTGCATCGATTAAATTTTATTAACTGAATTTCCGTCATATACGAGCTTTTCTAAGAAAAACGAAGGAAACGTTTTTCAGATCTTCCTACTAGCCGCCATTTGTTTTTTTAAACAATATATTTTTATGTATAGAACAGTTCGACGATGGAGCAAGTAAAATAGAAAACTGCGCAAAGTAGTCCGTGAGGGCACGAAATCCATTGTAATAATGTATTTTTATTTCATTTTACATTTACCAACGCTCTAAGCTGTTTTTACTTCCTTAATAGTTTTGAAGGTTACACCACTCGATAGGAAATTAAAAGGGAAACAAAAAGCGAATGTCACCAAAATTACCGTTATTAATTTATTTTGTTTTGTTTTTTTATTAAAAATTATAAACGTTAGCCATTTTAACGTCAATGTATAAAATGTTTGTTTTTTCACATTAATCCTTTCTTAGTTAAAGGAGTGTTAAGTTTGAATTTTAACATGTATTATGTTTTAGGGCTGGTTGTCATGTTACATTTTGCGTGTCGCGTGATGAGAGAAAGATGTTTATATTGATATATAACAGTATATTTTGCGCGTCGCAAGTCACATATTAAATTAATTATAATTAAAAATTACTGCGTTTCCGTCCGGGATCGAACCGGGGACCTTGCGCGTATAAAGTGGACTCGATAACCACTACACTACGGAAACTACGAAGAAGTTTGACCGACTTAAGTACACGAAATGAATCGTTAGTTTAATTTTGGTAGGTATATTAAAAGATCAGTTGTTTTATATTAATTCGTAAAGATCAGCCGATTCATTGAACAGCTGATAGGTTGTAATAAGTTTCAGGTTTTGTTAAATACTTGCTATATTAATTTGTCGTGTTTTCGAAGAAATTATCGTAATTTAAAAAAAGGAAGAGAAAACATGATACATGTTTTTTATTTTTGGTTCAATAACAGACATTTTTTTATTTGTTAAACTGTTCTACATATTTAAAATATTTTGTTAAAAAACAAAATGGCTCCTAGCGGCAAAATGAAACGTTTTCGGACAAATGTTTATATAAACGTTTTTATTTAGTTTAATCTACGGTTCCGCTTCCTTAATTTTTGGAACTTTTGAAACATTCTGTATGTTTGTTTCCATAATTACGTTTTATTTAATTCAGTTGCCATGGCGACGAAAATAAATAGCAGGTTAAAACAGCTGATTGAAATATAAAAATGAAAAATACAGCGCAGACATCTATTCCAACAATTATTTCAATCTTACGCTTTAAAATCAACACTTTTAGTCAACAAATTACTTAAAAATTGTTCTCAATTATTTTTTGAACTGTCTTGATTTGAAAACAAGAATGATTATTTTAGTTGTTTAACAAGTTACCATTAAGACGGTTTGGGGTTTACGTTTTATACTCTTAAACCGTAAATATCTGTCATATATTATTACGGCATTTCGATCGGTTTTTGTACCAAAAATAAGGACCTGCTTTGTTGAAACTACATATACGGGGGTACCTACAGCTACGTCAGAACATCAGGGAACTTTCAAACCATTTTAAGGCTTTACAATAAAATAAAATCGACTTAAAACCGATAAAAGATTTATAAACAAAATTCCAGGAGCAGTATAGAGTGTCCCCGTGTGTGCAGAACAATGTAGGAAATTGTATTTGTACCAAAACAGCTGATTGCTAAAAAACATTGTTGAAAGTAGTATTTCAATTATAACTGTATTCAAAAGTTAAATAATTATTGCCCAAATCAGTTTTGAAAATAGAATGGGTAAGATAATCTATACTAGTTCTAATACGTATAATATTATTAAATTTTTATTTAATATTATTTACGTATTAGAACTGGTCTTTTGACTCTGCAAACAGGTAATACTGTAGCCTAATTTAGGTATGTAATGCAAAATCCGATTATAGTAGGGGTTTCATTTTAAAATATTTCAATAAGGTACAATGTTTGAATTCAGTTTAATTTTATAGCTTACAGTTTTAAATACGAAAGTAGAATAAAGTAAGGCCTATTGTATTAAAATAACCTAAATATAATGAATGACATTGCTTTACTAACAGGTTACACAAGTATTAAACGTAACTATAAATTCAATTGAAGTTCATATTGGCAAGAAATAGTAGGCCTACATAGTTTTGCAACGATTTTACTTGTACAGAAAGATATGTACAGTGTCGTAAAGTAAATACCAGCCAATGGTATAATTTAATGTGTTCTAACACTGTTCAAAGACTTGCTGTATATTGTGTTATATTATTCGTTTTTTTTTTTCATTAACTGCGAAAGGTTGTAAAGAAATTTAAATTCACAAAAGATTTTTTTTAAGGCGAAAAGCACATTGAGGTTATTATCGCCTCCCTAAATGTAAGTGTAAGTGTAAAGTGTTAAAGTCTTAAGTGTAGTGTTGTAAGTGTAAGTGTGTGTTAGACTCGGGTACCGCAAGGGTACCGTAACCTAATCTAAATCCTTTCAGTAGGTGCAGCTAGTCTGCACCCCCTGCGTGGAATTCACGAAAGAACTAATAACATGTTAAAACATTTCACGCTTGCCGTATATTTCTTACTATTTTTTCTTAAAGTAAATTTTTAAGTCTACCAGTAGGTTGATTGTTTCTACGTGCATTCCTGACTTAGTGCTATGATTTTCGCTTATGAAACTAAGGGACGTGAGTTCAAAACCCTCTACTGGCTAAACATTTTTTTACGTTTAATATTTATTTGTTTAGAATTATGTTTGCAAATAAAGTGAACAATAAATATTTACATTATAGTTGACGCTGTTACAGTGCATAACTTCAACCAATAGTGCACAAAATTGTGCAGAGCGCTCACACTTTGCACATTAACGTATAACTTCAATTTACCGATAAGACCAGTAATATAATAGGACCAATCAACACCGAGTCCCCGGCGGCCACATTTTTTTCAAACCAAGTGTACTAAAATTAAATTGAATTCACTGGCCTTCATAACATTGCCAACTTCAGTATATAGGCCTACTTCACAAGTTTACTTCTCTCAACAGAGTAACGAAAAAAGTTTTTTTATAAACGTATATTCCGAAACGTATACTCCTTTAACCAGCTTTCCGCCATTTTATTTTTATAAACTAAATTATATAAACCCCAAATCGGCGTAAACAATTAAATGAAATGTTTCATCGTGCTTGCCGATGTAAAGGACTAGGTTTGGAACTTGTTTCCATTTAAAATGGCGTTAAATAAAAATTTTAAATTAAAACTACTCAAAAGCAGCGTATTATTTTCGAAAAAAAATTAGTGTAAAGTATTTAAGTTAATTTTAATTACCTATTTAATGGAATACTATCGAATAACAGAAACACAGGGTCCATTAACATACATTGCTAAGAGTGGTTTACCAGAGGCTATACGATAGTTTAGGGGTCCAGGTGGATCCCTTGGGATCTACTGGGGGCGATGTAATACATTCCATTTTTAAACACCACCGGATATCAGAACGTGCTGATTTACAATTAATATTAACAAATATTTCCCCGGATGTAAGTAAGTTAAACGAAGGCCATCAACCGCAAACATGTCATCAAAACTTTATGTATTTATGCGATTTATATTTTATTTAAATTTCTGCTTCTATAAACATAATTATATCTTTAATGTATATCTAATAATACAAAATAAAAATTAATTGTAAATATTGTTAAATATAATTGCAAAATATTTAAAATAATTCTATCATTGAACTGCTCCTAATAAAAGCTTCTTTTGCGGTTATATTTTGTGCAACACATTGTAAACATATGGAGGTCTACGGAATAAAAAAAAAATTATTTAAGAGGTAGAAGCAGAAAAAAGGTTAGAACTCGTGCTTTAGATTTTTTTTAAAGCAGGATGAAGCAAACATTAAGAATAAGAGTTTTTTGGAATAGTCGTATAGTCCGTTTCTAAAACTGTCATTAGACTATTTAATCCACCACTAAACTAAATCTTTAATTAAATCATCAATTTCAGTTTCTAGAACAACCATTAACTGCTAATCGAAGATTAAACACATTAATTTAATATCCAAATATCGATCAATTAAATATTTTATTAGTAGAATAATAATTATTTATATTCCATTTTAAAAAAATAACAACGTTGTCAAAATTTGATTTATGTTTTCAAAATTTGTTTATTGTTACTTTAATATTGCATATGGGTTTTTGTATTTAAAAAATTTTTATTTATATTTTTAGTGTTCACGAGTTGTTTCCAAATTATTTATGGTCAAAAACAACATAGCCTACAAATTGGTTGATAAATAAACCTTATTTGAAATGAATTAATGAAAATTATAATAATAATATTTCAGATAAATAGTTAACAGAAGTAATTAGGTTATTTAAGTATTATAACTTTAATTTAATTTAATTATTTTTCGGATAAAGAATTCAAGATTAGATTGTTTAGGTTTAGTAAAGAAAGTGTTGTCTACTTTTAGCCTAAATCTTGTGATTTTTTGTAAAGTTGTTGGTTTTCGAGATATTTAATATTAAATGTTTTAACCGGTAGCAATTTTGTAAATGTACAGAATATTCTGACTGCGAAATGATAATCAGTATTAAAATTAGCACACATTACGATTTCAAACTTCCAATAGAATTGAAAATAAAAAATGAACCCTGACCGCCGTCAAAAAAGAAAAAAATCTCTTACTCAACGGATGTTAAAAACTCAAAATGCTATTAATTTATGCTGATTACAATAGTGAAATAAAATTTTCAAAACAAAAATTAAGACCAAATAAGTTACGAATTCTTAAAGACATAAAATGTCCGCCATTTTGAAACTGTTGAAAGAATTTTGTTATTAACACACTTTTTTATATGGGTCTGGGTCTTACCATGATAACTATTTAAATAGCTCATTTTTTCAATGAAAATTCGCTAACAATGATATCTATGTGGAAAAATAAACGTTTTCGGAAGTTTTATTCTTGTTGATTCCTGTAATTCTGCCTCACAAAACCATTTCCTAAATGTTTGGAACATATCTCAGCGACACCCTGTATATAAAGACGCTCAATTCAATGTACCAATATCTCATTTTCTAATGGAAATTTGCTAACAATAACTTTCCTCCATCACGTTGCATATGTAAATAACATCTGATATCAGCTGAAGTGTAAAGCCTAAGCAAGAGATAATTGTGTATACGTAACAAATATTGTATCTGTAATCTCTGCATCTCTTATCTGACCTTGATTACATGATTCGGAATTAGCACAAGATCGCTTGAAATTCAATTGAAATCTGTAGCAATGATGTTTCAAAATCGCATTCAGCCCAAAAATAAATATTACAAAACGTTTCGTGTTTAGTACCGCGTTAAAAGACCCCGATTACAATCATATACTAAAATAAAAATAAATTTGCTATGAAAAATTAACAAATTTTAAATTTATGTCATCATCAGAATATAATTTGTTTTCTTAGTTCGTTCTTTATTCCAGGTTGAATATGGATCAGCATTAAAAAAAGGGAAAAGCAGCAACTGTAGTCTTGAACCTATGACCTTGACGTATGCATGTTCAAAGATGCTACATTTGAGGTAGACACAAGGGATCGGTGTTAAAAAAAAGAGAAAAGCTTACAGCAGTAACTGAAATATCAAACCTATGACCTTGACGTAAGTTCAAAGACGCTGCATTCCAGGTAGACGCGAGGATTGACATTAAAGAAAAGGGAAAAGGTTTATGGCAGTAACTGCAGTCTTGAATTTATGACCTTGACGTACGAATGTACAAAGATGATGGATTTGAGTTAGATACAAGGGATCGGCGTAAAAAAGAAAGAGAAAGCTCACTGCAGTAAATGTAGTCTTGAACCTATGACTTTGACGTACGCACGTTCAAAAACGCTGCGAGCACTTCGGACACACCAGCCCGATCGCTTCTCGGCCTCTTGGTTAAGATCAGTGTAGAATTTATACAAAATTAAAAGACTATTTTTATGCAGTGTTTTACAAGTTCAATAGACTACTTTTAAAGACTTTAGGGTACAAAAAGATTATTGTTAATACAAAATACTTGAAAAATGTGCCAAATTATTGCGAGGTTCTTGCAATACAAAACGTAGTTCGGTTTTCAGCTGAAATTTTGAAATTGTGATTGCAGCAAATAATTTTCTATTTAGTAGTACTTCAAGCTTCCAAGTTCAAATATACAAAATATATTTTGAACTTGGAGGATGCTGCATTCAAACTATTGAGCGCCAGACGTGAGCTAAGGAAATGGTTGGGGGGGGGCATCTGATTCTTCAAGTTCTTAAAGCTGTACGTCCGCTTAGAAGCAAGACAAACCAAAACGCTGCAATAGTTAACAAGGCGTGGAGCAGCCAATCGGCAAGACTTACGATTTTTTTTTACTTCAAATTTGAAAATCGTTAATTCGACTTCCGATCTGCTTCCTGTTTGACAAAATAATACGTCGTAAGCTATTCGAAAATAGCCGGAAACAGTCGAAATACCATGAATAAAGACAATTCTGGTTCCCCATTCGCCCACTATCTACAGGCAAGGCATAGCAAGATGTGGAGCTACTAGCAGTCTTGGGAACTACCGCCTAATCCTTCTTGCCTGTAGGGTGTGAAACTCCATTAGTGCATGCATATTTTTCTGAGGATGAATTTTTTCTACGAAGCGGCTTGCCTTGCCTTGTCTCTAGGCAATCCAACTTTAAAAAATTTATAAAATCAAATAAATCGGTTGTATAGCATCTGTAAATAATGCTCTTCAGATATAATTTCGTGAGGAATTTATCCATTTTGTATCTAGAGGCCAATGAGATCCGTGAGATTTGATGTCGGCTGCGTCATTGACTATAAACTTAATAGATTTTATTACTATTATTTTAAGGCGAAAAGCACATTCAGGCTATTATCGCCTCCCTAAATGTAAGTGTGAGTGTAAAGTGTTAAAGTCGTAAGTGTAGTGTTAAGTGTGTGTTAAACACGTGTACTGCGAGAGACGTCTAAATCCTCTCAATAGGTGCAGCTAGTCTGCACCCCTGTGGTTTACTAGAGTGATAAAACTCTTATGAGAAATATGTTAGCACTCGCTGCTGGTGGCATCTTACGGCAGAGTGTTTAGTTACGGTTAAATAGATAATAGTACTGTCTATTTTCTCAAACGTCTTCCCTCTGTCTTTGCAGCTTGCAGCATTTGTAGCGGCAAATATTCCAACTACTTGGACTTTAGCTTCTGATATCGAGCACACGTACTTCTAGTCGTTTTATATTCAATTACTGCTTATTGCGATATAGTACTACACTTCCAAGGTCATGGACTAAGCGGAATCGATCATACTGTAATCAGGTATACTAACAATCCACTCAATGACTAAGAAATACCAGCATGATCTTGATAGGAAAGTTCACACTTAATTGTGTGATAACACTTGCACAATATGTGTTAATAGACTGAATGACCTCTCAGTGCCTTCTCGATAAAATATAGAGACTAAACCGTAGATTCTGTAACTGTGTTAAGTTACATGCAGATTAAATGGGATGTTGGAAAGTAATGGAACTTATAGCGGACACTAAGGCCTAATATCACGGCCGGTAGGTTAAATATATTTTAGGTAGGCCTAAAATCACGTGTGGTTAAATAAAATTGTTTTATGGGTTTAACTAAAAAAAATAAATTATAAAAAAGCAAAATTGATCAAAGTGGGTTTGAATTTGGATGCGTATAAAACTTTGATCTTTAAACTTAGCTCATAAAAAAGTTTTGTAATTTAAATTTCCACATTTACAAACTTAAAATTTCACACACACACACACACACACACACACACACACACACACACACACACACATATATATATATATATATATATATATATATATATATATATATATATATATATATTAGATGATGTTATATATATGATTATTATTTATATTATATATATTATGATTATTATATATTATTATGTATTATATTATGTGATTATTATATATATTATATATATGATGATTATTATATATATATTAGATGATGTTTCCCTATTCTATCATCTGTCCCACACTCCAGATTGCCTAGGGATTCATTTCCTGACTAAGGCTGTACTGTCAAAAAATATATGTTGAGCTGTTACTCAGCTGTCACATTTCCTGCACATAAGAAAACACTTTTGTCATATGAAAACCCATTTTGTGTAAATGACTGCGGAATGTCCAGTGACCCGTCAGAAACCCTGTCACTCTCCGGAGAACCCTCCTGTTCAGCCAGTGGACCTCGCCTGTGAGGGACTAGTTGGACCTGCAAAACTCCTCTTTGATTATACAAAGAATAATCATTCTCTCCCAAGACATTTGGTGTTTTCTAAAGACCCACTGGGAGACATGCTGCGTGCTAGATTATAAGATAGGCCTACTCCACATGCAAGTTCACCTTCTCTTTGCAGCACCAACATCCTCCGGTGTAAACTGCTTTGGCAACCTTTTAACACCAATTTCGATTGGCAGCCAGAAGTAGCTTGCCTGTTCTGAAAGGACCTACCACGCCGATTCAGCAGCAAATCTCCCTGGAACCCAGAGGATCCGGCTTCATTTGGATGCCCAAACTTAGTGTGGTGCTTATTCTTTCAAGCCAGATGTCTTTCCTTTTAGGATAGAACCTTTTCGCCTCCGGCGAAGGCTTCTTCAATCCCTTTCTTTCGTAGTTGACCACGGAAAAGCCTTTTCTTCGATACAGCTCCCTGCCCACTACTGTCCTGCCTGATGTTACCATCTTTCAGGTTTAGCAGGATATCCTTCTCCATGGATGACAGATCATCTATACTTAATTTGACAAGAGGAATGCATTCGACTCCACGCCCGCACTCCAGTGGGATGCTTTTGGTGCCGGGCCCACATTCTCCTTGATTCCTTAGTTGTGTTTTGTTCGACTCGGCCATTTAATTCACACGAGTATCGGATTTATAATAGTCCATTTCTTCAGTTACCCGTTTAAGGGAATAAGGACTAAATACTCCTGAGTTCCTCATTGTACCCAGTCAGTCCCGTTAAAGACACTGAATATGCCCCCAGTGTCATTCAGCCTTCGGCACAGAAGCAAAACACGTTGGTTTAGGTCATCTCCCTCTTAGTTCGTCCAGGCATTATTGGACTTTATCCAGCTCCGGGTGGCCTTGCCTCGGAATGGGGATTTTTAGGAGCCATAGAACGTTTGACCGTATGACAGGTAGTGAGGTAAAGAAAAGCATCTAAAAAGAGGCAAGAATAAGGAACTGGTTTAACCGTTCTTCATAAAGCTTTTATGAAATATTACTTTAAAAAATAAATAAATAAATAAATAAAAATAAAAAAATGTTCACGTTGCTGCGTTGAGTCAGCCAGGGTTAGAAATTATTATTTTGTTTAGTTAAAAAAAATTATAAATTATAGATTGTAACTTGACAAACTGTGTGGGAAAAACTAATTTCCCCAAAATTTCACCGTAATCGAAAATGTTTTTTTTTATAAAAAAGAAGTTAAAAAAATTAGTTTGGTTTACAAGTAAGGATAAAAAATACAAAATTCGTTATACGTACACTCTACCGGAGATAGCAGTAGGCTTACTTTAACAGTTCATAACCACTACCTTTCTTTGTTGTCCATAATAATGCTAATTTCGTGATTGATTCAGTAACAGGGTCGAAAAGAGGAAGAAAACTAATCCAAAGTTATGCAAAATTACGACACAAATTAGAATAAATTGGTGCGAGTTTACATCACCCACTTATTTTATTTTCAGATTATAACCTCTAATTTTAATTTGGTTACTGACAGTGTTCGGATTAATTCTGCAGATCGTGATTAAAGATTCAAGACACGTCATATGCCAATAAATTATAACTCGCGGATCTAAGCATGCTGAACATGTGTTTAACAGGTGATACAATCTTGAACTGTAAAAACAGATGTTTTATTAATATCGAGCATGATATTTGTACGTATCAATAATAATAATATTTTTTATTAACTTTTATCGTGTTTTAGGGCTGGTTGTTGGATTTTACACGTCACGTGATGCGAATGCACAAATTTATGTTGGTAGTTATAGTAAAAGCTCAGTTGTTTTATATTACTTCGTAACGATCAGCTGATTTCATTGAACAGCTGATAGGCTATAATACGTTTTAGGTTATGTTGTTAAAAACTAACTATGTTTTTCGTGTTTTCGAACAAATTATCGTAATTACAATAAAAAGGAAGGGAAACATATGATACATGATTTTTATTTTTTATTCAATAACAGATATTTTGTATTGAATTTATTTTCTTCAGGATATATAAAACAGATTTTTTTAAATCGATATCGTGTTAAGGAGCAATATGATATACTAGGCCTATATGGTTTTTAAAGTTATAAAATGTTTTTTTATGTAAAAAGGTCTTTAGGCAGGCCTAGCACGTAGCGAGCCTTTTTTGTACTCTCGTTAGCTCGAATATCATTTAAATAATCGTGGCACGCAGCTGTCTCGCTGACGTGATAAAGGCGGATTTTCAAAAGCATTTCTCTTAATTTAACCCTTTTTGAAATTCTGATTTCACCATTATAACCGGCATTAAAATCTGCATGTATTAAAATTTTAAATTTTCACCTTACATTGAAAATATGAAAATTAGCCCTGACTACCGTCGAAAAAATTCTTAATTTCAACGGATTTTGAAAGGCTGATTACGGTTATGAAACCGGAATTCTAAAAACATTAAAAACTGGTAAGTTCTTATTTTTTAAAGATTTGAAATGACCGCCATTTTGAAACTGTTGAACGAAATTTGCAAGTTAATGGCCTTGTTCAACCTATTACCAAAATAGATTTTTTGCCAAGTCTGAATTAAATCGAACTACAATTGTGAATGTGAACTTAGTAAAACACACGTAGACTATGTATACAATTTTTAACTACCCTTCAAAATGGGCTCATTTCGAGATAGCTGGTCTGGGTTTTATCATGATGGCCGCTCTAATTGCTGTTTTCCACTGGAAATTCGTCAAAGAAAGTCTCTCTCTCTCTCTCTCTCTCTCTCTCTCTCTCTCTCTCTCTCTCACACACACACACACACACACACACACACACACACACACACACACACACACACACACACACACACACACATACATATATATATATATATATATATATATATATATATATATATATATATATATATATATATATATTAGAAGGAACAAGACATGAGTCGGAGTGCTTTGCGTGATCCAACGTTATGCGTGATATATATATTGTTATTTTAAGGCGAAAAGCACATTGAGGCTGTTATCGCCTCCATAAATGTAAGTGTTAATATTGTAAGTGTAGTGTTGTAAGTGTAAGTGTGTGTTAGGGACGTCTAAATCCTCTCAGTAGGTGCAGCTAGTCTGCACCCCTTGCGTGGCACCTGTATATTGTGTAATGGAATAAAAACAAGCAATCTAAGTAAATTTCTACGTAAATTTAGGAATATTTTCGGGCTCAAAAACAAATTCTGCTTTTTACCTTTGGAAGAATTAGTTTTAATTAGACAAACGCGAGAAACAAGGTCCATATGGGTACCTACTTAAAAGTGTATTATAAAATTCCAACAGAGCGAAGATTGGCACTCGGCTGTACTACTAATAGAAAGTTTAAGTAAACATTTAAATTATCACTAATGTACTCGTAAGTAAGCGGCCACCCGCATAACAAGAACAACCTAAAAGTTATAAAACATTCAGAAGTATTGCGTCAGCAAAGTAACGGTAGACTAAGTCTGGTAATTGCAAGCCATTAATTTACCTAGTAAAACGCGCGACTGTGACGTCATGAGGCATACGTGAGGCAGAGCACGTCTGCGATCAGCTGGAATCCGCGAGCAAAGTCCCCCCACCAGTCTCCTAACGGCCTTGACGTCGCGGCTGGGTTGTGCCAAATATCGCTTACTCCACTCATTATCTTATCACAGCAATATATGGATGTAAACACTATGTTTTTCATTCATTCAAATGTAAATGAACTAAGGTCAACAATCATGATCGATGCATTGTTTATGTTAATATTAGATGTTGCTTACAAACAGCTGCTTTATTCGGTATAGCTGCTTGAGCGTCCTACAAGTTTACATAAGTAATGCTACTGTTGTAAAATTACAGACGTCTGTTAAAGAATTATTTCAATAAAGTTGCTGGTAACAAAATGAACACTTTTCTTAAAGAAATTCGCCATAATTTCGTCAAAAGTTGATCAAATTCGACAGAAACATTAACAGATGTTTATGCCATAACGTTCTTGAACAGTATTGTTTGGAATAAAAATTGAGAACGAATGGTCTATACCATAACTTACTTGAACAGCTTTGTTCTAGAATAAAAACTGATAATAAATGTCTGGACCATAACATTCTTGAACAGCATTGTTTGGAATAAAAATTGAGAACCAATGTCTATACCATAACTTACTTGAACAGATTTGTTCTAGAATAAAAACTGATAATAAATGTCTGGACCATAACATTCTTGAACAGAATTGTTTGGAATAAAAATTAAGAACCAATGTCTATACCATAACTTACTTGAACAGCTTTGTTCTAGAATAAAAACTGATAATAAATGTCTGGACCATAACATTCTTGAACAGAATTGTTTGGAATAAAAATTGAGAACCAATGTCTATACCATAACTTACTTGAACAGCTTTGTTCTAGAATAAAAACTGATAATAAATGTCTGGACCATAACTGTCTTGAACAGAATTGTTTGGAATAAAAATTGAGAACCAATGTCTATACCATAACTTACTTGAACAGCTTTGTTCTAGAATAAAAACTGATAATAAATGTCTGGACCATAACATTCTTGAACAGAATTGTTTGGAATAAAAATTAAGAACCAATGTCTATACCATAACTTACTTGAACAGCTTTGTTCTAGAATAAAAACTGATAATAAATGTCTGGACCATAAGATTCTTGAACAGCATTGTTTGGAATGAAAATTGACAACCAATGTCTATACCATAACTTACTTGAACAGCTTTGTTTTTAAAACGAGGCATTTAATGTTAGCTTTGGCGAGAGGAGTGAATAGAAAAAAAGTATGCCGAACGAAAGAATGTAACGGAAATACGGAACGAACGATTAAACGAATTTCGTCTCTATTTCTGTCTCTTTCTTTCCTTCCTCCTTTCCGACAACAGTTACACGCGTGTTATATGAAAACGTTGTGTTGTTTTCGTTGAAACAAAATATTTGAAACACGCGTGAAAGCACTAAACTCAATTACACGATTTTTATAAAACGCAAAACGATAAAATTTAGTTTGGCCAAATACTACTGTGACTCGTATGTCGTTACAGACCAGACTACCTCGTGTAATGACAGTTGCACGTGTTTGACCAAACTAAATCTTATCGTTTTGCATTTTAAAAATCTTGTAATTGTGTTGTTTCAATGTTTTCTTAACTTTGTGACGACCTCGCCAAAGGGATTTGACCGTTTGTGCTACGGCCTGAAGACGAAACTGTAAAGTTTCCAAACTACGGTAGCCTATACAAGGTGAGTTAAAGACCACTAGACGGAAGAAAATAGGTCATAATCCTAATTATGTAATCATAAGGACCAGTGACTGTGTTATAAAACAATGATATTTTCATTCGTTTAAAAAAATATATTTTTTAAATTGGCTATGATTTATGTAGCCTATCATTTTTAATATTCATTTCAAGATACGAGCTCGTAGCTCGCAAAGGATGTCTTTCCAAAAACTTTTTAACATAAGATCTCAAGAGCAGCTAGAAGGAGACGGCAAAGAGCAAATGGAACAGGTTAATGACCCAAGACCCGGCGAATCAAATGGTACCGATAGTGGTTACAAAGAAAATATTGCGATACATTTAAGGCCTGAACGACAAGCAAAGCAACACGTACGAATAGAATATTTGAACTCATGGTAACCTAACTTAGGTATGTAATGTAAAATCCGTAAAATTCGTCATTAAAATTATAATTTTAGTCATTAATTTTAGTAAACAGTAAATACTGTAACCTATTTAGGCATTTTAAATACGAAAGTAGAAACAAAGTGGGGATTTATTAAATAAAATTTAGTAAACAGTAAATACTGTAACCTGATTTAGGCATGTAATGTAAAATCCGTCATTAAAGTTCAGTCATTAATTGTATAGGTTATAATTTTAAATACGAAAGTAGAACAAAGTGGGGATTTATTAAATAAAATTTAGTAAACAGTAAATACTGTAACCTGATTTAGGCATGTAATGTAAAATCCGTCATTAAAGTTCAGTCATTAATTGTACAGGTTATAATTTTAAATACGAAAGTAGAACAAAGTGGGGATTTATTAAATAAAATTTAGTAAACAGTAAATACTGTAACCTGATTTAGGCATGTAATGTAAAATCCGTCATTAAAGTTCAGTCATTAATTGTACAGGTTATAATTTTAAATACGAAAGTAGAACAAAGTGGGGATTTATTAAATAAAATTTAGTAAACAGTAAATACTGTAACCTGATTTAGGCATGTAATGTAAAATCCGTCATTAAAGTTCAGTCATTAATTGTATAGGTTATAATTTTAAATATGAAAGTAGTACCAAGTAAGTCCTATTGTATTACAACCTATTGTATAATGAATGACATTGCTTTATTAACAGGTCATTCGAGTATAAAATAAAACATCTATTGAAGTTCATATTGACAAGAAATAGTATGTCTACATGGTTTTGCAACGATTTTACTTAGGAAGATATGTTTTTTTTTTTATTTTAAGGCGAAAAGCACATTGAGGTTATTATCGCCTCCCTAAATGTAAATGTGAGTGTAAAGTGTTAAAGTCGTAAGTGTAGTGTTGTAAGTGTAAGTGTGTTTTAGACTCGAGTACCGCGAGGGACGTCTAAATCCTCTCAATAGGTGCAGCTAGTCTGCACCCCCCTGCGGGGTAGGAAGATATGTACGATTATCTTAAAATACAAGTATTGAATTAAAAATTAGTGTATTGTAGTAATTAAATACCAGCCAATGGTATAATCTGAATTATTTCATTTACAGAATTCATAATGTTTACGTTCAGCGATTGCATAACGAAAAACGTCCTAACCCCTTTTCCTTTTCGTTCATTCTCCTAACCTTTACCAACAACGAAAGTTATAATTGCCACATATTTCATAGATCACTTCGAACATTGTTTACAAAGAGGTGCTATGGCACTGTTCAACTTCTTGCTGTACAATGGTGTATATTATTCGTTTCTCTTTCCCATTAACTGCGAGAGGTCACACGGCCCACTAGTTACACATTATTTTATTACGGTTATAAACATAACCTCAGTATTAACAACGAAGGCAGATTTATCTACCATAATCAGCTGTTTGTCGAAAATAGAATTATAACATTACCTTGACAGGATACGTAGGTGTGCCACTAAGAACGATGTATAAAAACAGTTTGGTTTTAAAAGGTTTATTTCGCGACTGTAAATATTTGTAACAATTTTTTGTGTTCTTTCATTTTATGCAGACAAATAAAATAAACAGATACACCGACGCGGCCCACAACGTACATTTCGCCAACACTTTACAAGTGGAAACACAGATAAGTTCTTATACTTAGTTTGCTGTATACATATATACATTACAGAATTAAATGTTTGACGTCATTGTAGACCTACAACTCCTTATTTACACTGGAACTTTTCCAATATGTCTACTCATTCTAGTGACTTACAAACCGATCTGTTATTAATAGGCTAAATACAATGATTCCATTTTCTCATTATTGGAACCAAGATGGCCGCTTCAATAGCTCATTTTCTTGTGGAAATTTCCTGATGGTTGAGAATCTAAGTGGCTCTGTAAAAATCACTCAACTGTATTTGAATACGATCGTATCACAAATTGTTAACTCTAATCTGTGTACTAGATTTTTAAGTTAAAGAAATTTATGATTGGAAATTTAATAAAAAAAATTGATGCAATGTAGTGAAATGATTCTGTTAACCATTTTACAACAGCTGCTACACTGGCACGATAGAAAGTAATCAAGAAAAGGACACAAATTACACGGTCAGACTAGTTGACCCATAAATCAGCCATGGTAAACTATCTAACTTTAAAGTTTTGCAATACTGTTCACTATAACTGCATTGTTTTCATTACATAATCTTCTAATTTGTCGCTTTAAAAAATATACAATACAGGGTGTCACAAAACACCCTTAGCACGCTAAACAGGATCTGATTCTATAAATCCAAATAAATGACAAACATTCTGTAACTTTTCGCCTTAGTTTTTTTGCAATCCGCCATTTTGTTTTGTTTACAAACACTTACTGTAACTCCAGAAATAGATAAGATATTGTGTTCATGTTTTAGTGCAGTACGGTTAACAACTAACCAAAAACAAAAATACTGTTTTCGTAATTTTCGAAATGGAACTGTTTAACATTTTTAACTTCGAATTATCGAAAACTGTATTATAGTTTTTTTTAATGTAACACACGAGAAACCCATTTTTTACAAAGACAAACACAATGTTGAATTACATTAAAAATTCAAATTTAACATCAATTCATTTTAATACTAAGGTCAATTTATTTAAAAAATAATAATTTAGAAATATTTTGGTTTCAGGCTAATTTTGGATGTTATAGACAACTGCAAAGAAACTATGTTTTCTGTTTTTTTACTGCAATTAGGTTGTTTTTTTAAATACAGAAAATATTAAAAAAACATTTCTTTGTCTTTTTAAAGTTGACGGTTTTGAAGATATTCGACGTTAAAGTTTTGAACTGCCGCCGTAAAATGCCTTTTGTGTTTTTCAAATTAGTTAATCGTAACTAATTGAAGGCATACACCAAATTTTAACTCAATATACTTCTGGAGTAACAGTGAGTAAAAAAATGAAATGGCGGATTGAGACTAAAATGAGGTTAATTCGAAAAAAGTTACTTTAATATGATGAAGAAAAATATCTATATAAGATTTTCATTACAGTCTATAGTGTAGATCCCGAGCCATAAAAAATGTTTTCTATGTTACTAATGGCTGTACAGATTGCTTGATTTTTTCATAAGTATGAAACTTAACTAATAAACAGATTTCAAATAAACGTGGCAAGCATACGCACTCTGGTCAAATGTTCCTTAAATATAGTCTTTAAGGATAAAAAATTCTAAAGATTGGTTTAGTTTCTTAAAAAAATTCTGCACGAAAGCTATCGACATACGAGTAGTGCAAACATTACATCCAAATTGTATAAATCGGTTTATCAGATGTGAAGACAATACTCGAGTCTGTGTTAGGTCAGGTGACCACCAAATGCGGAGCGGACTACGCATTCAAAATCTAACCAATTATTTTTTATGTAAGGGCGGCCATTGAAAGCGAAGCGGAGACATGCGACGCCGCTTGACTCCGCTCAGCTCCGTTACGCTTTCAGTGGCCGCACTTACATTAAAAACAACAGGTAAAGTGTTGAATGCGTAGTCCGCTCCGCATTTGGTGGTCACCCGGCCTAAGAAATAAACCGAAAAATGGAAAAGCCATTTTTAAACAGTAAATATTTTATAAACCCTTCATCCATTTTCTTGCCATGAATGAGCGACTTCTCAAAAGGAGTCCAAATTCTATTTTTCATCAAAAGCCGACCGATACCCATCCTGAAAATATTATACTTGAAACAGTTTTAAAGTTGATGCTTCATGGTTTCCACTCCATTCTGTGTATACATTACCCTCATATAGCAATTTTAGTCAGGTTTGATCCAAACTTTACACAAGAATCAATTTTCATATTAGCTTGGGTAAGTCCGTTATGCAGCAAAATTAGTTTAACAGTTTCAAAATGGCGGCCATTTAAAAGTTTAAAACACATTTATTATTTTTAATTTTTTAATATGATTTCATCACTGTTACTAGCGATAAAATCATAGATATTATTTCTCGAGTCAACATCCCTTTTTCTCAGCACATACTATTCGTACAGGCATAAATGAGGTATCTTTACAAAGATTTTTTAACCCGCTTCTGACATTGCAAAACGATTTTGCGCTTAAACTTACTGTTTGTGGAAAATTTTAACATAAAACTTTTAACTGTCATAGGCAAAACGGCATCGTAGATGCGCATGCGCGGCATCACAAATCAGACAATATTTTGTATATTTTACGAAGCTAACTTATTAATCACGAATAGACAATCCCATTACAAATGCCACTTTTTTTGCGTAACGTGCTTAGAACGGTTTAAATATTTACTTAAAAGTCATTAAACTTATAGGTTATATGACCCTACTGACAGTCCCCTATAGGGATACTGCTTGTCGTACAAGCCGGGACAAGCATTTGAAATAACACACGTTTTCGACACTGTTTTTACACAAATATATTTGTGATTTCTCCTTCCATCGTGCATTTATTAATTGTTAATACGGACATCATAAAATACGAAGTACAATAAAAATGTCAAAATACAGTTAGAGGTGATAACATGCCTTTCACTAGACGACAGTTACCTATTAAAATTGAGTTTGCTATCACTATAAACAAGTCGCAGGGACAAACACTTCAAAGAGCAGGATCGTATTTACCAAATGCCGTCTTTACTCAGGGACAATTGTATGTAGCCTCTTCAAGGGAACTAAATCAACTACCATGTTTGTATCCGTTAAATAAAATAAAATAGGCCTACTTATTCAAAAGACTGTATATTCTTAAAATTGTCAGCGCGAAATTTCGCAAGGGCCCCTGGTCTACATAAATAAGCTTCTTTAAATTTTCAATATCCTTCAAACATTAATTTTCAAGTAATTTTAAAATTTAAAATGCTACTTATACAAATTAATAACGATGATTTAAATAATATTAGAAACTTGCGAGACAGCTGCGTGCAGCGATTGGAATTCCAATAGGCGTACCGCAGAGAAGCTGTCGTTCAATGTCCTGCGCTTCCTTTAATTTGTAAAAAAACATTTAATACCGGAAACTTGCACTTACAAGTAGGCCTACTCCTGAAGTAAGTCTTTAATTCGTGACAGGCATTAGATAGATAGTGGAGCTGAGATAAAACAACCTATGAATGATTTACAGCGTCCTTCAAACAAATTGTAAAAGAAATATCCAACTAAGCCATGTAGTTGTCGAGGATCAATGACAAGTAAAAACGTAATAGCGTTACGCAGCTGTCTCGCTGACGTGTTGAAAGTGAATTTCCAAACATTAATTTTTGTTTATTTTAACCTAAAAAATCGTATTTCCCCAACATAATCAACGATAAAACATGCATTTTAAATTTGCAAGTTACATTGGAAATGTGAAAATAAACTTCATCACTGCAACACAGCCACCGGACCACTTATTTAAATAATTAGGATTATGACTTATTTTCCCGTCTAGAGGTCTATTTACTCATTTTGTAAAGACTACCGCGGTTTCGAAACCTTACTGTTTCATCTTCAGGCCGTAATACAGAATGTCAAATCCCACTGTCGAGGTAGTCACAAAGTTAAACAAAACATTGAAAACACGTCACAAACACTAAACACAATTGCGATTAAAATACACACAAATGTGTATCGTTGGAATGTAACGACATACGAGTTTCACGTATCGTTTGACCAAACGAATTTTATCGTGTGTATTTTAATCGTGTAATTGTGTTTAGTGTTTGTGACGACCTCGACAGAGGGATTTGACATTTTGTATTACGGCTTGAAGATGAAGCAGTAAGGTTTCGAAACCGCGGTAGCCTATACGAGGTGAGTAAAAAAGACCACTAGACGGAAAAATAGGTCACAATCCTAATTATGAAAATAAACCCTGACCGCCGTTAGTTCATTTTCGTATTTTCATAGCAGCTTAAGAACACAACAATTGTTGGAAATACACTTCCATGACGTCAGCTTGTCCACCACATGCCGTTATTATTATTAGCAAAATGAAGCTAATTATTACTGGAAAACTGAGCTTTTGGAGCGGCCATCATGGTAAGATCCAGACCCAGGACCTTGAAATGAGCGCCGATATAGGCCTATGATATGTAGACAGGCATAAGCTCAACTTTACTCTAAATTGATTCAGATTTGACAAAAAAAAATCGATTTTGGTAATAAATAGCCTAAAGGAGTTCATTAAGCAGCAAAATTCATTAAAAAATTTCAAAATTCTAGCCATCTCAAAATTCATAACTTTTCATTGTATTTTGGAAAAAATTATTCACCATTGCAATTAGCCTTAAAAACGGTATAAATTAGTGTTTTTGAATTTTCAAAATCCGTTGAAATTTAAAAAAATATTTTTACGGTGGTCTGTTTTCATTTCGTATTTTCAATGCAATTTAATGTTTAAAATGCTAATGTATGAACATTTTAATGGTGGTTATGTTAGTGATATCAGAACTTCAAAAACACCTAACATTAAAAAAAAATACTATGTTGAAGAAAAATTTGGAAATTTGCTTCAAACACGCGAGGAGACAGTGAATATTTCGTATTAACCTAACAGCTGATTCCACGTTTAAGACAAATTTAGAGATTACGCATTATTGTTTTAAAAAATATGCAAATTTTATAAGGGTTAACTTGTGTAGTTTTATTTTATTTTAAATATTTTTTAAGAGATGTTGAGAGTGCATTCCTCCGTGCAGTTAGGCCTAAATCCAAGTTTGTTTTTAACAAATTTTGTAGGTTATGTTTGTACCAAAGTATCAACTGTATTGATCCGTACGGGTCATATTGTTTATTCTTATTAATTGTTTTTAACCTGTATCGAGGGTCTCAAATATGCTCGTTGATGATTTCAGAGCAGATGATTCCATTCTTTGTTAAACAAATTTAGAGGTTATGTTTTTATCAAAGTTAAAAATATACAAATTCTGCATAATTTATAACCTGTGTCAGGGGCCACAGATGTGCCTTGAAGAGGCGACAATCACTCTTCACTTTGTATTTTACTACCGCCAGTACTGTGGTACCTGTGGGCGGTGGGGATACAATGGGCTGCGCTGAATTTTGAAGTGCTTTGAAATACCCACGTTAGTAATAATTTAGGAACAGTTGTAAATTTCAGTTGTTACTGTAATAAACTTTTCATTACGGAATTACTGTCGTTTAATTGTAGTTTCTCAAGACTTCTTTTTTTTGTTTTCCTTTGACAATAAGAATTTATCCAACTGAATTTTTAAACTACTGTAGTTATATTATTTCTGTACAGTAATCAATCGAAATTTGTGTATACCCCCATTATATAATACGTATGTATTTTCTTCAAAATGCGTTTTTTTATAATTGTGTACCAAAACTGGTTTTTTGTGGTTTACTTTCCTTACCACATGAAGTACAGAGGAAGTATAGTGATCATAAAAAAATATTTTAAAATTTTGATAAATCTATCCAATTTTTGATACTCTGATACCAAAGTATTGGTTTTTACTGAACGTCTGTCCATCTGTATCTGTTTATCTGTGTTGTACCTCTACACATTGCTGGGGACTAAAGTACTTAACCAATTTTGATGAAATTTGTCGGTAAATTTGGTGATTGCGGAGAACAGCGTGACTATCTCAAGAATTTTATCCAAGAAATGTTTTTACTTTTTAAAAAAAATATTCGTTATTTTTAATATTATTGTGAAACGATTTTTGTGGGCGTGTAGCGATTTTTTGAAAATTGCTAGTTGCAGTCCTATCAAAAAGTTGACAGCGATATCAAAAATTGCTATCTTTGTTTGACATATTACATTTATATCAGATAACAAGTAAGATTTATCACTGAATAGTACAAATATTGCATAAGTGAATACTTTCTTACTTTCATGAAACATTTTGTAATTTTGTTAAACGTTATTCTTATTTCATCAAAATTTGTAAAACGTTTTCATTTCGATGTGTGTTTACGATTTCACAGGCCTTCTTTCTCGATTCATTCCTTGTGACGGCCAGCTGGTTTCTTGTTTCATAATTAGTAAATTTCCACTGAAAACAATAGAGTGTTTTTCTCTAATGACTAACACGGTTTTGTATGAAATAGGTATTGCGTGAAAGTCACTAAACAAATCTTTAAAAATCTTAAACTAAAATAGGTAGTATTAAAACAAGATGGCCACTAACTGTTATGTTAACAAGATGACATAAATATTTATTTTTAGTGATGTAACACAAAGAGAAAAGCAACAGTCCACTAGCCTACATGTAAAGAAATTTGTTGGTTAAAAATATTTGTGTTAATAGTTATAAAATAGTAATAAAATTTCTATTAAAGTGTTATAAACAATGAATATATAAATGCTAAAGTATAGTTTATGTAATATTTGTATCATTCAGTGATAATCTTAAGTTTTATCTGTTATGAAACTAATACTTCAGTCAAAGAAAGCAATTTTCGAAATCCCTATACAAATAGCAATCCTATAGGGATTGCAAAAGCAATGCGCAAACAGCAAATAGCAATTTCAAAAAATCGTTAAGGTAATTTTTCAGTACAAAATTCATAATAACGTAAAATAAAATAAAAGAAGAAAAGAAAAAAATCGTGATATCGGTGGTCACGCTATTCTTCACTAGTATCATAAATTTGCCAATAATTCTGAGATATTTTACAATTTGTCAAAAATTATTATTGAAGAACTTTTTTTAGAAAATATTTGTGTAAAATTAAATTTCATCAAGCCAAAACCAAATTTGATTAAATGTGCTAGTCCGTACGTACAAACAATCTCAAAAATAAATAGGGTCTATACAGAATGAGTTTTGTTAAAAACCATAAACTCAAGTAGGTATAAAATACTTTCAAATTCATAGGTATAACCTCTAAATCAAAGCCCTATATTTACAGTAAAAAAATGTTCACGTAACAAAATAGAATATGTAAATTCATATTTTGTTAATTTTTTTTTAAATAATAGTAATTCACTACTAAACAATCAGTCAATCAGTTACATAAGTCTCGTCATAAACTATGTTTAGACTACAATTATTACTAAACTTATTTGTGTAAAGCAAATTTAAAATATCTTAAAAACCTCAATTGCCTGACATTTCTAAGTTAAATTATTCAATTGCTGGATTATTTTGGCCTACCTGTCCATCTCGTACGAGGAATTCTAGTTAACAAAACGCAAAAAAACTTAAAAAAGAAACACTCGGAATTACACTTACGACCTGACAATGGAACGTTGACTGAACTAATAAACAGGTAATTGTTAAAAATAAGGCCAGGTGAAACAATCGGCTGTTGCGAACCATTATCAGCTGAGACATCGCAAACCGGTTTGAACTGGTTGTATGCCGAGTAGTACAGCTTTATCTATGTTAAATCTGAGATTAAAGTTACTGTTTTTATTGAGGAGGTTTTTACCAAATCGGTTTTTTTTTATCGAACACGATATTTTGTATGTTAAGTAACGAGATTCAAGAAATTGTTTAATGGAATTATTTATCTATTGAATAGGTATATGCAGGTCATATCTCAGAAGGTTATCGCCTCCTTCATATCACAATTTAAACAGTAGCTGCTGTAAGAAACTACTTTTTAAAATCCGATTCGTAGGCTAAAGGTAAAACTAAAAAAGGAAAACTTTCTTAAAATCGGTTCATTAGATTTTACTCAAACTTTGGTCGTATTTAATGTTCAATTCAAGGCACTGTTGAAATTAAAAAAAATAATAAAATAATATGCGCAAGGAAATTTTACACGATTTTGTAAATATATTTATTCTCTCATCATAAATGTCTTTTATTTAAAATTTGATTCGCTGAATTGAATTACATAATCAAATATTTTGAACAAAATCTTACAAACCGATTATGTGAAATTAGATAGGTTCCCGAATCAGATTTGTGGAGGAAATAATTGAAAACGAAAAAGTTTGTGTAATATTTGTAACCTGTTATTTGTATCTTTTAGTTTTAGAAAGTTATTTTTCTATTTAAAGTTTAATACTCTGACTTCAATTTAAAAAAATTACATTTAGGCTACTGCAAAAATGTATATGGATAGAAATTGTGATAATTTAAGGAAGCGATTTTGCTAAATTAAAAATTTAGAATATTAGAGGTAATGTTTTGTTAAGTGTTTAAAAACTACATTTATGACTATGTTATGTAATATAATTTAAGAACATTATGCTTATACCCCTATTGTTTTGATCTAGAAATTACTTTAGTAATATTAGATAACGTCTTTAAAATACATTACGTTTCACATTCTTCTATGTCAATGATTTTATGTTTTTAAAGGATATTACGTTTCACATTCTCCTGTATCAATGGTTTACGTTTTTAAAAGATATTACGTTTCATATTCTTCTATGTCAATAATTTACGTCTTTAAAATACATTACGTTTCACATTCTTCTATGTCGATTTATTTTATTCTATAAAACGATGTATACGTTTCTAAAGACATTACGTTTCACATTCTTCTATGTCAACGATTTACGTTTTTAAAAAGACATTACGTTTCATCTTCTTCTACCTCCAACGATTTACGTTTTTAAAAAGACATTACGTTTCACATTCTTCTACCTCCATTGATTTACGTTTTTAAAAAGACATTGCGTTTCATCTTCTATCTGCAACGTTTTACGTTTTTAAAAAGACATTACGTTTCAAATTCTTCTACCTCCAACGATATAAGTTTTTAAATAGACATTACGTTTCATCTTCTTCTGCCTCCAACGGTTCACGTTTTTAAAAAGACATACGTTTCAACATCTTCTACCTCCAATGATTTATGTTTTTAAATAGACATTACGTTTCATCTCCTTCTACCTCCAACGATTTACGTTTTTAAAAAGACATACGTTTCACATTCTTCTACCACCAACGATTTAAGTTTTTAAATAGACATTACGTTTCATCTTCTTCTACATCCAACGATTTACGTTTTTAAAAAGACATTACGTTTCACATTCTTCTACCTCCAATGATTTACGTTTTTAAATAGACATTACATTTCATCTCCTTCTACCTCCAACGGTTTACGTTTTTAAAAAGACATACGTTTCACATTCTTCTACCTCCAACGATTTAAGTTTTTAAATAGACATTACGTTTCATCTTCTTCTACATTCAACGATTTACGTTTTTAAAAAGACATTACGTTTCACATTCTTCTACCTCCAATGATTTACGTTTTTAAATAGACATTACGTTTCATCTCCTTCTACCTCCAACGATTTACGTTTTTAGAAAGACATTACGTTTCACATTCTTTTAGCTCCAACTATATAAGTTTTTAAATATACATTACGTTTCATCTTCTTCTGCCTTCAACGGTTTACGTTTTTAAAAAGACATACGTTTCACATTCTTCTACCTCCAACGATTTAAGTTTTTAAATAGACATTACGTTTCATCTTCTTCTACCTCCAACTGTTTACGTTTTTAAATAGACATTACGTTTCATCTTCTTCTACCTCCAACGGTTTACGTTTTTAAATGGACATTACGTTTCTTCTTCTTCTACCTCCAACTGTTTACGTTTTTAAATAGACATTACGTTTCACATTCTTCTATCTCCAACGGTTTACGTTTTTAAATATACATTACGTTTCATCTTCTTCTACCTCCAACTGTTTACGTTTTTAAATAGACATTACGTTTCATCTTCTTCTACCTCCAACGATTTACGTTTTTAAAAAGATATTAACCTTTTTAATATCTTAAAGAACGTTTCACATTCTTCCACCTTAACTATTTAAGGTTTTTTTAAATATTACGTTTCACATTCTTCTACGTCAACTATTTATGTTTTTAAATGAAATTACGTTTCACATTCGTCTATCACTAACGATTTTGTTTTTAAGAAGACAGTTTATAAACATTAATGTATAAAGTTTATATAATTCTTAACGACCCTTTATGAGTAATGTAGAGGTCAGAAACGCTGCTCATTTGAAGGCCGTGTGGGCTATAGATCTTACTATGATGGCCAATTCAACAGAATATTTTCTAATACAAATTCGTTAGTAACATTAAAACATATTCGTTTACATATGGAAAATTTGTGAACAGCATTGAAACTGGTGTGCAAAACCTTGCACATTATATTGTGAAGAATTTTAAGTTTTATGAAGATTAGATACTTAAATTTCCCTCAAAACTTGTTCTCCTGTTCATTCCATACGAGTTGAGAGTGCGTCAAAACAAATCTATCGTGTTGGAATTTAAATTTAGCGCAAACCATACCCAATATTCTTTACACCTGTATTGTGCGTTTATAAGTAACACAATGCGCCTACATTCTAATACTGTACGTTTTAAATTCTATTTTTTGGTGATTGATAAATAAATACGCACAGTTTACCCAATAACGTAGTCCTTCAAAAGCTTAGTAGATATTATCGAATAGTGTTAGGTAAGGTAAGACAAAACGTGCCCGCCGCACGCTTTATTTCCTCTCTTAACTTATAGGCCTATAGAACGAACACTAGAGGTCTGAATCGGTGCACATTTATTTCATGGTCGTGCGTGTGGGACTTACCATGATAAATGAAGTTCATTTTCCAGTGGAAGTTAGATACAAAAAAGAATAACTTTGGATAAGTAAAAATTACCCTTAAGTACCATCCTCAAAGAAACTAATTTGACATGAACAGAATGAATATCAAACTAGTCAAACACTCTACCCCGATGTAGATTCGGTAGCACAGCTAACATCTTCAGAGGGATGTAAAAGAGGGTAAAATAATTTGTCTAGTCTTGACGGAGGCAGCTGATGGGTTTAGCAATCCCAACGTACCTCTAGCTCATACTACTCTCACTCATCTACTCAATACACACACATAACTTTAAAGTGTAAAGCGGTGCTGATGGTGTATCAAACGGAGCCCTGAGGTACACGGCGATCTCCCAGTGTACCTTAGACACATGCATGCGGGGCTGTGTTGACGAATATAATTTCCCTAGTTACTCATATTCCTACGAGTAATAATGTAAACAGAATAAGCGTTATTTCATTGCACAACAAAAAGCTGGCCAAAGGGAGCAAAACCTAGTTTCTTTTCCAAACTAGTTTCTTTTCCTTTTAGATTCGTGTATTATGGCACAATGCTCTTTGCTTTGGTACTTACAATCAGAAGTGTTTTAGTCAAGTTTTGGATGACATCCGACCACATTAGAGCTGAACAAGAATTTCAACTTTGGTGGAACAGCTACAATGAATCTACTTGTACTTTTATCGCATTAGGTGAAAAACGAAAGGAAAATGAAAATAGCGAGATAAAATTTCTATAAGTAAGTTTAATTTTCTTTTCACTACTTATTTAAATTAAATAATTATACGTAGGCTAGGCGTAATAAATAAAACAGAATGCACAGTACTTAAGTCGAATGGCTCTACACAGGCGGCGCTTCGCCGAACCAACATACAGTACAAGGATTGACCAGAGATTCGAAAAGTAATGGCACATACAATAGTTCTAACCTTAAATACCATTCATAAAAATAAATATTACGTTTTATTTAGTACAAATTATGAGGTAGAATGGTAGTACGAGATAGTGTGTTAAATTTTTATATAATTCAAATTTTTGTTCACGTACTAATCTCAAATTTTACACGTTTGAGATTCAAATTCATGCCATACGAAACATCTTACTCAAGCAGTTCCCATTTTAGCGTAATAATACTATATTTTATGCGTCAAGTCAATAAGTACAATTATTGTCTTTTCGTAATAAATTAAAATACAAAATTTACATAAATTTAAAAAATAGTTTTAATTACAACGAATTTTGTGCTTTTAAATTTACAGTCTTCAGCCATTGACGTTTATTGATAAAATTTGATCCTTTACAAGATTTGATTCGTTCAAAACATGCCCAAACATGGAAGTAATTCATTAAGACATACATATGTACAAGTTGTATTGTTGTATATAACTAAAGGAAAGCTGGTAACTCGGTTATAAGGATAATACTGTAGTACAACTATTAAGGAATAGTGGAGGTAAATAGGAAATGAATTACTCAACATCGTACAATATCGTGCAACATCGTATAACATCGTGCAACATCGGTTAATTCCATTTTATTAGATTAAATGCTTTTTAACTAATCATATCTATTATTTTTACCAATAATATCGTTTCGGTGGAGTACGATACTTTTTGTACAAAGTTTTCTGTTATTATTTCTTAGAGACATATTACATTACCAAAGATATTTGTTAAATATTTGACGAAACTTTGACCATATCAAATATTTGTGAAAGTTGTATCAAAGAAAAAACATTTGGGGTTATGTACGATAGCTGTTGTCATCTGTTATTCAAGATCGAATAATGTTGACTTGTTAAACAGCTTCATTAAGCAATTAACTTGCTATGCCACAGTTATTAAAGAATTGCATTTGGAAGACTATTTTCAAGAATGTGTGTATTTTAGATCTCGGTTTTCATAAGCATTAGTATGGATATTCCACAAACACTTTCCTATTTCATATTGTAGAATTAATGTTTTTACTGTTTCAAAAGTCCGTGAAAATTGTTATTTGAAAGTCCATGATATCATTTTAAATTGAATGCAATGAAAGGAATAATGTGACACAAACAGGAATAACCAAATTTTGAGGTTATAATACGTATTTTGAAAATCTTTGTCATCAAATAAACGTCGTTTATTTCATCAAAGATCTTTGATCACAGAAATTTGACGTTTCTATGATAGTGTAATATGCCCCTTAGGATATGAAATATATTTAGCTTTGTCTTGCCTGTGGCAAATTGTCAAATTTTGTGCGTTACGTTGCCGCTATGCTAAAATAAAAAATAAAAATACATATTTTAAATCGACGAAACTTCCACTTTTAAGGTACCAAACACATTTTGTTTTACCCTGTACATTTTTATTCCACTATTATATTTAAATAAATAAATATTTTTAACGCTAAATATTTTCAAGGTTTTGAGTTTCAGCATTAAAAAAATTTTCCGATTTACCGTTTAGACGCTGGCGTAGAACGGAAAGTAATTCATTTCCAAGTCACTCGCACACCGGGTAAACTATTCTGACATCGGGGCTAATACTACGTTACAATGTACAACACTCGTGTCTTTGTGAATCTCATATATCTCAGCAAGTTATGCAAATTCGAAATAAATTTATCAAACAATATACAAAATTACATTAATTATTTCATAACAATATCTAAGAACGAGTAGCAAATCGCAGTCGATATAAATACACTACTTTACAACACAAACTGTAATATTTTATTTTTTTTCAGGCGAGAATCTACAGACACACTCGAAACTGATTCAATCTACAAGGCTAGTAGTTCTTGAGTTTCGAAATGAAAAGGAACAACGAACACTGGCATAATCGTGTTTTATTTATCGTTCGTGTCTAACAGTAGTAAGTCGGTCGTGTAGTCTTCGTCCGCGTCCGCCAACGTAGTCATGGTAACGGCTTCACCATCGTCGATTTCTTCGTCGTCCTCTTCTTCACTTCTTTGGTTACTTAGGTCTAGTCTAGATCTTAAGTTAGGCTGCAGATGCCTTAAAAGTCTCTTGTTCTCGTGCCGAGATTTCCGCTTTCTCCCGATCATGTGCAACTTCTTCTGGCATTTACCCTTGCCTTCGCCTTCCTCGCATTTTCTGCCTCTAGGAGGCACGCGTTTTTTTAGCAGCGGCACGCGCTCGTCCGGCGTCTTCACTTTGTGGCAATCTTCGCTTTCCTCTTCGCCTTCTCTACATCTTCGTTTTTTCCTTCTTTTTTTCCTTTTGCGACATCGTTCGACGTCGGCCGTTTCGATGACCTTGTGAGGCGGGCTGGGAGGGCACAGGTGATGGTGACGCAGGGCGTGGACGCCGGGTGCAGCGGCCATCAGCTTCCTCGCCAGTTTCTCGACGACATTCGGTGGGACGAAGGTGGTGAGGACACGGGTGTATGTGGACAACTTGCCCAGAGGCGTTCTCGCCTTGACTCGGACCCGTCGAGACACGCCCTTCTTGTTGAGGGCGAAGTACATAGTGCTCCTGCTGTTAGAGTACTTTGCTGAGGAGTAAGTGTTGTAGTTGTGTGACTCGATCATCTCGTTGAACACACAGTCGTCTGTGTAGTCCTTCTGAAACAAACCAAAACACAATCACGTTAGTACCAGGCTAAATAAAATCAGATGTATCTATGCGTTCTTACAAAATAAAGAAAATAAACAGACAAAAGTCTTTATTGTAATCCAATTTACAACAATATAAAAAGTACATCCATAGCGTATAGCCGTCAGGGAAGTCGCCTTTCAAAAATTAATTCATTACGCTGGGAAAAAATGTTCTTTCTCTTTTTTACAAAAAGTACTAAACCTCAATCATTAAAAATTTAACAAGTATTTTTTAAAATTTTTATAAAATTTAAAACCTTAAAAATTATGAACAACAATCCCTTTTCCAACGTTTTATTGTGTTTAAATTAAACAATAATTGCATTCACTCACTGCACCAGACATGTACTGCCACTCACGTCTGCAGTAATTAACGAGTGAAATCCAGTCTTTTCCAGTCAGTTTCACCTCTGCCCAGCAAATCTGACTTCATTCATTTTCTCAACTCAGTTAAAACGAAATACACCGCAAGGAAATGGAACAGATCTATTTTTTTCTGAGTCAGACAAGGAGCATTGTAAATTAGTACTTTTAAACTGCCTAATGTTAAGTTTCAACAACCATCTGCATTTCTCCAACGACATGTTCGCATGCAGATAATTTTTAATCACTGAATCTAAATGAAAGATTTCTTTCACACGTTGCTCAACTCCAACATGTATATTCACAAAAACATGCTCCAAGATATCAGCACAAAATATCCTACGAGATGGTTATCCCCTAACTGAATTCATTAATTAAATTCTTTACTTGTTTCAACCAGTATATTTTTTCTGAATACAGTAATAATTTTTCGGCATTCTCTCATCTGAAATTCGTAATATCTAAAACACAAACCCAACGTATGCAAGAAAGCAGTTGTACACAAGTTTCTGTCACTAAGAAAGCAGTAGATTTATACTGAGATTGTCTAAAATTTATAAGTAAATTTATAAGTCGTTTTTCTACTTCTTTACACCTTAAAATAAATAAAATGCTACTCTACAGCGATATTTTCACAAATTAATATAACTAAAGAACTCCACATCAAAAATGGTTGGCCAAATTGACAGGAGTTCGACTTAAATTTTCACTTTTTTTTAGGGAAAAACGCGCTATTTTGCCAGAAAATCAAAATACATAGCTAATAGGATAACCTCGCTTTCTATTAGCTAGTCGGCTAGAAGCGAGTGACTAAAAGACGATAGCGAAGTCTACAAATCCATGAACGACGTGCTTCCACTCACGTACAACCTTGGGTATACGTGCAACCACATAATGTTTGCCTTACTCTACGATACTACATACTGTATCTAAATGGCACGACAGATTTGTTTATCACCGTTTTATGTTAATAATAACAACACAGTGAATACTGTATATACGCATATGAACTGAACAAAAGCAGATTTTGAGTTTAAACAAAAACTACCTACACTCTAACTTAGGACACTGGTAAGCAAGAAAACTTTGAAATTTTAAATTGATAAAACGCCTGAAAGTAAAAGTCAATTCAAGATTTTATCTAAAAAGACGATTCAAGATTTTATCTAGAAAGTCGATTCAAGATTTTATCTAAAAAGGGATATGATTTTTCAATTTTTCGTTCAATGCTTTCGGATATATTATCACGTAGTGTCATTCATGAATCTTCAGAGAACCTCCACTCTCGTTCTGACAGAACAATCAAGAACCTCGGCCAAAGACCTCAATTTTCTGACTACTTACAGAGGTTGAATTAAGTTAACATTTCCCATGTTGAAATACTTTTTCTTCTTCTTCGGGAACCTATTCGTACCAAATACTGACAATAATCCTGGATATGATAACTTTGTTCACGGCTACTTTCAATAGTTCGATGGTAGTTTTTGAGAACTATGTCCTTAAGTTTTTAAGCCATGATCTTTTTTCTTTCTGACCATAGATTTTCCCTTGGAGAATGGATTTCAGAAGGCGGTATTTGCTTTCGTTTCTCGTAATATATCCAAGATATTCAAGTTTTATTCTTTCGACTGTTCTGTTGGTCACTCTGTTTACCCATGAGATCATTAATACTCTCTTACACAACCATATTTCGAAGGCTTCGTGTTGCCTCGGTCAGTATCCGTGATTCCATTCCAAAGAAAAGTATCGAGGAAATATAGCACCTGAGGAGTATGATTTCGATATCAATGTTGAGGTTATGACTTTTGAACAGTTAACCATGTGATTGAAGGCGGCCACCTAACTTTCTGTATTCTGCACTTTATCTCCTGTGAATGGTCCCAATTCTCTGATCATGGTTCCCAGGTAGGTGAACATTGATAACTATTATATTGGTATGTTGTTGACCATTAAGTCCTTCCAAATGCTTCTTTACTAATTACCATGAACGTAGTTTTATTAATGTTAATTTCTAAGCCATACTGACTGCTGATGTCTTGAAATACTAATCGTTATACGAGCATGTTGTTACTTTCTTAATATTCTAGAGGCAGTGGCAATGAATATAACAATCAAAATTAAAGACACTTGAAATCAAATTTTAAATATCACATGTCTTTGAGCAATCCAGCTTTCAATCTGCACAAAAAATAAGAACTACCATTTTGGAGGGCGCAAAACTTCTAACGTCTGTCTGGCACATTGAGGCTGTTTTAGGTATATTAGAAGCAGACTGAGAGGTCGAGTATAGTTTAATTTTTACTGGTTGCTTTGGCTACGGAATGTATTTAGCGCAAAGGAATCAGTTCTGCATCACTTCCACTCGCCAATAAAACTTTGATCGCTCACCATTGGCTAAAGCAAGCGACAAAACATGATTTATGAACGTGCGCGTAATTAGGCTCATTGCAATCAAATTGCGTGACCTCTGACCCGCCGCCTGGCTGCATTCCAAAGACTTTCGCCGAAATTCGCAACGTCTTCAATCATTGCTAATTTCGTTCAGTTGTCTTTTCCGTTATGATAGCATTTCGTTGTTTTAAATTTTCAGTTATTTGACCTACAATTAAATTACAAGTTCGTTTTCAGGAAAACTGTACATATAAACTATCGTTGATATTGTTGGCAATCATTAACTCACTGGTATCCTGACACGAAAACTTTGTACTTTGAAACATGATTTTGAAACTAAAAACTTGATAGAATTAATGCACCCTCATATTAGCTGTTTTTAACTTTCTCAACATCCAACTAAGATAATTTAAACAATTTTCAAAAAATAATTATACAATTCGTAATATAAGGTGGTGTATTGAAATAAAAATTAATTATAAGTTTAAATATATAAGGCAAACATTGTAAGTGCCAAAATTCACCAAAAATAAATATTGATACGAGATATCAACTGATAAATCATCTTTAGAGGTCATCATATTAGAGATAATCATCTTAATTTTTCTGTATTTAGTGCTTCTAAAATTCGACACTGTACTGCCATATCAGTACACCTCAATTAATGTTTTTATTTACATACTAACTGGAACAAAACAGTTTCTTTTAATTTAAAGTAATTTTACTCTTAATGCACGTGAAATCAAGTAGTTAAACATTATTTACTGAACACTCTTCTACAAGGAAGTGCATACGTCATCAATTTGACTGCTATAAATATTGTTTATCTTTCAACAATATGTTTTATCTTGAAACGGTACGACGTTTAGAAAGTTTGTTTTCGCTACTTCAAACTTTGTTTAACTTGTGCCATACAATTACTTGGTATCGCTACTTTCGATGTTTGTAAAATTTAATAATTCATTTGTCTTGACATTCTCTAAATTCAATTTTTGTTGTTCATTTTATTGTATACTTCAATTTTAAACAGTAAGTTGAAATAAGTAATAAGCTGAACATTGGTAGTGGAATTATTTGAAATTAAATTTTTGTTTAACTTCAATCTAAGTCCGGACGAGCACCAAATGCGGAGATGAACGGCAACCGGAAGCGGAGTTCAGTCAGTTTAAAGAACGCGTTTGTATTTTTTAAATCTAAATATTAAGCCTACTGTAACTGATTTTAAGAAACTACTACTTTTAAAAACCGTAACCTAAGCAACGGTAACCTGGGTAACGAGAAATAATAAGTTTGGAGGCGTGGTCACCGTGGTGGAAAACGCGGCGTCAGCTTCAAAACCGAATCTAGACAGAGTCGAAGCTACGCGGAGCGTAGTCCAGAGACACCGCTTGACTCTGCTCAGTTTAATTACGCTTTCAGTAGCCGCAGTTACATTAAAAACAATGGGCTAGGTTTTCAATGCGTGGTTCGCTCCGCTCAGCTCAACCTTGCTTCGCATTTGGTGGTCACCCGACTTAAATCTAACACATTAACAAAATGAGAAGTAGGATAAGAACATCAAATATGTATTAAACTTAAGTCAACAAATTACGTCGTTAAGTTAACTTTAAAGGATTTCTTCGCTTCAGGTGTTGTGGATAATTTATAGGCTTCCGCATTGACATCATTTTGCAGTCTTCTTTTATGAAGCATAGCGAATGCTTTGTTGTACGTTCAACAAAATTTAAATTTAAGCCGGCATCATTACGTTGGTACCACTTGGCATTTGTGATTGCTCGAAAGGTTATATTCTGTACTCGCTGAATTTTCCAAATGCTAGATTTCCTCGTATATCCCTAAATTTGACAACCATAGTCCAAATAAAGACCGGTAAAACAGCATTTGTTGTAAATTCAATTACGATTTTCTCCCGATCAAACAATGCAAGCGACGAAATCTCTAAATTAATAAAAGTCTTTATGAACAATCCATGGACCGAATAGAATTTTTAGCAAATTTCAATAGCTGTTGAAGAGGCCATCAATGTTAGGCCCAGACCCAGACGTTGAAATATGATCTCGAGATTACGTTTTTGAGAAATCATCAAAATCTATGTTAGCACTCTCGTGTTTGCAGTTTTGTTCCGGTTTTCATTAAACACGAAAATCGATTTCGATAATGACTTGGGCAAGCTTGTTACCCAGAAAAAACCGTTAAACAGTTTCAAAATGGCGGATATTTTAATCTTAAAACAACAACATATCATTTTATAAATCTGATTTCACCATGATAATTACCAATGAAATCCACATAAAACAGTAATTTAATATTTTGTTTTAAACCCACTGAAATTACAAAGATAATTTTGACGGCAGTCAGGGTTTATTTTCAATGTAATTTCAAAATTAAAAATGCTAATTTATACAGTTTTTTAAAGCGGATTATATTGGTGAAATCAGGTAATGTTGGACATACATAACAATACACACTAACTCAGTGAGCAATTAATAAACAGGAATAGATGCATAACATAAATTTATTTTACATTCCTTGGTTATCCTTATTGCATGACTATAAGAATCCAAAAACGTATACAGTAACATACAAGCTTAAAAGACTCCCCCACCAATACGCCAATACCCATCGAATCAAAGTCCCAGCGTGTTGAACAGATGTTAGCTGAGCCGTGGCATAACAAAACAAAATGTCGGTCTTCTTCAAGACATCGACTCACTTGAAAACATTGTAACAGAGTTTTTTATACGAATATACTTAAGAATGGAACTGACGTTATTTACGCCACATGTCAGAGCACGACATCTTGAAACTGATAGGTCGGCAGGTGGGCGAGGACTACGAAATGTTGTTCCTAGTTCAACACGAATATTATACACAGCGTTTTGTAGGTTAGGCCTACAATATGACTGCGTTAATATTGTACACAGTTCTGTAATAGGCTACATGAAAATATTTATGTGTTACTGGAAAATATACGTGTAGTTTAGCCTAACGTTGTTGTGTTTAACTACTAACGGAATTATAGGCCATGTTAAACGTAGGATAATTAATTGTTTAACTTCTTACGCCATGAATATTGACTGTTATACAGAAGAGACTGATATTCTGAGTTAGTGAAAACAGTTTTCGAAAACTTAAGATATTAAAAAAAAATGTTTTAAACTATTTCAAAAATTAACTTTTCAGAATGTCTAAATATTTAGTATTAAAAATTACAGTTTTTTTTTTGCAAAACACGACTTCCTAACAAGCCTAAACCATTATTCTTGGCGAAAATTTTCCAATTTACCGTTTAGGTGTTACAGATATGTTAAAAATAATGTTTCTTTGTCTCGGCCTTTATTCCTATATACGAGTTATGAAAAAATGTTTTTAATGAAGATTACTGTAGGCCTTCAGTTAAGAATTATCGCGGCCTAATGAATTTTACTATCGTAATCAACATTAAAATCTGACATTAGCGCAGTTAATTTTCAATGGCATTTCGAAATTTAAAATACTAATTTATGCAGACCTGAATACAGATTATAATAGTAAACTACATTAAAAAAGATGATATAAAAATTTTTGTTTTTTATTCGAAATTTGAATTAAACCGGCATAAATTAGCCGTCACTTTGAAATCAGAAAGAAAATACGAAAATTAACAATGACCATCGTCAGATTAATAGTTTATTCAAAGGATTTTTGAAATTGTAACGATAATTTATGAAGATTCGAACGCTGCTTACAATGGCGAATATTAGATTTTGAAAAACAGTTTAAGTTATGAATTTTTAAAGACTTAAGCGGATTAATGCTTGACGAATTGTCCTTGGATCAAATCGGACCAATATTACAAAATGAGAGTGCTGCACACAACTTCCAACGATTAACTCCTCCCCTACCCCCCAAAAAAAGTAATATAGAGTTCAGGATTTCAAGGTTCCAGGCCTGGGATCTTACCGTGATGGCCGCTTGTTAACAACGCCAACAAGGACTCATTAAAAATGCGAATGAAGTAGCTCATATTATTTGCCTCATCAGTCGGGCGGACTCGTGTTTTGGTGTAAATTGAAACACGTCGGCAAAAAAAAGCAGGCTGAGAATGAAGACGGGAAAAAAACAGCATCTGCAATGCGGAGAACTCAGCAGGACCCGCCAGCAGCGTGTGCAGTAGGTGGAGTCTTGATACGAGAAGACCCTGGTCGTTGACACAGGCGGCATCGAAAATTTTTTGTAGTAAAATGAAACTGCACAAAACTTACATTCTTCATAAAGTTTTTTAAAAAATATTCGGTTGTAGTCCTGTTGTATACAAAACACTACACGTGTAGGCCTCTCACGTTCTCTCAGAAAAATTCCGAACACAAAAAACAGAAAAAACAAATCTATTTATTTATACGCTGTCAGAATTAATTCAGTCAGAGTAATAAATCAAACACAGATAAACGTTTAAGTAAGTGTTTGCGAAAAATCGATTTGTGGATTTATACAGGGTGTTTCTAAAAATGAAGGTTATGTTTCTACAGTCCAGGTCAAAATTAATAAAAAAATTGATATAAACAGAAGTCCGAAAACGCCTCGTTTTCTATCTAGCCGCCATTTTGTATTTTAATCAAAATATTTTACTCTCTAGAAAGGTTAAATCTATAAAATTCGAACTTAGCATGATTTAGAGGCCTAATTGAAAAAAATAAACCGATTTAGTATATCTACCCGTTTGAAAATGGCGGACGTTTGCAACTTTTAAACTAAAATAAATTAAATTTCTTTACTTAAACCTTTACACAGTTTTTTAAAGTTATATGGAAACTGAAATGGCTACAAAAAACTTTACCGTATTAATTTTGGTTTAAAAATTTGTACTCCAACGTATGAAGTTGGTTATTTTTTCCAATTAAGCTTCTATCAGGTAAAGAAACACGCTGAGTTTGACTTTCATTGATCGAACAGTTCTAAAGATATAAAATATTTCGTTAAAAAACAAAAATGACCTCTTTTATATCTCTATAGTATACTTTTAAGCCTTCAAATGTGAGTTAGGACAATTTACCTACAGGAAAATTATCCCGGATTACACTATAGGCCTACCCGTTCTATCTACTGCCATTGAATATAAATGGACTAGAAGTACAGCCACCATTATAAAAAGCGTGCTAGATATTAGCGGCTAAAGTCCAAGTAATTGGACTACTTGTCGCTACGAACGCTGCAAGCTACAAGGACCGGAGGAAGACGTTGCGGCTGCGAGCGCTCACATATCCCTCTTATAGGTTATTATTGTAGTACGTTTATATTCAATGATACTGTCTTCCTGCCAATCTTCCTACCTTATCTAGGCAAACATCTTTACACAATAGTGAAACAAGGAAATAAGAATTCCTTTACATAAAACTGCTTTGCTTTGCTAAATAACTCATGACTCGTTTAAACCAAGAGTTCATCCGGACACTGCCTTCATGATTGTCTGTATCCCATTGTTGACTTGCTTTGTTAAATACTGGTCCATCTTAATCAACCGAATTTTAAAACAGACTGGATTACATTCAACATAACTCATACACCAAGATGATGCAATGTACCGCGTGTAGAAGATACGTGCCCATTACATAAAAGTTTGCGAGTGTGCGTGTATATACGATGGTTAATCAATTTAAAGATCGGATTTCTTAATTACAAATCTAGTTTATACGCGTTCCCAAGCACTGCTGCGGATTCGTTGCATTGCTTTACGATACCAATCTGCGAAGTCTGTTTAATGTATAATCGACTAACTACAATGCAATAAGTATTTATAGCCTTATACAATTTGAATTCTACCGGACTGTATTTATGGCATTGCCAAGATATTACAATCATTTTCCAAGTTCCCCGCTGTTCCGTACAAGTACTTTATATTTTAGAACATCATAATATTTTTTCTAGCCTACCAATTTTACACAAGTTATTAGCGCATTCCAATTGGAATAAATTAGCCATTGGTAACAACCAGACCCGGGACCTTCAAATGAGCACTGATCCTAACATATAGATCACTTTTGCAGTGTGTGTTAGTTTTAGCACGTTCGCGTTCTCAGTGTTGACCCGATTTGATTCGAACACGGTACGAAAATCGCTTGTGGCTAGGAACATTTCTTTAAACAGCAAACAGTTTCAAAATGGCTGACATTTCAAACTGTTAAAACACCGTAACGTTTTTGTCCCAAATGTTTTTTGTAAGTCCGATTTCACCGTTCTAATCAGCGTTATTTCGAATTTTCAAAATCCGTTGAAATTATGAATTTCGTTGACGGCGTTCAGGGTTCATTTTCGTATTTTCACAGTAATAAGACAGTTTAAAATCCTAAATTGCAGGTATTAATGCTGATTATGGTGATGAAATTATAACTGTGAAAAGAGAAGGAAAACTATTTTTGGAAATATTCTGTTATATACGTCAGCGAGACAGCTGCGTGCCGCGATTATTTTTGTTCTGTAGTAGCCTAATGTAAGTAGCCAATTAAAATCAACACGTCATTGTACAGTACGTAAAAATATTCTCGCGCAACGTTGACATGCGGTCTTAGCGCGTATGTGACGTCTTTATTTTCAAACAGACTGTATAATTATTTATCTGCTCCTTACTTGAGGCGACAGTTATGAAGGACTCGCAGGTGACAGCTGCTTTGGGCGAAGTACGCGGGGAAAACATATTATTTAGAACTGCGGCCAGTACGTGGACATCTCAGGTCTGCAGACAGTTTTGTCTGGCCGGCAGTGACGTCACAGGGTCACTTTGTAATGAGGAAGCAACAA
The DNA here is from genome assembly GCA_022606455.1 of Callitettix versicolor. Taxonomy (NCBI): domain Eukaryota; kingdom Metazoa; phylum Arthropoda; class Insecta; order Hemiptera; family Cercopidae; genus Callitettix; species Callitettix versicolor. The sequence continues at coordinate 82,209,940 of CM040189.1, forward strand.
TTAGAGTTGCATATTGCAAGGCAGGTCGTCACCCCGCGATGGTAACCCTCCATTTTGTGTCTGATGTAATGGGACAAAATTGGTTCAGGTTCGTTCTGGCTGGAGTTTCGAATTTCCGAAGGAAATTTTAAAATTCGACAATAACAATCAGTAAAACTTGCTGACATTGTCAGGCCTGCTGATAACTTTTCGAAATTATTTAAATAAAACACAATAACATAGAAATATTTGTTATTCAAAACAGATTAGACTTTCCCGTGACACGCTATCTAAAATTTTGCACCATTCTAAAATTTAAAGCGTTCATAACCTAAATGTTAACGCTAGTTACTATGGTGAAATTAGATTTTCAAAAATAAAAAAAAATAAGACAAAAAGTTACGAACTTTAAAGATTTCAAAAAGCCGCTACTTGGAAACTGTTGAACTAATTTCGCTGGAAAACAACATTGTCCAAGCTATTTCCAAAATAGATGATTATGCCAAGTTTGAATAAAATGTACTAAAACACACACACACACACACACACACACACACACACACACACACACACACACACACGCACTATAAAAGAAAATGTTAGTTTTCGCAGCTATAAAGAGATTTTCTTTATAGAGAGAGTTCAACTAAAACGTGTATAAAAAGTGTTTTTATTTGTAAAACGCGTGATATCCTATTTTTAATTAGAAGTATTGAGTGCAAAGTTTATTGAAATAAAACTACGTGCCATACAGTCTTTAAAAAAACAATATTTATCAAATAATACTGTATGAATGAAATATTGAAATTGTGAGAAAAAGGCAATATTTTGCTGAAACTACTTCAGAACCGCTTCAAAAATTCCTTAAAGTTCTGGCTTTGGAATTTTCTTGAAGCTGTTTCTTTCGTTATAGGCCTTCATTTTTATTTCACTTTTTCAATAACGAGCCAGCAGAAGAAGTAGCTAAATTAAAATTTCGGCAAACATCTACTTGTTTCACACCTTTCTCTAACTCTAACCTTTACATCTAACGACAAAATTTTCCGTTTAGACGCCATTAAACTGTATTGTAAAAGTACAAAAAAATAATGCACTACTTGTAAAATGTACTAGTCACATTTCTCGATTCAGTTCACGCACTACGCACTGATTTTAACACTCAATATATGTTGGTATATTGAGAAATACGATAGAAGAGTAGGACGTGTGCACGTTTTGCCACTATAGAAAACAATTCTTGGATTTTTTTTGTCTCTATATAGAAAGTTACAATACATATTTTTACTATAGGAATGGGGAAGGGACCATATATTTTGCCGTTATATAGAGATTTCCATTATAAAGATTCGCAATAGAGAGATTTTATGGAATATATATGTAATACGTAGAGGCTCGGGTTTTTACTGTGATGGCTTCTACAATAGCTTATCTACAACTGAAATTCACTAAAAACGGAAAATCAATGGGTTTGTTTTGGTTTAAGTAGCCTACTCGATTAATTTAATCTATATTTATCAATTTTATTTTTCGAATTAAAGGCTACACTATAGCTAGGGTTATTTATCAGCATAACGATTGCAAATTTTATAAAAAATAACAACGATTTTGTGAAAATAAGCAATTCCTTAATATTCCACATTTTTCTCACGATACTTCTGTAACTCCCGTTTTTTTATGAGCTCTTTTAGTATACATTTGATCCCTTTTAAAAGTTGATAAAATTTGAGTTCGTGCCTTATTTTTGCGACAACTATTTTAAAAGAGACAAAATTAAAAGTTAGTGCATAAAAATGCGAATTGAGGACAATGAACTATGTTGGCAGTACTGCAAACTATCTGCGAGCGGCTTACTCGAAATTATTAATTGGCCAGGTTGGCACACTTGTATAAATTAGCCGAAAACATATTTTTCTAAATAGAATTCTTTTACTTGGATTAAAACGCATTTCACTGGTCGTTGAGCGTTTTGTTTTTGGTAGCATGCCAGTTTGGGCGACTTTTTGTTTTTTCAAGTTTAATTTTAGAGGAGTATCACCAGTATTAACAAGCAAATTAAAATTATAATTAGTAAGTTAACAAGTCATCAAGTCATAACTAAATGTATATATTACACAATTATTGATGTGTTCCTTCAGCGTTGCTTGTTTTTGAATTTGTATAGCAGGCCTTGAAGGAGTGGTTTTTTTGCTAATACAGTATTTTATTGAGTTTCATTTTTAATTTATTGAAAACCTTTTTTCGTATATTCAGTATCTTTAACTGCTTGCAATTAAAATTAGAAGAGGTAAATGCGAAATAATTTGAAACGTAAATTTTTCGTATTGGAGCGGACATCATTGTAATATCCAGACAGAGACCTCGAAATGAGCACCTATCCTAATCTCTAGATCACTTTTTGTAAGGACGTTAAGTCTTTTTATAAGTAATTTTTGTATGTGTATATATATATATATATATATATATATATATATATATATATATTTGTGTGTATATATATATATATATATATATATATATATATATATATATATATATATATATGTGTGTGTGTGTGTGTGTGTGTGTGTGTGTGTGTGTGTGTGTGTGTGTGTGTGTGTGTGTGTGTGTGTGTGTGTGTGTGTGTGTGTGTGTGTGTTCACGGATTTAATTTAAACTTGACACAAAAACAATTATGGTATCTTAGCTTGGACAAGTTCGTTAATCAGTAAATTTCTTTCGACAGTTTCAAAATGGCGGCCATTTCAAATCTCTAAAAATGCATAACTTTTTTTTAAAAATCCGATTTCACTATAGTAATCAGCGTTAAAATCTGCATAAATTATCATTTTGAATTTTTAAAATCCTTTGAATTTAATAATTTTATTTGACGGCGGTCAGGGTTCATTTTCTTATTTTAAATCTAATTTGAAAGTATAAAAACATTTGCAAATTTTAAAGCTGGTTATGACGGTGAAATCAAGATTAAAAAAAGAGTAAAATAAAAAGTAATACTTTTACTTCGGTTCTATTACGTCAACGAGACAGGTTGTTGAAATCAATATGAAGCCCAATGTTCAGCAACGAAGCCTCACAAATTTAGGCTTCGTCCAAAACCTTCGGAACGTTTCGACAGAAATAATTCCTACTTAAAACGAATTAATGGAAACAATTTACGTTTTTTAATATCTAAACATAATGTTTGGGGCAGCACGACACGAAAATCTTATCCAGACCACATACAGTACTGCAGCAACCCCTGACTGGACTGCTTAATGTGTAGAGATGCGTTATGAGGTCCGTCAATCTTAACGTGTCCTTATTCGGTCCTTCTGACCTTAATTGTATGGAAAGCGACTGCGGAGGCCCGAACTTCGGATTGATGGACGGGAATGCAGCGGCTTGTCGTGCGCCATAAAAGGAGTCCGGCTGTCTCACTCAAGGTTCTCGGAAATTTAGAATTTTGGTGGCTGGGGTCTACCGTCCGATTCTGTGCAGGACACTCTTCTGACAAATTTCTTTTGCGCAGCTTCTGAGAAGGAATATTCCGAGTTTTTCATAATATTTTCAGAAGCGAGATCTGTTTAGCAGCCTTCACATTGTTTGCGTTAGAAGCAACGATAATCGCGGCACGCAATTGTCCCACTGATGTTAAGAGAAGCTAACTTACTAAAGTACTTGTCTGTATTTTACCGTTTTGAAAACCTGATTTTTACAATCACGATTTAAGGCCGGTTAAGATGAAATAAGATTTTCAAAAATTTGCAAGCGAAAGAATTTTTAAATATTTGAAATCACCTCCATTTTGAAACTGTTGAACGTACTTTTAACTACCTCTCAATAGTGATCTAATGATTAGGATCTTTTCAAAGTAGCATATCTTACCGTGTTGGACACTCCAATAACTAATTTCCATTGGGAATTCCCTTAAAAACAGGGACAAAAAAGTAGGCTACATCCGTTTGCCCATTGGCTAAAGGATTTTGCTCGCTCCATTAATGAAATCCCGATTAGGCCTATTCTAGTTTCAGATATTTACTTACATCCCCACTTGGCACTGTACCACTGTGTACAACACCATTAAAACAGAACACACCTTCCAAGGACGTCCTTGATGGCCATTAGTCTTTGTCAGATCTGCTTGGAAACACAATACAGGATCAAATTTTCTGTTTCAACAATATTTAGTTGAAAATATAATTTCTAATTGCTAACTGTATAAATTTTAATTGAAAATAGTAATTTTAAACTTCCCTGCATTGTAAATTAACAGCAATGTTTCAATACTAACATAAGCAGCAAGCAGCTGTCTCGCTGACGTGATAGAAGCAATTTTCCAAAAATGTTTCTCTTCATCTTACCCTTTTTGAAATCCTGATTTCACCATCATAATCAGCATTAAAACTAACATATGTTAGCTTTTTAAATTCTCAAATTATATTGAAAATGTAAAAATGAACCTGAACGCTGTCGAAAATATTTCTTAATTTCAACGGATTTTAAAAATTCCTAACGTTACGTTTTGTAGTTTTTAACGCTGATTACGATGGTGAAATCGGATTTTCAAGAAAACTTATGTATTATTAAAGATTTGAAATGGCCGCCATTTTGAAACCGCTAAACGAATTTCGCTGGTTAACGAACTTGTCCATTACCATAATCGATTTTTGCACCAAGTTTGAATCAAATTGAACCTAAATTGCTAAATCATTTTAAGGTCCCGGGTATGGGCCTTACCATGATGGCCGCTCCGACAGGTCATTTTCCGATGCAGAATATTAAATGCAGATTACAAAAGGAAGGTTTAATCTTTTTTTCATTTGTTACATTGTTAAAATGGCATCAGTTATTTGTGAACTACGCGATTTGCGATTTTATGTTAGGTTTACCTCCCAACAACCGTCTCATTAGGTTTGAGTATTTTTTTGTTAATAAATGTTTTTTATTGCTGTAGCTATCAAAAACATGTTACTTACAGGATAACTAGTTCAAGTAAATAGCTTTTCCATCCAACGCCGTATCAGTTAGGTTATTATTGTTTTTAAATAAAAGTGTTTTTATCGTGCACCAACCGCGTTAGGTTCACCAACCAACAACCGTATCAATCAAGTACTAAATACTTTTTTTTAATAAAAGTTTTTTTATCGTTTTAGCGACCAAAAACACTTTACCTATTTCCGCACAGTAACAATTTTAAGGTTATGCGGGTCACTTGTTTCCGATTTTTATAGTACTTCCCGTGCTTTCCGCGCTAAAAGGAGATAAAATGGATGAAATTCAATGCCTTTCTCAACTGAAACTGATTTCATTCAACTTAACAGACGCAGCAGTAGTGTAAAATTGTCCATTTTGGCAGCGACTACAACCTTTATAAAAATATCTCGCCTTTTGTGCCATCTGTGAATAGACTGTAACCGTAGAGAGCCTGAGACAGGTGAGGGGTGAGGAGGGGTTGGTGGTCCGCCAATAGAGGTGTTTGTCTTGTGAGAAACAAAACTTTGAGTAGGCCATTGCTCTCAAATACGAAGCTACACAATAACATTGGCAGTGCCTCCTAGATAGCTTGCATGTTTAAATAATAGCGACATGCAGCTGTTTTGCCGACGTGATAGAAGCGAATTTTCAAAAGTACTTTTCTTTAAATTCTGATTTCATCATCGTAATCAGCATTACAATTGGAATTTTAACCTTTCAAATTACATTGAAAATATGAAAATGAACCCTGACCGCCATTAAATTGAATCTCCTAATTTCAAAGGATTTTGAAAATTCAAAATGCTAATAAATGCAGTTTTGAACGCTGATTGCGATGGTCAAATACGATTATCAAGAAAATTTAAAACAAAAAAGTTATGATTTTTTAAAAATTTGAAATGGCCGCCATTTTGAAACTGCTGAATTAATTGTATTGGTTAACGAACTTATCCAAGCTATTACCACAATCGATTTTCGTGCCAAGTTTGAATCAAATTGTTCCAAAATTTCGAATGTGAGCGGGCTAAAAAACAGACACGAACACAAACAAACAAACAAACACACACACACACACACACACACACAAATCAAATTTCTTGAATTTTGTGAAAAACTGTAGACAGGCGACAGATAAAAACATTTATGCCACTGAATTCACAATAAAACGATGTTTAGTTGTGTGTCACAAATGAAAATATACTGACTTAAATCGATTATGGACCTAAACAAAATTTTTTAAAATATTTTACACTTCATTATGTCCCAAATCTAAATGGTGATTTCCTGAGGGAAAGTTAAGAGGGAATAAATTCGACTGAAAACGTTTTACTCACGCTGTAGACTTAATGGTTTAAATTTAAATAAAAAACAATGTTGCAACTAAACCAGGCTCAACATAAGGATCGATATGTCAAAGAGTCATTTCCTATCAAGAACTCGTGTTTTCTAATTAAGAAGTTGTAATTAATGTAAATGTTTCCTCTCTTGGTTTCAGGCTTTAATTAAATGCGAAATAAAATTGCACAACCTCAGGATCACGCAAACTAGGCAATCACTGCGACTTGGTTATAACGGTCAACTGTTTCCTGCGCATAGGAAACATTGACGCGATAGTTTTGAATTCCTCGCACCTATTAATGCTCCCAATAAATTCGTTTAACTGAATTACAGGTGTGCCAACTTATACGCCGCTAAATTAGATTCGCGATGCGGTGGGAAGATCCAATTATTTTTTTACTGTCCAGTGTGTCTGTCACACCGCTTTCCATTCCAGAGTCCAAAATGTTCACGGTTATGAGGTTGGAGGTTAATTTTTGTAATGTTGGCAATGGGTTTTATTATTCTGATTCAGATTGGCTGAAGAAATGCTTATTTGATTCTTAACGTATATTTTACGCCCATTTAGAAAGTGTGTTGGCGTGAAATATAATTTTTTTAAATTAAACTGAAATTACATTCTGGATCGCATTATCATATAACGAATTCAGGAATTTTATTACTAGAAATTGTATTAAGAAAAATACGTAAAATAGATTAAATGATTAGAAAATAATTTTACAAGTTAAAAGAAAACTAAGTAAAAAAAATCTGAAATAAAAAACAACTAGGTAAGTATAGATTGACAAAAACAAAACAATCAATGTTTATTTTCATACAAATTTGAAAAAAAATTACATATCTTGTAAAAATTAAATTTTAATTGATCCAAAAATATAGTTTTCTATATTCTGTTTATGCTGAATAATAAGTTTTTTTCAAATTTTGTGTCACTAAAACAGTTTTTGAGAAAATTTATATTCTGTGTAGGCTTATACTGTTTTCACAATGCAAACCTTTCCCAACTTTTTCTGTTTCGCAGGATTTTGAATTTGTGGGTGCCAGCACCAAAAATGGCGCCTTTTTTGTTTCCCAAGATAACAACCCCCATCCAAATTCCACAATTTTTTTTGAAAATTGAGTTATTTTTTCTTTCCTCACAGCGAGTTAGTCTTTTCTTTTTTCTTTTCTCTCTTTTCTCTTTTTCTCATTTTTTTCGGCATTTCGGCGTCCCTTTCGTGGCATTTGGGGGTGCCACGGTACCCATGCTGTGAACGCCACTGCTGTTTTAAAGTCAGCGAAAACTGAAAACGTTTTTGCGAATGTCACAATCAAAATAATTAAAATAAAAATGTATGTGTTTTGTTTTAAAAGCGTGAGAAACAGTTTTCATTTATAAATTGTATTTATTACTACAAGACAGCGTATACAACATTCAGCCGAACCTAACCTGTCTGACAGTCCGAATGTAATTATACCTACAAATGTGAAGCTAACCGAAGATTAGGCATTGTTTTGTCCCACGCACAAAGCGATAACTCAGCGCACAGATACAGGCCTACCACCTTCAGTTCACACCGTAATTTACCGCTACGACTTCATAAATCGTTAACAGATATTATCACAACATACGCTACTGGACAAGTCCACGGTTATCGAAGTTTCAAATTAAGTAACAGATACAACATTTTATGTCATTGTGTTTTAGTTGAACCTGTGCGCGACTTATCTGTGGATTTAGGAGCTAGAGGATTTATATTATTATAGGAAGAATGTATAATAACTTTTACATTTCGTGTAGGATGGATAAAACGTGTTGTAGTAAGAACACTGATTGCTGTTGTAAGATTGTTACTTTTTTAAACTTTGAACTTCTTTTTTTTAGCTTATAAGAAAAGCTCTTCTGATTTTAAAATTGTTGATGTATAACTTATAAAAAAATATTTCGATAGTAAGGGATGCCATTTCATAATGATTCCAAATAATATGAAAGTTAATTATAGCAAGCACACAAACAGGAACAGGTTTACAAAACACGTTCAATATGTAAAAATATATGAAAATATATATTCAAATATGAATATGAATAAAATATATATATACAAATATACGAAAATATAAAAAAAATTAAATATTGACAATTCTAGAAGAAACATTAGTCTACTAAACATAACATACTAATGTTATCAATTGTAACGTCCTATATATGTAACATTAACAAAAGCCTTTCAAGTTTGATAACAAATAGTTTCAGAAAGCTTTCTACATTACAGCCTATATGTGATTATGTAAGAAAACAATGTATAATATAGTTAAGGACAACCATTACTGAGCAACACTAGACATTACGTTTAGTTTTTGTTGTTAGTGTTAAATTACTACATTTAATAAAGGTCATTACTTTCCGAACTATTACTAAATGAAAGACCACAGTAAAATTCTACTACGAATTCTCGTGAGTTGATTTTTGAAAAAAATATTAATCACTGTTATTTGAAATAGGCCTATATTTTAACAGTAATACATAAATCCCGCTGACGTGATGGGAGCGAATTTCTAACATTTTTTTTATATTGACAATATTTGAAAACGAGATTTCATTGTCAAAATCAGCAAACAAGTATACATTAGAATTTTGTTCCTTCAAGTTTGGATCGAATCGGACTAAAACAATGCGTTTCTGAAATAAGATGCCAGACTACTGCAGTTGTTTATTATATTAAAATTAAGAAAAAAGTTCCTATAAAACATAGGTCGCAAATGATTTGTTTTCCTGCTAGAATAATCATTTTGTTTTGTTTTTTTTTGACGAAATAATTTTTACCTCCAGAATGGTTTGACCAATTATGGTTGAAATTTGGCATGGTATTTATCAAAAAAAACTTACTGTTAAAAAACAGACAACCTTAACTATTGATATTTTCCATAAGGCGACCATTTGTAATTTAAAATAGAAACAACTATTCTAATTTATTTAAAATTAAAATATAAAACTTTTTTGACTCCCGTTTTTCCTCAAAAAGTTGATCGTTTTCCCGTTATATGGATTAAAATACGTCAGATGGCCGCCATTTTGAAAGATATTATTAGATAATTATGCTTATTTTTAGACTGTTTATTTTTTTAACAAATGGTCTTTGTATTAGTAAGTACCATGCCGAATTTTAACGTAATTGTTTAAACCATTCTGGAGGTAAAAATTATAGTGAAAAAAACCAGAATGGCGGCTAACAGGAAAACATTTCCAGACCCATGATTATATAGTAAGTTTTTTAAAATATAATAAACACCCTATTTATAAGTAGGGCCTACATATGTATAACTTACTCCCCTTCAAAAAGTAATCCAGCGTCAGGATCAGCGCTTATCTTTAGTTATCGGGTCTGGGTCTAACGATGATGATGAGCGACTCCTATAGCTTCTTTCCCAATAAAAATCTGGTTAATAACAATTAATTCACGAAAAGATAACATATTTTGCGTAGGTTAAAAATATGCAAAAATGACGCCGGAAAAATCTTTTAATAATTTCAAGAGGCTGTGCTTTGAAAAATAAGTGTTTGCCAAATGTTTCAGTTTACTAGAATTTTATAAGCATCAAGTTTAAAACACGCGTCTGAAATAATACATAATTTTTATTATTGAGTCAGTCTTATGAAATAAGAAATAAGACAAACTTATTTCATAGAGTTTGTTATAATTTTCACACGGCAGAAACTTTACTTTGACAGAATCGAAGAGCAGTTACTTTACCGAAGAAAAAGTTTTTTTTTGAAAATAAGTGGAGCCCTCATCTTTCATCTAGTTAAAAACGTAGGAAATATAAAATCAGTTCTCTTGTTAAAATATTATTCAGTCTTGATTTCGTATATCAAAGATATCCCCCTTGCACACATGCAAGTAACGATGCACTGTATAAACGTATAAACACAGCTGCACTGTAATGGCGCTATTAACACGTGAGAGTCGGGCTAACGTAAACACTGCAACAAAGTTCAAAGGCTGGATCAAAGTGGCCGGCGTCGATTAACGTGCCCCGCAAGTACTGTACGCAGATCCAACTGATAATATTATCTACTCAGCCTCCGACTTATCTACCCCAATTCTTGGAAAGAACTGAATATCCCTTAAAATTACAAGCGGACGTCACACGGCAGAAAGTAACTAGTTGAGATATTTTCAAATAATTTTAGAGAATTATTTACTTTTTCTTGATCACCGCTCTTCTCTCTTTGACTAGTTAGGGAAAAGTATTAACCAGACATTGGTGAATTTTGTCGTTCGACTGCTCAATCACTAAATAAGCAAGGACCTCGGTGGTCGATGTGGTCAAGCACCGGTCAGTCTTATGCGCATCTGAACTGCGCATCTTAAGGTTCTTAATTCTAGTCGCAGTTACTCCCGTTGCTTTTCCCTTAGCGTTAACGCTGATCCCTCATCCTTATTAGTATAACTGGCATAAAGTATGGACGTTTTTCTTCTAGCAGATGAAAACGATCCAGTCAGTTGAAAATGAGGACTGATGTACCCAAGGATAAACACGGTAACTCATAAAATATTATAATTTCTAATAGTTTCCTGCACATATGCAATTATTCCATATGGTTATAAGTACATTTTTGATCTGCTTCAGGGTAATAAATTAAATCTTTATGATAAAATATATTTTTTTTAAATATTTATTTAGTAAACACAGCTTTATTTTAGAAAGTCCCTGTCAAGGAATACATAAAATTGAATATAGAAATTAATATAAATCAAAATTATAAAAGTACATTTGTACTAAGTTCATGGTTTTAATTGATAGTTCTCTTCAGATAGCTAAGTCTAATTTTTTTTTTAGCTTCGCAAATTCATCAACAATCTGCTTTGGTTGATTTTATCCGCTATTTCTATGCTCACACTCATGTCAATCGTGTCCTGACTAACAAATGTGTGCGCGTACTTATTCCTTCCTCCCCACTTTCTCTTCAAGGATAAGTTAAACTTTAACCTGTCCCGCTGTACCTGTGCATGCAGGATTCAAAGAACCCCCTTTCTAACGCACAGTAATATTATGTCAATAGTAGGCATTTTTATTTTACTAATTAGGTAAGTAATAAATTCATATTTTTTCAAACTGATTCCATTTCCAAAGGAACGCTGCAGCCCCTCTGAAACCGCTAGTGTCTTCGAGTGCTTTATCCGGACGTGAGCAATTAGCTATATTGCTTTTTTGTCCATATTTCTATAAAGTTCCACTGAACAGAGTGCCCTGAATTGCCACAATTGTCTACGTCTATCAAGACTTTATCAAGACTTTACTTTCTATGTTACTTTATTTGGAAGAGTCGATATTTAACGTATCGCATTACCTAAATCTTTTTCCCTGTAAATGAAATTTCTCCTTCCTTTTCAAACCTACTCAAGACACTCTTTTCACTAATGAGGTCCGTCCAGGATATACGCAAAATTCGTCGATACATTCTAATCTCGAATGCTTCCAGTTTTCTCATTGTCGCGTCTGTCATCTGCCATGCTTCCACTACTTATAGATTCATGTTGCCAGTCTGATTCTTAAATTACCACAGAAAAATCTCTACCAACAATTAAGAAAGGACTTACTGTCCTATAACGACCCATCTAAGAGTCAAGTTCATGAACAGTGATAGAGCTTTCGCGTACTAGAGCGTGACAAAGACCAACCTGCTCTCCAGGCGCTCTTCTGATCTTCACAACCAGCAAACTGGTTACCATTAAGACACCATTTCTCGCAGTTGTTCCGCCCTTTTAATCTTCAGGTTATTATCGGCAATAAACTTTGGTAATTGTAACTTTAGTCTTTTGTTTAACATCCTGTCAGGATGCTAACCACCGTGCTGCATTTCAGTCCGGTTAAAAATCGGTCTACACCAAATAAAAGTTGAACGTTCATTACTTTCATTCAAAGAGCGTTATTTGCGTTGTCAGATAAACTCATTAAATCTGTACAAACTGATAGATTCGTACAATGTTAGAAGGGTCATTGACCTGTCGAGACTTTGTTTCATAATCTTGAGAAAGTATTTCGGTTGATAATTAAGCGCCTAACTCTGTTATCGTTGCAATTACATACATTAATGGATGTCCTCGTGACCCTAGTCTATGCGTACTTGATAATCAGCCACTGCGCCATTCTGCGTGCTTCTTTATTGTACTGTCAAAACTTCTGGTTGAAATATGCTAAAAATACATACAGAAGCACATAGCTTCTGTAAAAAATGCTAATATTTCCCCAGTCTGGAAAGGAATTTAGTTGCGACATTCAGACGTTAGTTGCGAACTCAACAGTTCTCACAGGGCGTTACAAGTACAAATTTACTGTTAACTTCGAGAATCTATTTGCTCACTTTATTACATTTTGTACGAGTACAAAGCGATCAGCGTTAACGGTAAGGGAAAAAGAACGTGAGTAACTGCGGCTAGAACTAAGAACCTTAAGGTGCGCAGTTCACAGACGCAGCAGACCAACTGGTGCTTTAGCCACATTTACTCCAAATCCCAATTACATTTTGTAAGCAAGTAAGACAACATAACGCCTTATAATTTCAAAACAAAGATACAATATTATGAAGCTTCTCGTATGAAGTTCGCAATCTGAAAACGAACTTAAATTTATGAAATAAACATTTATTTATTATTCATAAGAAAACAAAATACTCAGTAATTATATAAACGCAAGAACAATGCGGAGCTAAATACTTTCTTATAAACGAGCTTCGGATCTATTAACATGTTATGTTTTAGGGCTGGTTATGTCGGATTTTGCGGGACGCGTGATGCGACGAACACATTTATATTGATATATAACAGTAGGACATATATTTTGCGCGTTGCAAGTGTCATATTAAATTAATTATAATTACAAATTACTGTGTTTCCGCCCGGAATTGAACCGGAGACCATGCGTGTGTGAGGCGGACGCGATAACCACTACACTACGAAGACGTTTGACCGATTTAAGTATATGAAACGATTGGTTAATTTGATTTTGGTAGTTGTATTAAAGATCAGACGTTTCATATTCATTCGGAAAGATCAGCTGATTTCACTGAACAGCCGATAGGCTTTAGTAAGTTTTAGGTTATGTTGTTAAAAACTAGCTATGCTAATATGTCGTTTAAATTAATTCGTAACGATCAGCTGATTTCATTGAACAGCTGATAGGCTATAATGTTTCAGATTACATCGTTAAAAACTAGCTATGTTAATTTGTCGTGTTTTCGAACAAATTATCGTAATTAAAATAAAAAAAGGAAATGAAAACAAGTTACATGATTTTTATTTTTGGTTCAATTACAGAATTTTTTGTGTTGTAAGGTTTCTTAGGAACGATAACACTAATAGAAGCACACGAGATAAAAAACCAACACAATAATCCATGCAAAGTTATCAGTCCCAACTGACTCTCCCAACACGCTAGTTAAAAAAAAAACTGAATAAATCAGCCTTGGTGAGCAACCGTAATCGCACCCAACAATTTAACACACCTTTAACGCGGTTTCTATAATTACAAAATTGCTTCTTTAGAAAAACAAATCTCCGTTACAGTTTAGCCTAGTAATCACAAGGTAATAGATCGTTTAACTTGGAAGGCCTAATCAATCGGTCGCAGTATTAGAGCAAAAACTACCACCATTACACACGTAATGGCTTAATAGAAAGGCATCGATATGATTGGTCAGTAGTCAGGGCGACAACATAATGGAACTAAAATTCCCGACATGTTTGCGTCACCGGTTAGTAGACCTCTAATAGTTTCCGTAACAAATGATCGGTCGCTTGACTTTCTCCAGTGCAATTGTTACGTTAAATTGTTACAGCTGTACTTAAAGAAATAGAAGGTCAATAAAGATACGGATTTAGCGGAATCTAACTACTAACAATGCTCTTCTATTTTGTTTATAAACATTTAACCAATTGAGTTAGATCCTTTTGATTTACTTAACCATATCTTCTAAATGCAGCAATTTAATTTAAAGACTATTTAAGAGATAAATAATGAAAATCGTTTTACATGCCCATTCTTCTGATAAAAGCAATGCTCAACTATTACAATCATTTCCCTTACAGCTGTTCTACTGTTTAGATTATCCACTAACTGCAGTCCATCCAGTGACTCGTGGCAGTTTCTGCAACCGTTATTTTAATGCGGTCAAACCGTATCGACCGGTCAAACCAATCTCCTACGAGATTGTGCACTTCACTTCGCTTCGCTTCGCTTGTTAGCAAATTTCTATTGGAAACTATTAGAGCGGCCATCAGAGTAAGATCCGGAACCTTTAAATGAGAAGAGATCACTTTTTGATTTACTCAGCTTTTTGATTTAAATGAGAAGAGATTATCCTACTTTTTGATAACTCGGCAATCGGTTATCCAACAAAACTATCCACCGTTTCTGCATTCTGTCATTTCAAATCTTTAAAATAACATACATTTTATGACATTTTTTTGAAAATTCTCCATTTTTTCAATGGAGAATCATGATCAGCGTTAAAATCTGCATAAATTAGCCGTTTTAAATTTTCAATTTATTGAATTTACAGTATTTAGAAAATTTTAAATGTTAACACCAGTAGATTTTAATCAGTGGCGTGCGCAGGATTTTGAATTTATGGATGCCACCACCAAAAATAAAGTCTTTTTTTCCCTACATAACCCCCTCATCTAAATTCCATAACATTTTTTTGAAAATTGAGCTCTATCACCCAAAAACAATAGGATTTTTAATATTCGTTGAGTAATATTCAATAGGCGAGTAATATTCGTTGAGCGAGCGCGATGCACGAGAATGCATGCCTTGCATTGCTGTTCCGCTAGCGGCTCTCCGCACGACGAGCTAGTTTTTCTTTTCTCTTATTTCTTTCTATTTTCTCTTTTTCCTCCTTTTTTTCTGGCATTTCGGCTCCCCTTTCGGAGAATTTTGGGGTGCCAAGGCACCCACACTGCGCACGCCACTGATTTTAATGCTAATTGTGACAGCAAAATCAGATTTTCATACAAATGTAAGAGTCTAAAAGTACTGGAAATATTCTTCCATCAGGTCAGCGAGACGTCTGTATGCTTCGATTATTATTTAGTTTGACTGATGTGAAGTAAGCAAAAATGTTAAAAAAGTAATATATTTTATAAAACTGGGCATAATATATGTGATGACTAATATTATTACATATTTACACATATATGACACATATCTGTGGCTATCAATTTTTAGTAGCCGTTTTTATTTCGATATATCGAAATATTCACAGCGCAGTAAGGGCAGTGTGTCCTTTACTTTTCTGTGTACGATCTAAGAAAATTATAATTTATAGATTCAACAATAATTTACAGGCCTAATTAATTACGTTACAAAATAGCGAGAAAATAATTATGTAAAATGAATTTTGTGGAATACATCGAGTCATATAGAGTCTGTTTTAAATATAAGTATTAGGCTATATATTAAGTCAATCCAATAGGTGAAATGTCAAAAATAGAAATCTAATTTTAAAATATCTTTTCGTGTAAAGCCATTGAAACACTGAACGTATAAATCACTCTGTAAAATATGTTTGTACAAATTCTGGGAGAACTATTTGCCGAGTGACACGCCCCCTATGTCACCACCGCTACAAATTGTGGCTCGTGCCTGTCATCACAGATTAACTAGTCCTGTCACAAGTCTAGACGCACAGAGTCGGCAAATAAGGACCTGCGCTAATAAATCTATGGTTAATTGCCGCGCTGAAGCCGAGTTTGTCGCTGGAAATATTTATGCCTGCTTATAATATATGGGTAATTGTTAACCAGGGCAATGTTTACTGTTATTGTGCGGAATAAAATATTGACAAAACGTTGTCTTGCGCGCAGCTGTTGTGTACACAAGACCTTGCGCGATTCTGGTTCGCTACAGCTGCGACCATTAGTTACACGTTTAATGAGACTTATGGCTATCTAAACAGTATTTTCTAATAGACTTATACGTTTTTATTGAAATGTAGGCGTTTAAAAGATAAAATTAAGAAAAACTAAAAACGGTATATCAATATTAGTAAATTTTCATTGGAAAAACCACTTACTGGATTTTTTCTTAACGTCCATACTTTATGCCAGTTAGACTAATGAGGACGAGAGATCAGTGTTAACGGTAAGGGAAAGCAACGGGAGAAACATCGGCTCGAACTAAGAACCTTTGGGTTCGCCGTTGAGTGACGCAGAAGACTGACGGATGCCTTAGCACGCCGACCATCGAGTCCCATGAGTTATTGGAGCGGTCACCAAAGCCTTACTTAAGAGGACTGAAATCTGATTATGACCCTACAGATTACTTTTTACAGAATTCCATAAGAGAACTTTCGTGTGTGTGTGTGTGTGTGTGTGTGTGTGTGTGTGTGTGTGTGTGTGTGTGTGTGTGTGTGTGTGTGTGTGTGTGTGTGTGTGTGTGTGTGTGTAGATAAATGAGAGTAATATGAGCTAGAGGTAGGGTGGGATCGCTAAGCCCATCAGTTGCTCATTTCAGTTGCCTCCACCGGATTAATTGAAGTTACTTTTCCAGAGTATATTGATTGTGTTTCTGACCTTACAGTAACAGTAAAATTAAAACGTGACTAAACATTGCAGGTTTAATAATCACGGTAACCCGAACTGTGTCTTACGTATTATTTATAATAATAGTGGTGAAACATTGACCAATGATATTGCAGACAAGACAAGAATTATTACAGTATTATAAGAATATTTTGTTGAATTTTAATCACACATCGTTATTTATACGGATAATATTTTGCGATTAGAGGTTAAAGATAAACCGAGTGTGAGGGAGAACAGCTGTTAAAAGAATATTAAAAAAACTGTCTGTTAACAAGCTGTGTTTAGATATTATTTGTTTCCATCGCGACCCTCGGAGAGTCAAGTGCCGCCCAGGTGTTGCGAGATCCAGCCACCCGATAGCAGTAAGCACGTAGACACCCACGATGGCTCGTGCAAAATTAATTACCTTTCTTGTTGTTAGTGATTAATGCATTTTATTACACGCGGATTTATACATCATCACGTTAGAAAATAAATTAAGCTTTATCATAAAAAAATTATTTCAAAATGATTTTTTAATTCGACATTTAACTTAAAAGCGATCAATGGTATGCGCTATGAAAGAAGAAAGAGAAAAAAACCATTTAAGAGCGCTTGAAGAAGTAAGAACATTACAGTTACTGTCTTATATTCAATTAATTATTAAATATAGTAGGCTGTACGAATAACTCTTACTAACCCAAAACAGTACGGTATCAAAGCCATGGAAACGAAAAAATTGAAAAATACCAAATTCACTACATCGACAGTTAGTGTAACAAATTTTAAATAAATAAAAGATAAATTAGCGAATAAATCGTGGAAACTAACGTCTTTAAGGATTTATTTTTCGCATTTTTAGCAAATTTTAATTGGAAAAATGAGCTATTGAAGATACCACAATGGTAAAACCATAGGGACTGAACTTGTGCGCGCATGTTTTAGCACTTTCCACTCAAAAGTTTAGTCCGATTTGGTTTAAATTTAACGCAAAAATCGATTTTGGTAAAAGCTTGAAACAAGTTCGTTAACTAGTGAAATTCTTTCGACAGATTCACAATGGCGGCAATTTCAAACCTTTAAAAATTATTACCATTTTGTCACAAACTTTGTCTTTGAAAATCTGATTTCACCCATCGTAATCAGCGTTAAAGACTGCATTAAAAACAGAACTTTGAATTTTCCTTTGAAATTATGGAATTCAATTTGACGGCGGCCAAGATTAATTTTCGTATTTTTAATTTGAACATACAATTTGAAACTTTACAATACTAATGCAGTTTTTAATGCTGATTATGATAGTGAAATCAGAATTTCAACAAAATTGTAAGATAAAGAAAAATACTTCGGACATTTGCTTCCATAACGTCAACGAGGCGGATGCTTTCCGATATTTTTTAATTACTTTTTATTTTAAAGGAATAATATTCTTTTTCAAAATTTTTCGTTTAATATGAAGTTATTATTACTGCTAACAAGCTAAGACGCAGACGGATCATGATGTGATCATGTGTGTGCCTGCGCTTGTATTTCATATGATTTTTAACTCTTGTTTAAAAAAATGATCAGTTTTGCAATATTTGGATTAAAAAATTCAAATGGCCACAATTTTTAAAAGTATTATTAGGTAAGGTAAGGTTGTTTATTTTTTTTTATCTTAGTAAGTACCACGCCAAATTTCAACGTGATTGGTGAAAGCGTTCTGGAGGTGAAAATTATGTAGTAAAAAAAAGTAGCGAAGCATTTCCGGATCAATGTTTATAGGAAATGTTTTCTTTATTTTAGTATAGCAAAACCACTGCAGATGTTTGGCAGCTTATTTTAGAAACATACACACACACACACACACACACACACACACACACATATATATATATATATGTGCATTTCGTTTTTAGTGAGGTTAGTAGCGTAATAATACAAAATCTCATAGATTTAGGCCTACTACAGTTCGCCTACTACTGTAGTATAAACAGATCAACTAACACTGAAGTATTAGGGCCTACACATCTTAAAATAAATAAAGGTGGAAGATATTTAATATAAAATCTCATAGATTGACTACAATTCACCTACTATATTATGCAAATATTGTAGTATACAGTGATCATTTTAACATTATGAAGTATAACACATCCTAAAATATATAAAGCTGGATGATTCTTCATACAAAATCTCATCGATTGACTACAGTTCAGCAAATATATTATGCAAATACTGTAATATAAAGAGATCAATCAACACTGAGGTATAACACATCTTAAAATACATGAAGCCGGATGATACGTAATATGGAAATCTCATAGATTGACTTTAGTTCACCTACTATATCATTCAAGTATTGTAGTATAAAGAGACGAGCTTAACACTGAGGTACAACACATCTTAAAATACATAAAGCTGCAAGATGCTTTAACGACTACGCCACACATAGCGGTGAACGACCCAGACGCACTCTGGTTTTGGGTACAAATAAATCTCTCTTACATCTCGTCGTGCGTAAATCCACGCAGCCGCGTTCAAAGAGACAAATTTATTTACGATTGTCTTAAACAGCGAATATAAATAAGTCTGCTGTTTTTTAAAACATCGCTTTCCAATTTGTCTTTTCCGGGATCCGTCAGACGCGCCCGGCGTGAATTTAGATCTGGTTCTACGAGCTTCTTGAAAACAAAAATACGTCGGGAATTTTCCGAAAACAAACACCGTGAATTGAAGGACGTTACGTACGTTCCAGTTTTTGAAAAGTTTACTTAGAACTGAAAGACCCTTTCATTAAAACATTGATTTAATGGTCAATAATATATTTCAAAATATTATTTCTAAGTGTTATTTCGAAGGGAATAATCGTTATATTTACGCAACACGCTATTTTTGTCTCCTTACATAAAAATATTAAACATTTACGTTTTTTAAATGTATTAGTTTTAGCGATTACAATAGTGAAATCAGATGTTCAAAACAATTTAAGAAAGTTATGTTAATTTAAAAATTTTAATTGATCGCCATTCTGAAACTGCTTACCAATTTTACCTGGTAATGAACTTCTCCAAGATATAACCAAATCGATACATGTAGGCTATATATAACTTTAACGATCCCTGAAACTGTCAGAATACCCTGAAACGCTCATTTCAAGAAACCAGGTCTGGATATTACCACGATACTTTCATAAAGTAAATTCGATAATGCATAGACTACTTTTTAATCACGTTTCTTTGTTAAAGGAAAAATAAGGTGGAATTATCCACATTTGTTTAGGTTAGGAACAGATTTTCCAATTCCACTTGATTGTGTACAAAGAAGACAGAACCTTAATTATAGTTAAGATGAATCAATGCAGGAACAATTCGCAAAGTATGTCCGTCACTGAACTGAGATGGGCTGCCAGCCAGGCCGATGTTATTCACTGGCCAGACATACTAACCTCTCATCTCAACTTACAAACACTCTACAAATTTAATGCGGAATCCAATACATTTGGAATTACACTATATAAGAGCTTGTTTAGTGAGCTGCTTCGATTAGTAAAAGAGTTGCCAAACAATAAGTGGTTATCAGATGATCGTGATCTGCCTGTTTCTTCTTCTTCTTCCAAGCTGATCGCAGCAAAGAGATATAAACCCACTCGCCACGTCTGTAATAGTCTAGACAATCAATGGTCGACCTGATCTGGTTTTAACCTTTTCAACGCTTAGATAGCATCATAACTACATTTTGAATGCGCTAAGAAAGTTTTTAGGTTATAAAAAATTTGTTCTACTAATCGAAATACGTGATAAGTAAAAATTAATTTTTTTGTAAACGCTGCGTTGTTTAATAATTTGCGTTTTAATGCTAACGAAATTAGATAATTTTAACACTTTAGAACTTCCCGTTTTCTTGACTAGGTTGTGATCTCAAGTGCACATCTTTTGTAATACTGATTGACTAAAAAAAATATTGTTTAACGTTAATATCCTCTATATGAAGTATAAAGAAAGAATTGTGATCGTGAAAAAGTTGATTTTTTATTTTTACTTTAATGTCTTGGTGCTCGTTTAGTGCGTGAGCACGCGCGCGCATAACACTAGAAAATATAACCTACAAATTTATCGATTTTTTATTTAAATTTGTCATTACGTCTAGTTTTGTCATGCCTCGCTACCATTTTTGGTAGCCTTTTTGATAAAAAATCTGTTAAAAAATTAATTATCTCAAAATCGGCTCTATTTTGTTAAAATTTTGCTAAAAAATTTCAAGCCACTATGTCTTAAGAAAATCGGCTTCGTGAGTTTTAAAGTCAATGTATCAAAAAAGACGGTAATAAAAACTGAAATTAAACCCTGACCGCCGTCGGTTATTTTCGATTCTCTCATGAACCGTTATTTTCTTTTATTTTAAATTCGTTACACTGATTTCAGTTATGATTTTTGAACTGTTGTTTATTTATTTGATAAAATTTGAGCAAAATCTCATAAATTTATTTTGAAACATTTAGACCGAAATCAAGGACCAATTTTTCAATTTTTCAAGCTATATGTGACAATAATTGATTGTAAGAAAGTACGTGTAATGCTTTTGCGCCATTTATCATTAATTGTTGAATTCAACACTATCAACTTTAATCAACACCTTCAACTTCTGATAATAATTTCGTTTCTGTCTTGCAAAGTCTACTCTTAGATTTGTTACGCAGCCCTAAATGGCCTATTCAACAAGACGCTTGTTTCGCGAAAATATCTGTCGCAACACACCGCTGACGTCTAAACGGTGAGTCGAGACTAAACCTTCGATTAATATTTCGTATTTATTGATTTATAAAGTGGCATATTGTCGACGTATTTAGAAAAGATGGCTGCCTTAAACGACGGCCTGTTTGTTTTCATTAGATATGCAATGTGTTTACCCTTAACCTGCCCCAACATATCGCCAGATGCACTCCGCCATTATTGCATTAATTGCCAACACCGTTGAGCAGACGCTGTTATCCAAACATTCGCAACTTAGAGTATCTACTCCAGTCTAGACTGCGGCTTAATTTATGGTAAACACTTTGTTAGGCTATGTGGGTGCTTGTCCCGCGATGTTATCCACTTCCCAGGCAGCTTTATGGCGTCGTAAACCCTCGGACAACCCTTACCTTACCGACAGAGGATGCGCTCTGATTAACATCTTTCTTTTTGTCTTGTCTTAAGGGAATTGATAAAGAAAGTAACTTTACAAGTCAATTTACTCCGGGTATCTCGAATTCTGGTCTATGTACCGCTATATTCAGTGTTTTTACTGTTATTCATAGATAATAGAACGATGAGCATCTAAAAGTATAGTGAAGTTGGGAAAACGGTTTTATTCGACTTTTTTAAATAAAAAAATTAACACAAAAAGAACACGTGTGGAATTTGGGGAGTTTCCGACAGAAATGAAGCTTTTGTTAATGATATCTTTGCTGAATATATAATTAGTTTAAAGATATGTTTACAAATATCTTGTTTTGTTTAAATAAATAAATAAGTGAACCAAGATTAGATATTATTTACTGTAGTAAAAGATAAGTTGTTTTATATTAATTCGTAACTATCAGCTGACTTCATTGAACAGCTGATAGGCTATATTAAGTTCAAGTTGTGTTGTTAAAAACTATCAATATTAACAACAATTATTATAAACGTTTATATTAATTTCAAATGTATTATTAATGATTATTAACGGTTACACGTGCATTTGTTCTTCAACTAAGTAAAAATACCGAAACCAAAGCAACACAAAGTTTTAATATAATAAGCGTGAACTCTTATTAAAAAGGAGGAAGGAAAAGAAAGAAACAGAAATAGAAAGGCGAAATTCGTTTGCTTGTTCGTTCCATGTTTCCGTTACATTTTTCCGTTCCGAAGACGTTTTTTTCACTCCTCTCGCCAAAACTAAAATTAAAAGCTTCGCTTCAATAAATACTTTAGTATATTTACAAATATTTTTTTTGAAAATAACTAAAATTTGTTCATTGAGGTCGAGCAATTAAGAAAAGTTCAGACTTTTATAACAAAATGCGGAAGTTTTTATGACCATGTGTCCGCTATTGTAACGACCTTTATTGCCATTACACTAAGCATGCTCACTTTAGTTTAAATTCAGGGCAAAACATATTATAAACACTACACTATACAGTGATAGTAGCTGTTTTTTTCAAGTATCTAATTAAGCGTTTTAACGCAAGGTCTGTAACCACTTATACCGACTGATGTGCTCATTCACTTGTAATTTGTTTTGCTGCTTTCCACTTAAAAGTGAGCTATAGAACGGCTATCATTGTGACACCCAAATCTAGAACTTCGACGTGAGCGCCTGACCTCAAAACCTTTTTTAGGTTATTATACGAGCAGATATGATTTTGGATCTTCGCATCCATGATTTCATGGATTCTTAAATTTATTTTCCCGTTTCGACCGACCTGCTTCGCCATTTCTGTAGCTTTAAGACATTTTTCTATTTTTCCTTATTCCGATTCCTTCTTCTAACTTTACTAATTTTTTTTATTAAATAATTACAAAATGGCGGTTGTTAAATTTAATATTCCTCATGCGAGTGAAGTTTTGTCTGCAGATTTGTACTCACGTATCGAGAAGTAAAGAACGACCAGAAGGCAAACCACCAAAGCCTCCGGTTAAAAATATAAACACCTTAGAAACGGACGATTAGAAGAGAAACAAGATGTGGCAGCACATACAGCGCATTGCATAAATCCTGTCTGCTTAATTAGAACAAGTGAATAAAGATCCTGCGGAGGTGTGAGACTTATTAGCCGAACCCTGTCACTAGAGTTGTCTCCGTTAATTGGAGGGCCGCAGGAATGTCAGGGGGTGCCAATAAAACAGGAAGGGTTGGCGGTGCTGACGAAGCTGTCGAGGAGTCAATTTAAAATGAAATGTTGTGAAGTGAAGCCTCCATAACGCGTGCCTGATTGATTTATAGTGCTTCGCAACAATCTCTTGATTTAAACGCGATACCTGTCAGGATTCTATTAACCGAACTTCAGCACGATGAGGCGGAATAAAGTCAGTCAACTTTTATTGCAGTGAAAACAATCTTTTATTTTATAATCGGCCTGTCAAAGCAGTAAAGGCATATTTATACACCATATACAACAGGCTTGTAGATTTAGTATTGCTCCATCACGAGCTGTAAAACTAAAACGGTGGTTTTTTTTAGTGAATGTCCATTGAAAACCGAGATTTTTGGAGCTGCCATCGTGGTGAAACCCAGACTGAAAACTTACAATAGACTCTGAGCTTGTCTATACAAATATATTTTGAAGTTATTTTTACTATTTATTCGGAAATTTGCCATCAATTTTGTATATAAAACAACACACGACGTTTCTTAAGCATGGCACTCCCGTTCTTAAGTGCCTAACCTAAAACATAATCTTAAATGCATGTTAAATAAAAACTAAGAACAATGGCTCAGAAATAAAAATTAAGACTTGCATGTGATCAGGAAACCATAACTCATCAAGAAAATGAAAACGAAAAAGCAATACAATAATTGACAAATACCTTACCAAAACAAGAATGAGAACTTACTGATGTTCGCTCATGTCAACACTAACAACGTTGTATATTCTTGGATAGTTGCCATCATTTGTCTATAATGAAACAATATGTTTCGAACTATGTTTCGAGAAATTTATCAACTACAGTTCTCAAGTGTCTACTTTAAAACGCAAACATGCAGTTAGAATATAAGCCTATATGCTTACGTTAAAATACTAAAAAAGTTAAAGTATACACCATATTCCCCAAGCATTCAAAACAAAAAACTAAGACTTATGTGTGATCAGAAAAACAGAAGCTAATAAATACCCTTATCAGAAAAAAGATGCGAAGAAGTCAAAAGTAAACAACTTACTGGCGTCCGCTCATGCCATCACTAACAAATTCGTGTATTTTCGAATATTTGCAATCATTTGTCAATATTGAAAAATGATAGACATGTGTTATGAAAACATAACACGAAGATTCGAAAATATGGATCAACATTTCTTTCTCAAATGCGTACCTTGACTTGTTCCCATCTTTTTCTTGATACGGGTATTTCTTAACTAATGTTATTTCTGTTTTCCTGATCACAAGTCTTAGTTTGAATGCTTGAGGAATGAAGTTTGTGTTCTAACTTTTAGTATTTTAACAGAAGCATGTAGGCGTGTAAGTTCTAGTTGCACGTACAATATGTTTTAACATGTTAATCAGGAAAACAGAAATAACATTAGTTAAGAAATACCCGTATAAAGAAAAAGATTGGAACAAGTCAATAGTGAACAACTTACTGATGTCCGCTCATACCAACACAAAGAACGTCGTGTATTGTTTCTACATATATATATATATATATATATATATATATATATATATATATATATATATATATAAAAAACAAATGTCCGAATAACCAATGATAATATCATAAATACTCCATCATTAAGTAACAATTTTAAAAACATTTTAAAGTATTGTTAAAAATTTCATAACTTATGATCATTGTTTATTACATCATTTTTTAAAATTAATAAATCATAAGAGTTGAACTTTTGCACTCAGATACTTAAGAAGTTCATGATACACGCATGCGTTTTGTCAAAAACGTGACTGTTAATTTGTTAATGTGTCTTCTCAAAATACAAGCAGAGCTAACAGTTTTCACAGTAAAAACACACTTAGGACAGAGAAGCGAAAAAGCAAAGGCTTAATGGTAGTCAGTGTTTGCGGTTTTTTCCATTTATACAAACTTTGAATTGTCGGTATCTTTATATTTAGTGATTTTTGTGATATAACAACCAATACATTTTTATGCAAACAAAACCTGTGTGTAAAATTTCATCAAAATCGTTCAATCTCTAGTCGAGGTACACAGACATTCGTTAAAGCGCAGGTATGCCTATACAAAATTAAAGCAAAACCACTTTTGTATAAAATTAAAATCAATAAATCATTCTACCGCAATGACAATACTTTATATATATTTCGAATAGTATGAGGAGAAAAAAACAAGTTTTTAATTACTTTAAAATATTTAACATAAGTTTCAAGAAAGTCAAACATACGCTTTGTTTTGTCAGAACACAACGTATGTCTTACAATCACAGATAAATGGGTTATTTTAGCACAGATCAGAACAATGAATGGCAAGAGAACCGATAAATTATATTGTCGGAACAGTTGGTAAGACTGAGTGCCTTTGGTAGGCTACCTGTAAATAGAGGTGTTACTTCAAAAGTTAGTTATTCTTGTAGCTCTATTTGTAGCGCGCTAGAGCTGCCAATAAGCCGCGAATACCACATACTCTACTATCTGGTCTAATAACATTCAATTGTTGCTTCAGCAAGAACAGTTTCCTGTACTTCTAATGTGTTTGCTTGTACAGTGTGAGACGGCGGTCAGGGTTTTATATTTGACTAAATGTTACAACGAACATACAAAAATTTAAAAAAATCGGCTTGTATGTATAAATGAAATCAGGATTAACGAATTTCTGAAAAAGTCTATTTTGCATAAATTAGACAAACAATTTTTTTCAAATAAGATTTTCAGTAATGTTTCTTGAAAAACTAAATTAGTTAAATTAGTCGTATTAGTTTGTTCATCAAATACTTCTTAGCATCATTTAACCTAAATTTAATTTTAATCCTTATTAAAGTTTTGAAAAAAACTTCATAATTAAAAACTGGTCCAAAAAACCAAAATTGGTCTGAAAAACCAAAAGGACTAAATTGGTCAGAAAAATGGTCCGAAAGGTACTCAACCAAAATAAGTTAATTCGAACTTTTGGCCTAAGTTTTTTATTCTCCTTTGTATAAAAAATATAATATAACTCACTTCAAACAAAATCTCTAATGGAATTCACATGTTAACAATCAAGGAGGCATTAAATTTGTAAGTGATAGTCAGGAAACTTGAACACGTGATTAAAACATCTTCCAAACGTTGTTTGATAAGCTTGCTCTCTCGCAGGATGCAAGCAATATACTTCCTGAAAACTTATTGTTCAAATTTGTTTACAAAACGCGTTAAAAAAAATAATGTACTCATACTACGTAAAAATTTCGACCAAAACTTGATGTTCTGTGTTGCATATTCGGAAACATCTAATTATATACCAAGTAAGAAATGATTTTTCATTTTCATTCAGTTTTTAAAACTAAAAAATCAACGATAGGAAAACCTAACCTAACCGAACTAATAATATAAGTTTAGAAAGAACGCATGAGCATGAGTTTTTTAATTTTCTCAGTAGTTGTTGTTCTGTATTGTCACCGTAAACACAACACTGTGATATACACTATGATCTTTCAATGTTAACGAATTTCTGTTGGGAAAATGAGCTATTGGAGTGGCGATCATGGTAAGATCCAGACCCGGGATCTTGAAATTAACACTGGATCGATGTTAGAATCTGACATCTAGATCACTTTTTGGAGTGTGTGTTAGCACACCCACGTTTGCAATTTAAATTTGATTTCATTCAAACTTGGTGCAAACATCGATTATTATGGTAATAGCTTGGATAAATTCGTTTAACAGTTTCAAAATGGTGGTCATTTCAATTTTTTAAAATTAATACCTTTTGTGCTTTAACTTTTTTAATCCCATTTTACCATTGTAATCAGCTTTAAAAACTGCATAATTTAGCGTTTGAATTTTCAAATTTTTTTTCGTCTGTCAGGGTTTATTTTCGTATTTTTTATGTAAGTTGAAAATTTAAAGCCTAATATATGTATACTTTAATGTTGATTATGACGGTGGAATTAGAATTTCAAAACGGATAAGAGAAAGAAAAATACTTTTGGAAATTCGCTTCTGTCACGTCAGCAAAACATCTGAGTTGTTATTATTTTTATTGTATCACTAAACGAAGCATGGTAGCCTAATGCATACAAATTACGGTATACCTAATCCTGATTACCCGTTTTTAGGTGTCATGACTCCAAAAAAGTATTTTTGACGAGGACGTTTGCCCGTCTGTTTGTCTGTGCTGTGATATGACCGATTTCAATGAAACTTGGCAAGACGATATATCGTGAACATGTTTTTTAATTTAAAAAATCAAGCCCTTATCTGATTACAAAAACTTATAATATTTAATACAAACAGGTTTCACCAATTTTGGTCAAACTTTGATTTCTTGACAAAAAGTATATATCGGGGGGATTTGCCTCAGAAAAATTAAAAAATCGCCCTATTTTATCAAAATCGATTCTTTAGATTGTGCAAAAAGTTAGTTCTGATACGATCAGTAGCTCAAATCAGTGTAGCGAATTTGAACTAAAAAAAATTTACTTTATTTTTAATTTTTTATAATGAGCTGAACTATTATTCTTTATATAACCAAAGTCTGGTCAAAACACTATAAACCGATTTTGAGAATCTAAAGCGATTTCGTGATTTTCCGTCAATTTGCCGGATTTGTTTAGCAGGAAATAATTGAGTATGAAATTTTCGTGTAATATTTTTGCATCATAATGACAGAAAGAACCTACCGGGATCAAACCCGTGTCACAGACAAAAAAACCAAACATGTCACAGTGATACCAGTGACGTCACAAGTGTGAACGACCTCGGCCTGTGTCTCCAAACTTAAAAGATTAATGAACGCACTGCTTTACTTGTCCACATTAGTTCTAATTAGAACAGGTCCGATCCTTAAGAAACTGTTTTGATTTGCATTGACCGGTAGTAGCCATTAGTTATTATGAAAGCTTTGTTGTAGGCTATACATTGGAGCGGTGTCCTGGCAAGACGGCCAAGAAAGCCGCGTTATCTTTGACCTTGTTAATTGGCTAAATAGGTCAGTGGATGTGGTGGACGATTTATTGTCCTCGCGACAGAGGTGAACTCGCACTACCTTCTGTCTCCCCCTTCCGCCAAATGCAGTGGATGGTAGCGAACTTACAAAAATATATAGTTTTCAATTGCTTAACAAGAATTTAGTACTGTGTTTATCAATATTTTTGTTTCCCGTTAATAAATAGTTTTATTAAAAAAACAACTAATACATTTAACAAATAATGATATGAACTGCACTAACTTTCTCGTAAAACCATAACCATGTAAAACACGCAGCTATATTCTTTGAAAAAACGCAATCGGCAGTGGTAACAATCTATAAATAAGATTCCTCAAATTCGGTTAGACAGATTTTGTTCAAATTCTAATCACGCGTATAGGATTACGATTCAAATCTGTGTACGAAGTTTGAAATAAAATCGAGTTTATGAAAAATCGAAAAAGAAACATTACGATTTTGAAAAATCTTATTTTTGGTGCAGTGAAATCGAATTGAGAGTAACAGTGAAGAATTCATAAAACAGCTGACGGTTGAAAAAGCTGGTTATCACAGAGATGCTACTCGGTGAGTAACAAAATGTATTACAAAATCAAACGACTTGGCCATAGATAGACTACTTAATTCGAATACTGAAGTCCAAAATAGGAATTAAAGAAAATAATGATAGAATTAGAAGTTTAAAATGTTAAAGTGAATAAAATAAGTGTATTAATTTACAAATTTTGGTAGTAATAACAGAAACTTTAATTATATGCATCAGTTGTGTTAAAAGTGTAATGTAATAATATTTACACAGATGTTACTTAGTACGTGTCTGTGCAATTAAGGTTATAAAAGACAATTTACGTTATGAGGAGGGCTTGTAACGATTTTAGAAAAAAATGGATAAAAGTTCCAAAAAGAGACCGAATGAAAGTTTAATTGATGAAAGCAATTAATCAAGAGACTGATTTAATGTATAGACGAAAAAATCATAGCGGGGTTTCGAAAATATTTATAGATTATTAAGAAAGGCAAGAAGTGAGATGAATAAAAATTTAGAAAAAAATAGAGATTCGACGTATTTTCAATGTGATATTAGAGCTCGACAAAAAAAAATACGAAAAACTAAAGTTCAGCTACAAAAATAATTCCGAGATGGAAAATCGCTTTGGGACTAGAACATGATTTACACGGTCCTGTAAATGTTGACCGAGAAGAAGATATAAGAAATGTTGTAGAAAATTTTCAGAAACTATCGATAAATTTCTTGTAAATATTAATGCAGGTCAGCCATTAACAAACGAGTGGCAAGTGCAAGTCGATCTAACTTTCGAAATGTAAATGAAATAAGTAATCAGAAGATACCAAAAACTTTTAATGCTCAAGGAGAAAAAGTGTCGAGAAAACATAAAGCTTTGAAAGATAATTTATTAGAACACGTTTTACAAATGCAGTTTACACCGGAATCAGGGAAGATTTGAAATACATTGGTAGTATAACTATATCTATAAAAGTATAGTTATATTGTAAATGTATTTAATACCGATTCCGGATACCGGTGTAAAAATGGTCAATAACAAGTATCCACTTCTAACGCGTGCAGTCACACCAATTTCTTTACAACTGTTTTTGAACTAAAACTTTTTCAAAAACAATGCAAATTACTTAGATTAATTATGCCAAATTGTTAACAGTTCATGAGAAAATCCATATTTTCGCATTTTTGTAGCAACTATCCCAATATGTGTGGCTAACGTTAAAGCAACCACCTCAGGGTAGAATTAAAAAACACTTTTTCAATTTAATCCGTAATAACAGTGTTTGCTCTAATAAACTTACATACTGACTGACAATCACGTATAGGCCTACACATTTTTTGGTATCTAAGTATGAAGAAAAATAAATATTGTTAAAATTATCACGTGGTTGACACGATGCATCACTGTTTTTCAAATATAATGTAAACACAATAATACACAAATAGTTATGAAATTTAATAAAGGTTTTAATGAACGCCATTTTGAAGTAGATGATAGAATTTTTGATACTAATAAAATGTACCAAGCTTTTCGTAAATAATAGAACAACCGCATACGAAATTTCTAACGCAATATACATACATATACACCTTTTTAAGGTCAATATTAAGGCCCAAAAATTTAAAAGCGTGTTAAATTAAGTGGTAAGAAGACACGGTTAGCGTTACTGAGTGGCTTAACGGACCGAAGATAAGCCGTGAAGCGCTGGAGAGGATCCTCAAAGTTACAAATGGATTTGATCTTCACGAGGTCAACTTTCTTCCAATTCTGTGAAATAAAACCTGTTTTTGGCTTGATCAGAAATTTGGCCGATCCAAACGAACGTTAGGTCAAAGGTGTTTCACTCCGAATGATAATTTCAGTAAATAAAAAGAATGAACAGGGTGTTCGTGTTCGGACGCTCTCCATTGTAATAGGCGAGGCTGGAATAGTCAAGGGAATCTAGGATTGGCCAATAAAGTGTGTTGAGAATGTGATTGCCCTTTCAACTTCCTGAATATTTTGTTTGGAGAGAGTGTTTCAGTGAAGATTAAGACATTGAATTTAAAAAAAGTAAATGACGTCAGATAATTTACTATTTTAATAGAGATTTCGAATCGGAGTTGACACATATTTTCAAGATTACATTAGCTCTCCGACGACTTACAAATACCCTACAAATTTAAAGTGAAATCTATCTAATTTCCTAAAGAATTACTGTATTTAATAAGATTTCGTTTAGTAAGCTGCTTAAATTAGTAGATGAGTTACCAAACAATAAATGGCTATCAGATGATTGTGTATCTGTTTCTTCTTCTTCTTCCAAGATGATCGCAGCAAAGAGATATAAATCAATTTATCATGTCTGTAATAGTACAGTCAATCATTGGTCTACCTGATCTGACTTTATCACTGTCAACATTTACATAGCATCATAACTTGATATTAAAAATGCGCTGAGGGAGTTTTTTTTAAGTAGGAAAAGATATCCTTATATTCAAAATATTTGACGGATACTTCGTTTTTTCTGTAACAAACGTATTGTTTAGAAATTTGCGTTTTGACACTATAAATTTTACGAATTTCTGACTTACAGCTTTCTTGATAGCACGTTTGAAGGAAATAGCAGTAAAATTATTAATATTATAGTGCTATTGTTTTGTAGTTCATCTATGGGCTGAACGTAAGCGCTCGTAGCTCAGTCAGTAGGACTTTTACTCAGGTTCGAATCTGGTTACTACTGATAGATTTTTCTGCTCGTTTTATCGATCCTTCATGTTCATTAGTCCGAATGGTTTAAAGTAAAAACGTAAGAAGTTATGAAATCGGACTAAAATTGCTAAAACACACGCGCGCACGCACACACACACACACACACACACACACACACACACGCATTCGCATACACACACACTCAAATTATATTCGCTATAAATACAGTGCGAATTAAGAATGCCTGTTTTAATTTTGGCTCCTTAGAACAGATCTGCACAGGGTCAACACACCGCGGAGCTGTGTTAGACTTATACAATTAAGAATTTTTTTGTTTTATAAATACATCCAGAATAAAATTCCAATAAACCGAAATTCGTATAAACAGTGTTAAGAAAGCATTAATTAAATACAATGTCAAACAAGTAGGCAGCCAATAGAAACCAGGTTCTGCTGCAAATATTTACCTTACTTTCAGCTTTGTGAAAATAAACAGTTTGGCCAAAACACAGTGGCACAGACAGACAGACAACACAGAAATACTTGCTGGTAGCACCTGCGCACTGAGCTGTTTATTTTAAAATCCGTCGGAGTTCGTAATGAAGCTCACGGGACAACAAATTAAACTTTGTCTAAACGGGGTGTTTTTAGCTGCTTAAACAGTTTGGGTTGTAATGACTGCCCCTCGTATTTCTCTAGATATATATAACTATTAGTTCAAAGAACATTAAACCTTTGTTTGGCCACAGCTTCACGACAGCGCTCATAACCATTTCCGCCAATTTAACCGGTAACCGTAATATTTACCAAAAATGTTACTGAAAAAAATATCAACTACATTGTTATAGTTAAATCAGAACCAGCCATCTTGAAATGGAAATGAATGGGAAAATACCTCACACATATATTGTTCAGGCTTCCTCTCTGTCAAATTTCAAAACAATCTGTCGTTACGTTTGGCCAAAACTGAGTAAACTGTTATCATAAATAGAAGACCATTTTGAAACGGAAATAAATAGAAAAAAATTGTCCACATACTGACTATGGCCTAAAAGTGTATTTTTTGTTCATTAAATGTTTTTAATATTTATTTGTTAAGAATAATATTATTACTAATTTTTTCTCAATTTTTTAAATGGAGCAACAATCTTACTTTCAATTAGTAATTTATCATTAGGCCTATACTTTTGTTTCGCAAGTATTTTTGTTTTGTTTTTCGTATTCATTTCTTGCTAAATTTTGTTGTAATACTTCATTTTTCTGTATCTTAATGGTGAATAAAAATTCTAAATTCTAAAAAAAAAATCTTAAATCTTATGCAATTGGGCTTCATATAAGGTATTTTCATATCAAACGTTTTAAACAATCTATCAATACTTTTGGCCAAAACCCGTACACTCGGATTGCAAATCAAAAGCCGTCATCTTGAAACGGAAGTTAAAAATTCTTACACATACTTTCAGGCTTTATACAAGGTGCCTCCGTACCAAATTTCAAAACAATCGGTCAATGCGTTTGTCTTAAACTGCATAACAAACAAACAAACACCAAATGGGTAATGAATTTTGACAAAAATATTTTTGACCACAATTTATGTGAAGTACATGATTTTTTGATAATTTTTTAATGTTAACTCAAAACCATAGGCGTTGTAACATATCGATAGTTTTTTAAACATATAACAGACTACTTAGTTTTAAATGGAATCCTATACTTTTTGGTAACTTTTTCAAATCGCCAATTATGTTCGGTCCTACGTAATTTTGACAAAGTATTTTGCGTCCCAATGTTAGAATTAACTTCTTAAGATATCGGTAGTTTTTACGCTAAATATTAAAAACCTATATCTTCAGATAGAATAGTAAATTTTGAAAATAGTTTGAGGGATTTTTAGCATAAAAATTGGTACGGAATTATTTGCCGTGCAAATTAAAAAAAAAAGAAAAAGTTAACTGGTTTCCCAACATGTTAGCTGAAAAAATCAACTTTGAAAAATTAAATAGTAAAATAAAACAATGAATGGTGTTAGTTATAAAAAAACATATGAAGAAATTATTAAAGTTTTGTTTTGGAAATTCAACCCAATAATAGTATTGTAATAGGGCAAAAACTGAAAGAAGAAAAGTCATAATTTACCGTTGACGGAAGATATTTTGAGGTCTTTTAAGAACTGAAGCCCCCGGTCACTCCCGGATGTTCTAGTTGGCTCTTGAGAGGCTGTTTTTGCTCCAGGCAACAGGGTAATTCATTTCTACCTAACTCAGTTCAATTTCCCAAAGTTGTGAGTAAAAAAACTACCCAACCAAAACGAGTAATTGGAATTATTGACCACCTTTTTTTGTTGAAAATTATCGAAAACAATTTTCCAACCAACGAGAAAATGCACTTTAAGTAGACGGGGAATGTTTGGTTACTAAAAATTTGTGCAAAATCTGTCCAGATGCTTTTTAATGTAATTTTAATATAATTTACAACACGATGCAAAAACCATAAATTTTACTGTAGGCTACAAATTTTTCGAATTAAAATGATCGAAACTGCATTTATATAAGTAATAAAAAACAACAAGATTTTAATAAGACAAAAATTTACCAGCGTGTTTACCTACCGAAGCGTACATAAGCCCGCAGGGGTCCAGACAGAGGTACATGCATGTGGCGACACCCTGTATTTTAACTTGTCCTATATGAACTGAAGTTCTCTGTAGGATAGCTGAAACAACCGAAACAAAATTGTTAGTTGTTTATAATTCATCATTTGTTAGAGTTAAGCAAAACTTAAAGTTTGATAATTTATCGTTTAAACGCTAGCGTAGCGTGTCGCCTACAAGTACAACTTTTCTTTACGAATCCTAAAATTGTACATTATATTTTTATTCACTAAATTAAATTCTTTAAAACTACTATCTTACAGAACAAATATTTACATTGTGCTACACGCAGACAGGCAGGTCTACATATACATTGGTGTACCAAGTGAGGGTTTTATTAATGTTTCACAGTGAAATATGCAAAGTTTGTTATCGTGCAAGTTCAACGGCCTGTTTGCAGACAAACGGACAGAATCAACAAACAGCGAAAGAGGAAGAACACGTTGAAACAGGTGTAAACAAATAAATCTTTAGGCCTATATAAAGTGCGCCATCAAGGTCGACTAGCAGTTGGATTGATAGAGTTATTAAATGCATGATAAATGTTCAATTAGACTTATTCAGAGAGAGAGGGAGAAAGACAGATGGGCCACTGCATAGGATACAACAGAAAACGAAATTAACGCCCTTCGAGTCGAGATATACACTTGTTACTTTCTTACTGCATTCTGATCCACGGCACCCAATTGTCTCGCTGACGTGATTGACGCTAAAAGTAAGTTTTTATTTTATACTTTTTTTGAAATTCCAATTTCACCATAAACAACATTAAAATCTGCGTACATCAGCACTTTAAACATTAAAATCACATTGAAAGTACAAAATCGAACCGTGACCGCTGTCAAAATAATTTTTAAATTTAAATTCTCATTTTGTGAATTAAAAATTTGGCTGCCATTTTGAAACTGTTGGAAGGAATTTTCTGTGTAACGAATTAGTGTAAGCTAATAAGAAAAATCGATTTTCGTGACAAATTTTGAATCATATCGGTCCAAAATGGCGAACGTGAGCGCGGTAACATAAAATGTACTGTATTCACATATTTTTTTTTAACGATCCCCTTATAAAGTGATCTATCTGCTTTCAAGTTACAGATCTGCTTATTACCATGATAGCCGTTCCAATAATTCATTACGTCTAAAACTAGAATTGACTTTAATTGAAATTAGAGTTTATTTTTTACGTATCCCCAGAGGTTTCAAAATAAAAATAAAAATTACTAATTCAATTACCTGCGAAGTATTTTGAGTAATTTTTCAGTTTGATTTGTTTGAATGAACGTCAAGTTTTGATTTTTCAAAAACAAAATAATAAATACTAAATGACTACGATGACCTTGTTTTTATAAATGATGACGATTTAAACCTTGCTTTTATAAATGCAGGCTTAAATTTTTGTCAACAATCGTAACAATTGTCAACTTTCTGGTCCTTTTGTAACTGATTCGTTTCCTGAATACAGAAATCCTATTTTGATTCATTTCTGAGTTTAATAACGTACTTGTTAATGGTTTTTACATGTTCACTCTACAATTTTTAAACTACGACTACTAATGCCGTATTTCCTCACATTTTGTGGTCAAAACAAAATATTAAAGTATCCGTGTTTGTGCCTGGCTGCCTAAAAGACAAGTTTCTCGGTTGCAGCCAGCAACTAGACCTAAAATGAAGTCATTAACCCAACATATCCTCACTGACACACCGGGTATTGTATAAAACTTCAATAAAATACTTGGAGACTTGGGACGATGACAGACTGAAGACGCATGCCTACTGTATTATTACAAGGTAAAATATTTCCATCTCGTCATGTCCGGAGGCCTTTCATTAGATACGCCTAGAGTTAAAAGGCGCTAGTTTCCACTCCGCGCATAAATTATAATAAATCATATTAGACCTAGTATTCTCCCGGTAACACGACCAAAATATTTTAATTCCGTGTAGGCGAACTGAGCTTCCAATTAGGGATAGCGTGAAATTCCTGTTTAAAATAGCGTGAAATTTCTCGTATACCTACTGCGCGTTTGGTGAAGCGATTTCAAATTCTGCGTACGAGAATTAATAGGAATATTTTTGTAAGCTGTACTAATAATATCAAGGTAAACCAGCTGATATACGAGTAGTACGGTCCAGGGAGACCACCTGAAGGTGATCCTTCACTGATCCGTTTCGTTTAATGCAAACCAAGTATGACAAATATTTATTACGGAAAATCCTAGTTTCCGCAACATCATTTCTACGGCCAAAATAAACTCCGGTGTTTGCACTACTAATTATGGAAGAACGGTAACTATTTGACAAACCGAAAGGCTTTTTCACAATAACAATTTGTTTACCGTAATTATTTGTTTTGTAGATAATCTCAATAGCCTAACATTGGATTAAATTACAAAAAATGTCTAATTATTTGAGTGTGTATTAAGAATCAAGTAACACAGATAGACCATATATCAGCTGTTAATCTTACCACTTTTAGCTGTCAGCTGATGTAGTTCCCAATTAACTTTCTGCGGCTAAAGAGCACTAATCTATTGCACTTCTAATCTACTTAACTGTCTGCTTGGATAACGATTAGAAGAGAGTTATAAATGGATTATAATGTGGCCTGTGAAAAATAAATACGTATTGTTTTGTTACTTTATCTGAAGAAAAGCGATGAAACTCGATTGAAAGGAAAGTTCTAGAAAGGATGTGATGAAAACCAATTCAGAAAATTGGATTGAATAAAAATTCAGAAGCAACTGATTACAGACATCAATAAAAGATAAAGAAAATTGGGGAAAAATAAAAGAAACGGTTTCTTATGTCTCGGAAAAGAAGGAAGGCAATAAGTTCAAAACAAAAACGAAAAAAGAAACGTTTCTCATTCGTGTACATAAATTGGAAAAAAGATCGAGACTCCCAAGTCAAACTATATTGCTTTAAACATAGGTTATGTAAGTGTTCGGCACAACCAACATTTTACTGGATCCCTTCTGATATCATCGACTAATTTTGAAAATTGTGGCCATTTCAGTGTTCGTTAATGTTTTCCCAAAAAACACTTACGTAAGGTGTATTACAGTAATACAAAATATCTTTATTGGAAAAATTAATTCCATATAAGTGTGAAATTGTGAACAGTTGTGTTTTATTTGTTCTGTGTTTAGTGTCGCATAAAACTTCGAAACATTTTGGTAGTGACTATGCTCGTTAGAAGTGAATACTTTACCTTACCTTTTGAACAATAGTCTTCATCATGTAAACTTTCATTCTGTCTATTTTTGAAACTTTATCCACTTTTTAACTTTCTAAAATCGATAAAACACTCTACAAAATGTAAAATTAAATTTTATAACCTAAAAATTACATAAACACGTGCTAAATAACGTCTGTTTAAATATTACCACATAACATCTATAATACAACACGTATTAAGTAGAGTTTCTACTATAGTTATTAAAATGTATAAATAATACACTTATTTTATTAATTTTAACATTTTAAAATGTCTAATTCTACCATTATTTTATTTAATATTTATTCCACTAGCCTTTCAGTATTCGAACTAAGTAGTTTATCTCGACTGAGTGGTTGCTCGATTTTGTAATACATATTATTGTACGTCACTGACAGGCATCAATAATATTTCACTTATTTTATTCATTTAAACATTTTAAACCTATAATTCTATCATTATTTTATTTAATATTTATTTCATTATCGCCTTTCAGTATTCGAACTGAGTAGTTTATCTATGGCCAAATAGCTTGATTTTGTAATACATTATTGTTACTGACGGCATCTCTGTGATTACCAACTGTTTCATGAATTCTAAACTGTTCCTTTCCGTTACTCTCAATTCGATTTAACTGCATCGCAAAATTTATTTAAAAAACTTTGGAAGTCTGGCGAACGTTGGCGATTAGCTTAGCTACTTCAACATGGTTGAATAGAGAAACCGCAACATTGCCATTGGTACGGATCCACAAGTGTCTATATCTATAAGTTCTTCTTTTACTGCCTTGTAATACTGTATTAGTTGAAGGAGTCGTTATTTATCATGCCGCTTTACTCAATTCTACGTTTTTTCATCGTATTTCTCTCTTGTCCCCAACTCTACGCAGGCACTCTCGTTACTGATGCGGTTCGTTCAAGATACTTGCAAAAATCGTCGATGTACCCAAATCTTGAATGCCACCAAATTTCTCACTATCCATGCAGAAATTCTATCTAGAAGGCTGGGAACACGTCGAATCTCGCCAGCATGATTATTCAAATATCTCTAATGACTTCATGCTATTAAACGCTGTCCAGGCTTTTTCGGTTCTTGTTTGATAAGGTCCCATTGTGCGTTCATCTACCGACTCAGTACTAAGCTTTAGTTCTTCTGATTATTGCTGCTACTTATTGATAAGCATCCATTTTACAATATTAACAAAACTGAAGAAATATGGTTTCTATACTTTATTTTTATTATCAAACGCAAAAATTCTTTGTAGGTTGTTGCACCATGGCGTTAACCACAAACTTATCCAAGGCTTAAATAAATCACCAGCCGGAAAACATCGACTAAGCTCGGGATTCGAACACAGATCATCGGCTTTCCGACCCCACACACTGCTACTGTGCCATCTAGATACGTGCCAAGGTATTCACCCGCCGCGGATTCCCGACTCCGCGTCTATTGTTACTAAATATGTCAACACTTACGAAACCCCGAACCTTGTCTCCGTTAACTTAAACATATGTTAACAGATGTATCGGTCCCGGAGAAGAATAATGTGTTGGAATGCAGTCGGAGATGTAAGTTGGGAAAGTTTGATCAAGATGGCGGCCTTCCCACGCAATGTACGCGCAAGGAAATGATCGGTAATGAAGGGATTTGTGATAAAAACAAACGAAGACGCCCCCGACAAACATTCTGTTTCGGTTGTTTCGTGGTTAAATACGAAGTGTTTATTTTTTCAGCTGAGTCTTCCTCTTAGTAAAGAGAGAAATCACGATAACCGAAATTTACAGTTTTGTAGGTTTTTTACACACACCGAAATCCTTGTATTGCTTCATGTACCTGTATGTCTTCTGGGTTGTTGTAGATATTAAACATAATTATGAGAAACGTTTGGTAATCGGAAGATTTATAACGATAACCTTAATCGCGAATGAATTTTCATTGCCGTAAAAAACCTTAAAGAAAAGTAAAAACGTGATTGGTTGACTTTAAAGGCCGGGTGACCACCAAATACGGAACGGACTAAGCTTTCAAAAACTAACGTATTGTTGTTAATGTAAGTGCGCCCACTGAAGGCGTAACGGAGCTGAACGGAGTCAAGCCGCTCCGCTTAGCTACGACTCTGTCTAGTTCGGTTTTGAAGCTGACACAGCTTCCCCCACCAAGCCTCCAAACTTATTGCTTCTCGTTACCTACGTTACCATTGTTTAGGTTACGATGTTTAAACATAGTAGTTTCCTAGAATCCGTTACAGTAAGTAGGCCTGAATATTTAGATTTAAAAGACAGCGTTCTTTAAACTGATTGAAGTTCGCTTCCGGTTGCACTTCATCTTCCTTCCGCTCCGCATATGGTGCACTAATAGTGTTGCGGCTTCCAAAATGCTGTTGAAAGTAGTGACTTTATAGCTGTATAGCTAAAAGTTGTTACAGATCGATTTATTGTAAAAGTCAATACGTATTTGGATTTTTCACCATTATCTTGTGTCTTTCTAGAAGGTGTCAATGGAATTCTTAACTTTGTTTTTTGACACATTTAAATTCCAGATGAACTTTTTTAATCTCAACGCCGATGCTTTTAACGATTCGTTGTGAGAGATTATTATTAAATTTCCAGTTATCTAAAAACCATATGAAAAAAACAAAGGCTTATTTTACGTCTGGCTATTGAATATAAACGTTGAAAGAAAATCCTTATGAGAGCTGCTAATGGCATCTTACGACAAAGTGTTCAACTACAGTTAAATAGATAATAGTACTGTTTATTTTCTCAAACGTTTTCTTCCTTTGCGTCTTGCAGCGTTCGTAGCGGCAAATAGTCAAATTACTTGGACTTTAACCATTAATATCGAACACGCTTTTTATAATGGTGGCTATATTTCAAGTCTATTTGTATTCAATGAACTCGTAGATGTGAAGGAAGCGAATAAAAAACATTATTTTATATCATATAATCAACTAAAAATATGATTTCACCATCAAAATCGGCTTTAAAATCTGATAAATTAACATTAAAAGTTTTAAAATATACAGTATATATAATTTGCAACGATCTGTCAAAAATTAATCTAAAGATCAGGATTGGAATTCGCCAATAATGTTAATTTCAACATTCTATTACAATAAAAATTAAATTTATCGTTAATTCAATTTGGGGATATTACAAACTGCTTCTGCGTCGCTAAGGAAATTACTGTATTATTTTAAGATCTTACGTTACAAAGAGAGCCAAGTAAGTTAATTACAAGAACAGTCTTCGTCATTAAGTATCCTAGATAGCCACTTGGCCAATTTGTCGCAAACAATAGACTACCCATTGTCCATGTGCCTCCATCCGGTAGATGCAGAGTGACAACGCGCACATACTTCACTTCTGTTCCAATTCAATCTTATTATTCCGTTTTAAAACTGGCCGACAATTTAAAAAAATAATTATCGTTTATCCGATCACTTCGATCTCGAATACGTTCCTTTCCTTTAAAATATGGTATAGGCCTATGACGAGTTAAAAGGTTAAACCTTAAATTTTAGCAAAATGTGTGAATCCGATTTTGATAGATTTGCCTTTTTTAGTTTTTATTATTGAAAATTACTGTTTTTTCTTTGTTTTAACAAACTAAATCAAAATCTATGAAAGTGTGATTGAAAAAATATACTCTATTTTTTATGACATCTACTTCTTCATTTATACATAAAAATTTTAACATAAACACTTCGAGATACTAGCACAATGTGCTCTACAAATTTTGAGAAAATTCTGTCGACTGTTTATTATGTTAATAATATCGTATAAACAACCAATATTACAAAACGTATCTGTTATTGAACCAAAAATAAAAATCATTTATCATGTTTTCTCTTCCTTTTTTATTTTAATTACGATAACTTGTTCGAAAACACGACAAATTAACAAAGATAGTTTTTAAACAACATAACCTAAAACATATTATAACCTGTCAGCTGTTCAATAAAATCAGCTGATCGTTACGAATTAATATAAACGACAAATTATCATAGCTAGTTCTTAAAAACTTATTATAGCCTATCAGCTGTTCAATGAAATCAGCTGATGTTTATGAATTAGTATAAAACACCTGGCCTTTTAATATAACAACCAAAATTAAATTAACGACTCGTTTAATATACTTAAATCTGTCAAACTTCTTCATAGTTCCACAGTGTAGTGGTTATCGTGTCCGTCTTATACGCGCAAGGTCCCCAGTTTGATCCCACGTCGAAACACAGTACGTTTTAAGACAAACATTTTACCTAATGTTCTCGGATGAAGCAAAAAATCGGAAGAAATTCCATAAATACTTTACCACAGAATCTATAATTCGATAGGTTCTACGAATTACAAAAATCCCAAACATTTAGAATTTAATGAGGAAATATAATTATTCTGGCCCCGACCTAACCCTGACCTAACAGAAACAGTTTACATTTTTTTAAATACACTGTGCTTATACCGTATAATTAGCGGATATTATATTTTATGGTATATAATTTACGAGTAATGACCTAACCTCGAATTAATATCAGGTTTTATTTGGTAATCTGTCAACAAACAGTGTATTACATCAATTAGGCCGATTAAACCTGACCTGACCTAACCTCACTTTCATGTGGTATTTTACAGTTTATAGATTTGTAATATATATGGGATTCCGTAGTTCACTGTTCAAGCTCGATAAAGTTAGACTGTTTTGTAATCCCGAAACAACGATAAATATATAACCTCAAAGTTTACTGCTTTTTAACACAATTTATATTAAAGCCTACGTATATTCGAGGCAGACCTACGTATATTCGAGCCGATTTTTAATAAAAAATGGTTCGAACGTGTCGTTAAAATTTTGCACAAAAGTTCTTATTTCGAATTAAACAAATATTTTTTACAAAAAAAATATTTGTATCGGTAAAAAGTATCAAACAATTATATTTGTTTTGTACATTGAAAAAAAAAACTTTAACTATTTTGTATAAAAATTGATTCAAATGCCCCCGAACCCAATAAAGAAATCTTGAGAAATTATAAAATAAAAACTGAGATTAGTGTAACAAATAGTAAAAAACAAAATAATTTCAAACGTAACATACTTGTTTTTCTTTAACACTGTACGTTTTTCTCTAACACGTTTTAAAAAAAGTACGTCAAATTAAAAAAAAAATGGTTAATCTATTGGAAATGATGTAACATTTAATATTACAACAGAAAGAGGTCAGCGCTATCTGTTGTAATTAATTTAAATTTTATTGTTTTACTGTACCCATGTCAAAATTTATTAGTTACATATAAATCATTATTAATTAATTATTAGCGAATTCCAGTTGGAAAATGGAATTAGAGCGGCCATCATGGTAAAACCCAGCCCCGGGACCTTGAAACGAATGCCGATTCTGAACGGTAAATCATTTTTTAAGGTGTCGTTGGACAAAACCGCATTTCTGACTTTTCGAGAATTTTACAAAAATAATGATTTTAATATTTTTACTGTATTATGTGCTATATTATTTCATTGAGACATATTAATCCGCGGAAAAGTAAATTCATTACGATAAATTACGATTTTCAGCTAATTATTACGGAACTATATTCTGACCAAAGTTTTACAAAGCAGCAACAGCCTTATATCCGCCACCATAACACTCGTTACAAAGGCTGGTCATCAAAAACGGAATACTAGTTTTGTAACCAGCAAGTGAGTTGAGTTAGGTTCTGAAGTTCTTTTTTTAAATAAAAATACTGATCTCTTTTCATTATTAATAACATGCATTTCATTAGACCTAATCGTTTTCACGTTGAAAACACGTATCCTACAACCGGATTTAACACCCAACAAACTAGTCGACTTAAAAAATAATGATCATTTCGTGTTTGTCACATTTATTTTCATTTTTTTATAACTTCCCGTTGTTTCCGCACTTTTATATTTTGGATTTTTAACAACAAATTTTGGGCACATAACAAAGCTTCTTGGAGCAAAACTACCAAAGTTGATAAAAATCCCGAAAACTCACTTTTACAGTCAAAAGTAAACATAGTTGACGCACTCTAGAAACGTCGTGTATTGTTTCTACATACGCAGATGATGACAAATTTCCGAAACTGTTAAGAGCTCACAGTCGGGAATATCAACGGTATAAATAGGCTATAAATACATTTTCGTAGCCTTAAGTATATTCACGGTCTCATATATTTCACGACTTAGCGAAGTGGTGACGCTGTTACAAATCCAATAAAGATACATTTTTATAAGTCAAGCGGGAGAAGCTTTCAGACGACCCGAGTCCACTTAGTTCCGCCAGTCCTCTTGTTCCGCCAGTTCGGACTTATTGAAGCAGTTGTAAAGTAAATACAGTATCTCCATTTCTTTTGTCACTTCGTCATTTCGTACGTCAGCAGGCGTATTAAGCTCGATTTTACAATTTCAGGAACGCAAAACGTAACGCCAAGCTTGCCGAAATACTTTTCATGGCGGACAAAAATATAAAACTACGTCACATTTTTTTATATTTTAAAACTTCAACGGATAAATGACTGGCGTGTAACTAATTTGGAATTATGGTAAATAACTAATGAGTAGCGATGTTTTGTAAGTGTTCAGTTTTTAAAATAACTGAATAAAACAACCAAAATGTCTGTCTTTC
Source organism: Callitettix versicolor (assembly GCA_022606455.1). Taxonomy (NCBI): domain Eukaryota; kingdom Metazoa; phylum Arthropoda; class Insecta; order Hemiptera; family Cercopidae; genus Callitettix; species Callitettix versicolor. The sequence continues at coordinate 82,254,292 of CM040189.1, forward strand.
ATCCGCTTCATTGGCGACGATTACTTAGAATGAAGCCTTACATTTTTATTTCATTTTGTTTATTTATTATTATTATTATTGTTGTTCTTTGTTTGTTGAATGAGTAGTCTATATATAGTTTTCAGAAACTGAAGTTAAAGATGGAAGAAAACTAACAAGTATTCACGAGCTTGGTTTAAGCATTGCATATAAACGTACTATAATGATAACCATTATGAGAGGTATGTGAGCGATCGCAACTAGTGGCATCTTGTGGCAGATTGTTCAACTACAATTAAATATATAACAGTACAGTTTATTTTCTCAAACCTCTCCTCCCTTACATATTGCAGCGTTCGTAGCGGCAGACAGTCCAATTACTTATACTTTATCCGCTGATATCGAGCACGCTTTTTATAATGGTAATTGTACTTCTAGTCATTTATATCCAGTGGTTCAAGTGGTTAAATCTTACGAAATAAGTTAAAAATAGTCTACTCTAGGTAAATGTATTCCAAGAGTTTTGATAATTATACTATTTTTATTAATATATAATAAAAAAGCGGATATTATTAATCCGTTATTATATTTTTAATATGAATAACGGATTAGACCTACTACAGTAATACTTTTTTAAAGTTGTATACCAAGAACCGAGATAATAATTTGTTTACAATATGTCTGTCAGTCTAAGCAGTAAATTAACGTTGCAGCTTTATAATTTGTTTTGCCTAAGCATAAAAAATATAGTGGTAACAAGTACAATGGCTTTCAATAACGACTGAAAAATATAAGAAATACAAAATGTGTTTTTACAAAGTAAGCTGTTTTCATATCGCATAAAATGGAATAACGTTTTTATTACATTAAAAAAAACCGCTGTTAGGTTCAGATAAAAACATTTGTAAGGCGAGAGAAAGTTGGCAATTCGTGTATCCCAATAGTGTTGAATATTAGGTCTTACAAAATTGTGAAAAACTGCTGAAAATAGACAGACAGACGTCTTTATTTAACGAAAAACTCAGAACCAACCGATCCATAAGCCATAAAATAATAATAATAAATACAACAATAATATTACCTGAGTAAAAATATATAAAGAACTAAAAGAGTAATAATAACAATACAAATTAGGAGTAAAGAAGAATAATAGATAAGAAAATAGAGAAACTTTAAATAGTTTATCCCAAGGATTTTTGGATTTGTCAATTGATGAAAATGCCCAGTCAAATGACATATTTTATTAATAAATTTATAATAGGTATATTTTTATATACGTAGAGTATATATTTATATATTTATATATATATTTTTTAGCATATATTTTTAGGGCGTAGAGTAACGTTACATCAAGTATACGATCTATATATTTAAAAGATATATGACACGGAATACAAAATTCTTGCAAATATAAGATTCGGTTTTGGTACAAAACTAATTGAAATCTGCTCTTGTGGTCTTATCAACGAACTAACCAATATGAAACTCGCCACAAGTAAATCAAAAAGATTTATATAATCCCTGCTGACACTTAACATTTTAGCACATTCTTGTCGGGTCCTATTACAAAGTTTTCTTGGCTTCAGCAGAAGACGAATTCTGTGTCAAATTACTCGAACCTAGGTCACTAATAATTACCATGATAATCGTTTCCACATCTAAAACCAACATCCGTAATCAAATTGAAATAAATAAACACGCCTCGAGCCAAAACACACAAACCTCGGCCGCGGCTCTAACAGGGGCTGTCAGGGTCCCGCTGCGAGCGAATTAATTTCATTTTAATATCACCACGCTGCAGCCACTCGCCTCTGATGCTCATTAGTTTTGGTGAGACCGGGACGTGTTATTAGCGGCCATTTGAGCAGATCAAATGTTTTGCTCATCAAAAGAAGTGAATTTCTTGTAATTAAAAAACGTCCTTGTTATTTAAGTGTTCAAACACCGCGGATCTGCCCGTTCCAGTCTGCTGATCAATCGAATGTCTGCACAAAAAATACAGCCTCCTAAATCTGTTGTCGTATAATCGGACGTTTGCCGGCATTTGTTTATATGAAAACAACTTACAACTTTTAAAAGAGAGTGATCAAATATTATTCTCAAAAGTCTAACTTAAAACACAAACTTATCAGCTATAAGGAAACAAAGATACCAAAAGCAATTTTAAAACTATAAGAACTCAAGGCTGATGTTCTAGTTGATAAGTTAGGCACTTGAAACATTGCGTATTGCTTCCACATACACAAATGATGATAAATGTCGAAATAAACAATAATTTCCATCACTAAGTAACAATTTTGAAAATAGGAAAAGAGCTGCCCATATTGTGTGCATCTTTTAAAGTTTGCAGGTAAATCTAGAGTGTTTTAAACACGTCTCAGACAGTAATAACATACATTTAGATAAACTAAAATTGTTAATTTAAAGTTTAAAATTTATTATTTAAATTATGCATTTGAAAACGACAGTCGATACATACTCTCGAAACATTGTGTGTTTCCAAATAGGCCTACACAAATGATAATAAATGACGGAATAAACAACAATATTAACATTAATATCCCATATTTAAGTAACAATCTTAAAAACGGGAAATGAGCTGCCCATAGTGTGTAATCTTCTTCAAGAAATGGATCTATAAAGTTCGCAGATAAATCTAGACAGTGTTTTAAACACGTCTCAAAAAAATCTTGTTAAAACGTCTTATTGTTATTGAAATTTGGTACGCAAAATAGAATGCGTATTTAGCAAAAATAGGTCTAAAAATTTATTTTTGAATTCCGAATTTTTAGGGCGTAGAGTAACGTTACATCAAGTATACGATCTATGGTGCTGGTCGAATTGAAGAAAAGCACGCAACGACTTTAGTGTTCATGTGTTTGATCCTTTTTTTATGATCTTGCAAGCGTTGATAAAACGACTCCAATTAACAATTACAAATTTATTGTTAATGTCTTTAACTCTCGCTCTAACTCTTCCTTAAATTACCAGTTTTCTCCAAGCGTTTTGGCGAAAATGTACATTTGAAACGCCCTTGCCAGAAAATTGCACTTCGATTTTAATATCAAACGCCATTACCGTAACGCGATGCACCTAACCTTTCCTACGCTGCTTAACGATCCTTGTATCCGATCCTAATTAATTACCAAAAAAATTCAGCTCGGGCGCTTTTATGTCCATTATAACGGTAAAGAAATGAGCCGCCGAAACCAGTTTATAAAGAGAAAGTCACTTGGATTAAGCCATAAGAAAAAAATTGCCTTAAAATAACAGGTTGATACGTGGCCGTCACGCTCGCGCTTTGCGATGTTCGTCATAACGTGTCGGTAAGAGCTCGGTAAATCAAGCGCCCTCCCGTCGCGAAGCTACTGCACTCCTTGCTTTGTACCTCCTACGGTCGGTATTTGCCGGACAAATGGAATTTGATTGCGAGCAAGATTTTAAATTAAACCGTGTTTCTAGAATACGTGAATGTGTAGAGGCATATGTCTCAGCCCTGGCAGATCTACCTACGATTTTTTCCTTTTTGGGAATTAACAGCGGCTTTGTGGCCCCCGACACGCTAGCTTAAAAGCTTTTTGTGTACCCCTATTACTTTATCTTAAACCGACTCCAGTACCCTTAACGAGCTCCATCTCTTGTGTAACTCAGAATCCTTTCTTGAACTCCCGTTTTGGTTGCTGAGATCCAAAGAGTCTCCTTCTTTTGGCCTCCAGGACCTAGCAATCAAGGAGTATGTGTGCTGTGGTTTCAACACCCCGCCCGCACAAACGACACTCAGGCGAGATTTGTAACACTACCATTTTATGAAGATGATTCCGAATGTGGCCGGGTTCGGTGATCATGGCAACGACCTGCCTTAGTGACCTGTTAAACTAAATAAGTGTCCTTGTCAGTACAGGATCTGGTCCCGAGAGAACACAATTAGAGTACTTACGGTTAGTAAACAAAGGATCCAAACAGAAAAACCATAGGATATAAACGTATTAGAAGTACAGCCACCATTACAAAAAGCGTGCTCGATATCAGCGGCTAAAGTCTAAGTAATTAGATTATCTGCCGCTATGAACGATGCGAACTGTACGGACAGGGAGGAAGACGTTCGAGAAAATAAAAGAATTACCCATTACCTGATTAACTTTAGTTGAACACTCTGCCGCAAGATGCCACAAGCAGAGAGCGCTCACATATCCCTCTCAAGGGTTATCATACCCTAGTAATTTTATATTCAGTGATACTGTGTTTAGAAAATCTTCAGACCTTACCTAAGAAAAGATCTTAAAATAGATCTTTAAAAAGATCTTTACACAATAGTTAGACAAAAAATAAGAATTCTCTTATTAGCTATAAAACTGCTTTGCTTTGCTATATAAACTCATGACTCTCTCGGACAGTTCAAGAGTACAGCAACCGTTATAAAAAACGTGCTCGATATTAGCGGCTAAAGTCCAAGTAATTAGACTACCTGCCGCTACGAACGCTGCATACTACAAGGACAGGGAGTGGAGACGTTTGAGAAAATAGACAGTATTATCTATTTAGCTATAGTTAAACACTTTGCCGCAAGATTCCACCAGCAGTAAACGCTACAAGTCTCCATAAGAGTTATCATTCTAGTACGTTTACATTCAATGGTAAAAGATACTTTAACAAACGCGGATTTCTTCTATCGCTCAGTCCAAACGCGGGAGGAAATATAATCTCACTGACGTGACGAAACGGATTTCCAAAAGTGCTTTTCATTATAATACCCTTTTTTGAAATTCTGATTTCATCATCTTAATCAGCATTAAAATCTGCATACATTACCATTTCAAACTTTCAAATTATTATGAAAACACGAACATAAACCCTGACCGCCGTCAAAAAATTTCAAGCCATTTTAAAATTAAAAATGCTAAAATATGCAGTTTTAAAAATGCCGATTACATTGTAAAAATAGATTTAAAATATCCGCCATTTTGAAACAAATTTTGCTGGTTAACGAACTTTTTCGTGCTATTCCCATAGGCCTAATCGATTCTTGTGCAAGTTTGCACAACGTGAGCGTGAAATATATATAAGTTTAACGACCTCTCAAAAAATAATGTAGAGGTCACGTCCCAGGTTTGGGTTGTAACAGTATTTACCAGTGTTAAATATTGCAGTAATAATTATCGTACATCCAGTCCCTTAGATTAGATAAATTCGATAATTAATCTTCTTCTTGATCACTTGCTATGCATTTAACTAAGTTCTCAGGTTCATTCCCGCTTAGGCAATGGCGCTGAAAATCAAAATATTTTTTTTTCTAAAAAACGATAAACCCAAATACCAGAAATAAAATGCATTTCAGTAAAAATAATACACTTTTTTGTTGTTATGTTAAGGCGAAAAGCACATTGAGGCTATTTCACCTCCCTAAATGTAAGTCTGAGTGTAAAGTGTTAAAGTCGTAAGTGTAGTGTTGTAAGTGTAAGTGTGTATTAGATTCGGGTACCGCGAGGGACGTCTAAATCCTCTCAATAGGTGCAGCCCCCTGCGGGGAAGATAATACACTGTTCTGACGAAAACACCGTAGTGCAGGACCGCAAGCTTGCACAACTATTTATACGATATTACAGTTAATTACATAACGTGATTTATTTAATTGGAAATAAATTCGCGTCTCGCGAATCGATTAGACCAATTGTTGCCCTGACAACGAGTCAATTGTTTCAATCTGAGGCCAATAGGCACGGGTCAAGTTGCATTCATTGTAGTGGTCACTGGTCAGGTTCGAAATGGCAAGCGCATCCATGACAAGGCGCAGCTTTAGAACGCAGAACCACCTAACGTATTTTTAGGATGAGAAACAATTTGTTTTTCTGTATTTTATATGGACACACAAGAAAGGTTATGTCCGATGCATCTGGTATGAGACCAAGGGCGGTGGTTTGGAAAATCATCTACTCAAGTTCAATGGTGGTTTGAGTATTATTCATCTACTCAAGTTCAAACACATTTTTTTAAACTTGTAGTCGCTGACTCTCGATGTTAATACAGTTTTTTTGTCAAATATTAATATCGCATATTTCTATAAACTATACGACAGGATTTCTTTAGGTAATTCCTACTATTATTCATCCACTCAAATTCAAATACATTTTTTTTTAACTTGTAGTGGATGACACTTGATGTTAATACAGTTTTTTGTCAAATATTAATATCGCATATTTGTACAGACTATACGATAGAATTTGATTTAAATAACACTTATTTTCTATCCTGTGTTGGTTTTAGGAATCACAGTTCGTAACTGTCTCGCTGACGTGATGGAAGCGCATGACGTAAGTAGGAATTGACTTAAACAATTTTTCTTTTTATATTGCTTGTACATGTATTAACTTGCCATTCTTGTTAATAGGTTTATTTTAAACACTTTGAATCTTCAAAATTGTTTTGTAAAAAAATCACAATAACATAAAATTTATTAATTTTTTTTTTTGTATTTACTGTGTCTCCTCCACTTTAAGCTTACATAGTTATGGAGAGTCTTTGTTATGTAAGGAGGGAAATTCTTGTCAGCATTATCCCAAGATGGATCTGTATTAAGTAGTATAACAATCTTTAATTTACTCCTGTAATTATTGCTATAAAAAATTGTTTAGTGGCGTTTATTCAAGTATGACTGAGCCAACTCAATATCCGTACCGGTTCTCCACAGGCAGCACATTTCCTCTTTAAATTCATAAGCCACCAGAGCGGCACGGAGTTATCTGGTGGCATCCAGAGGTCCGTGGTTCAAAACCATTTAACTTAGTCCGAGTTCCCTTTGCACTATTCAAATTTAACTTCATAACCTCAAATTCTGCAAGATTAACTTTGTCGCTTACTGACATGATTAGGCCATCTGGTTCGAGCTCAATTTTTTTATTGTTTGATACCAATTTGCAGCCAGCTCCTTAAACCAGTTGCTTGAACTGTCAAAATGTACCAAATTTATTAAATAAATTAATTATTGTTTAAAATTGAAGGTGCATTTCTGTTACGCGTCGCTTGAAGCCAGTGCACAAATTTATACAGGTAGTTATAGTAAAAAATCAGTTGTTTTATATTAATTCGTAACGATCAGCTAATTTTATTGAACAGCTGACAGGCTATAATAAGTTTTAGGTTATGTAATTAAAAACCAACTATGTTAATTTGTTGTGATTTCGAAAAAAATATCGTAATTAAAATAAAAAGGAAGAGAAAACATGATACATGATTTTTATTTTTGGTTCAATAACATAAATTATTATTAAATGCCCTTTTTTAATGATATGATTAAAAACAAGCACATTTTTTGAAACATACAGCTGAAGCAGGGGCGTTATAAAAGATGTTAAAAGTTCTTGAAACCAGTCTTCAGTTAACTTTACTCCTAAACTCTTTATCATTTAGCTCTAAAGTCATGTTTAAATGGCGGTAATCAACATAAATATTAGATCGTTTTCGGTATAACTTCGATACTTCTTCATTTTTGCTTGCAGTGTCATTTTCTAAACAAGAAACTATTTTCAAGATGGCAGCGTGTTCCTGTAATACGGTTGAGGACGTAGAACCAGCAACATTAACCAATTTTCAGCTTGTTAAATAATATTTCGTTGCTAATCTTTTCATTACTAAAAATTTTGCCAGAATCAACTGTTACCGTTTAAATTCTACCAATAAAAACCAATCTATGCTAATCGTAAGCATTTCGGGTCTAATCACTGCCGATAGCAAACGTATAGCGTTGGCTGACCGCTGCGGGCCCTGTAATTTGTCGACATTTAAAGCATCACCAACGCCTTATAGATTATACTCAGGCACGCGTGGGAGATTTATGTCTAATAGCTGGTCGGCCACTTTGATCGGCACGTCGACGTATCAAGGTTTCTTTAGAAAAGTGAACACCGGAAGTAGATGGCAGATGATGGAGATGAAATCTTGTGCGTCCGGTTAAGCGGTGATTTCTGTCTGTCTGTCTGTCAATCGATTCGGACGTCTTGTTACACGATTTTAATTGTAACAATCTGGTTTTAAAAATTGTACAAGGTTAGACAGTCTATTTGTCTATGTATCAATTTTGATATTCGATAAAAGTGGTTCTTTCTGCCTAAATAGACTATTGGATAAGCTGTATTATAAAAGAATTTTAATCTAAATTCTTATGGGAAATTGTTAACATTTTGTACAAATGGCTGTTTTACAATAATAAAATATTTCTCACATAAATTATTATGATTAAAAATAGCTGTATTTAACATTAAGTAAACAAACAAAACTTACTGATCGATTGATTCTCAATTTTTTATTTTATTTTAAGGCGAAAAGCACATTGAGGCTATTATCGCCTCCCTAAATGTAAGTGTGAGTGTAAAGTGTAAAGTCGTAAGTGTTTGTTAGATTCGGGTATCGCGAGGGACGTCTAAATCCTCTCAATAGGTACTAGTCTGTACCCCCTGCTGGGATTAATTCTCAAAACCGCAAAGATACACAATTTGCACTGAAAAATATTCAAGGTTAAATTTCCGGAATTACATCTGTATTTAACAGATACAAGACAAGGCAGTTCAGCAAATTGCAACTAAAAAAAATTAGTTAATGAAATTAGTCAATGAAATTAAATTTTCATCCACTCTGATCTTTCGATAACCTCTTCACGGAGTCTTTGGAAAGAAAACCATATTGTTTCGTGACCAAAAATTTTAAAATAAATTTTCCGTAAAATTGTAAAATTTGTAAAAAACCGTCTTGTTCGATATTCTTGTGCAACCAGCGTATCAAACAATGACAGACCACATTCAACGACCTTGTAATTGTCTGGAGCGTTGCAAATAAAACAGCTGATTGAGCAAGTGCACCAACAGTACGTGTGTGTAATCACGTACACACCTGTTTAGCGATGAATGAGACCAGTAGAAATAATGACCTAGGTAGAATTATTCGCTATCGAGCGCATAAAATTTGCATACTTTAATTTGACGTCAATTTAACTTGTATGCGTCAACAAGCTTTGAGCACAAAATTCATGTTAAGGCTTGAAATGAATGTTTGCCAGCCAGAAACTGTATTTTTTATTATAAACCGATACTTCTTGATTTAAAATTAGTTAAAATTTTTATGTATAAAGATAAAATTGTTTTAACCAGTTCAACATTTTTTTTAAAACAAATTTTGTCTGAAGGGCTTACGGATGTTTTGGTGTAGTCTACAAATCAGAAAGCAGAAGTGGTCTACTGCAACGGTTCCCGCTTTATTATATTCATTTTTTCTTCCCCGCAGGGGTGCAGACTAGCTGCACGTATTGAGAGGATTTAGACGTCCCTCGCGGTACCCGAGTCTAACACACACTTACACTTACAACTCTACATTTACGACTTTAACACTTTACACTCACACTTACATTTAGGGAGGCGATAATAGCCCCAATGTGCTTTTCGCTTTAAAAAAAAATCGTTTTTTCTTCTGATGAAGTGTAATTTTCTACAAGAAAAATTAAGATTTTTTTGTTTCATTTTATTTTTCTAACACATTCGTCCTAGCTAGATGCATATCGTTAGTAGCCGGGCCCAGCACGGTTGCATTGTCCTATCGTCCGATTCACTGGAAATATATAATATATGCATTTCTTAAGATATTTTTTTTGCAGTCGAGAGAAATCTTAAGACGTTTTAAGCCATCCGTCCTCCCGCGACCCCATAGTTTGATAACCGCTGCTCTACCAGTTTAAACCCATGCATGACTACAGGAGGCACGTCCATTAGTAAGTAATAAATGAAAAACCAAAGTCCTGGATAATTTTTTTGTAATCGTAAATATAAAGTTTAAACTTTAACGATGGCTTGAAGGGTAAAATTCTGGCTCCATAAATCCCACAGCCTTGTTTAACTTTCTTCACACAAATTACCGTACTTCCACATTATAAACTACCCGACTACCGCTTTCAACATGGTGGTCCTACTTCTTAATCACGATTTATCTGAAAATATTTCCTAACAGTACACGCTACAATAAAACACGTAATAAAACACCATAACTACCAAAAGCTGGTCATAAAATAAACTAGACTTTCTTATTATGACACGGCCAGAAGAAGCGACAACCTAATGAAGAAGGCCGTGGCGAGCTGAGCATCGCTAAGACGTATAAATCAAGCAGGCACTAGCCGTGGCCTCGGGAATCACTTTTTGTTCCGAAGCTTGATTCTTTTAATTTCATTCATTAACCTAAACACGGAATTAAATTGATCAAGAAGGTGATCCCAAGAGTGAGAGAAAACCACGCTTAATGAAATATTGTTCGCACCAAGTTTTCAATGAAGTTAATGTTTCCAAAACACCTTGAGCAAAATTTATAAAAATACGTTGACAGAGCGAAGTGAGGTCTCTGCCTCAACTCGACCGTTCAGTATTTGGTTTGTGTGTTTGTTTCACAGTTTTGGCCAAACATATTGTTTTGAAATTTGGTACAAAGGTACCTTCTACAAAGCCCAAACGAAATATGTGTAATATTTTTTCCTATTCACTTCCGTTTCAATATGGCGGCCTCTGATTGAACAATGAGGATTACACGCAGTTTTGGCCAAATATACTGAACGATTGTTTTCAAATTTGGTAAGAAGATACCCAAACGATGTATGTGTACAATTTTTTCCTATTCAATTACGTTTCAAAATGGCGGCTTCTGATTTACAATGACGAATGTACGCAGTTTTGACCACACGGATCTATTTATTGTTTTGAAATTTGGTACGAAAGTACCTTGTATAAAGTCCAACGACATATGTATAGGGTTTCTCCCAATTGCCTTCCGTTTCAAGATGGCGGCCTCTGATTTAACGATGACGAGTATAGTTCTTGATTAATTAATATTTTCCGTAAACTTTACATGTGCCTGTTAAATGGGCGGAAGTGTTACAATCGCGTCAGAGCGGTGGTCAGGCAATTACTTAAGAATATACAGCGAGATCTACTCAATCTACCTTTAACTACTAGTAGTATGTTAAAACAACACTTTTTAGGATTTTGAGATGTATTTAAAATGCAATAAAACAACACAATTATTTCATTTACCTAAAAATCTGTAAAACTATACCATTTTTATACTTTTTAAAAATTTTTTGAAATTAAACACGATCAGTACAAAACGACAAAAATTGCTAGAGTAAGCTGTGAAGACATTTTTTGTTCAACAAAAAACAAATGACGCGATACCTACCCGTTGATGTGGAACTGTTGACGAATGCAAGGAACCTTGATCGTATTGCATAGACTTTCTCCCTCTCAATGTATTTATAATTCAATCAAGGCTATATTTAAAGTAAATAAGATGATAATAAAATATCGTCAAATTGCTGTTACAGCGACGATCTTGGTAAGATGCAGACGTGGTAAGACAAACACACAAGGGCACTCGTGCTTGCGTGCGCGAGCGCGCGTGTGTATGTTTAGCACACTTATACGTTCACAGTTTTGGTCAGTTTTGATTCAAATTTGGTTAAAAACTCGATTTCAGTAGTAGCTTTAACAAGTCCGTTAAGTAGCACAATGTATTTTAACAGTTTCAAAATGGCGGTCATTTCAAAGTTTATACAAATATCGTAACGTTTTTGTATTACACGTTTTTTTTTAAATCTGAATTCAACATTGTTACCAGCGTTACAATATGCATAAAACAGCATTTTATAACTTTAAATTCAGTGGATAATACTATATTATGAATTTTTTTAAAAATATTTCTAAAAGCCGCCATTTTGAAACAGTTGTTGCTTAAAGGACTTGATGAAACCATTACAAAAACGAGTTTAGAACCAAGTTTGAATCACAAATCACACACACACACACACACACACACACACACACACACACACACACACACACACACACACATACACATATATATATATATATACATAACATATATATATATATATATATATATATATATATATATATATATATATATATATATATAGATGTAGAGGTCAGGAACATCATATATATACATTTGAATGTCTCGGAGGGTTTTGCCATTATGACCACTCAAATAGTTCATTTTTCAATGGAAACTTTCAATATTGCTGAAAAATAATCAGTAAATAATTACTGCAGATTCTACTGAACTTTGAATTACACAATCAAGCATACAAAACATACAGTTTGACTGAAGTCCTAAAGATGCCACCACGGCGCAAGGCGGCCAGATCAAAGTGCGAGCTGCGAGCTGCGAGCTGGATTTGCATTACTTAGGCCGAGTCAATCATATTTTGACAACGGATTCCCCGGCGTCACAACAACTGCACGCCATTTGCAAGTCAATGAGTCTCGGCCCGGTTGTGTAACGTCAATGCCGGACGTTCTTAAATTTAGAATAGCCAAGGCTTTTTAAGGAAAGACACTTGTGTGATAAAGGGTTGTGAGGGCTGTTGTAGATGTGATCGTTGTAGAACTACGAATATTCATGGATTCAGTGATAGACGAAGATAGAGAGATAGATGGATGGATGGACCGACGGACGACGTTCGGATAACGGATGGAATAACGGATGGAATAACGGATGGAATAACGGACGAATGGATGGACGACGGACGACGTTTGGAAGATAGATAGACGGACGGACGGACGGACGGACAGACAGACAGACGGATAGACAGATGGATGGACGTTCGGATGGACGGACGGATGGATGGACGACGGACGACGTTTGGAAGATAGACGGACGGACGGACGGACAGACAGACGGATAGACGGATGGATGGACGTTCGGATGAACGGACGGACGGACGGACGGACAGACAGACGGATAGACGGATGGATGGACGTTCGGATGGACGGACGGACGGACGGACAGACGGATAGACGGATGGATGGACGTTCGGATGGACGTTTTGGACAGACAGACGGGACGGATGGATGGACGTTCGACATTAATGGACGGACGGACGGACAGACAGACGGATAGACGGATGGATGGACGTTCGGATGGACGGACGGACGACGAACGAACGGACAGATAGATAGATTTTTTGTTAATGTTATTTTAAGGCAAAAAGCACATTAAGGAATCGTCTGCATTAGCCCAAGTGTGCACAATAGTCAGACGTTAAACACCAAAAAAAAAAATACATTAAGGCTATTATCACCTCCCTAAATGTAAGTGTGAGTGTAAAGTATTAAGGTTGTAAGTGTAGTGTTGTAAGTGTGTGTGTTAGACTCGGGTACCGCGAGGGACGTCTAAATCCTCTCAATAGGTGCAGATAGTCTGCACCCTCTGCGGGGGTAGATAGATAGATTGATAGATAGATAAATAAATATACAAATGTCTTTATTGTAACTCAGTTTTCAAAAGTCAGGGGAGAAGCCTTTTAAAACTGGGGAATTCGTTATACTGGGGAAAAATTCTGTTATTGAATCAAGAATAAAAATCATGTATCATGATTTTCTCTCCCTCTTTATTTTAATCACGTGCACCTCACACGCGCAATGTCCCCAGTACGATCCCGGGCGAAAACACAGGGAATTTCAATTATAATTAATTTAATATGAAACTTGTGACGCGCAAAATATAAAAGTATATTTTGTATACTCGTATCAATATTAATTTGTGCACTCGTATCATGCAAATCCAGCATCACAGCCAGCCCTAAAACATATTGAAAAATTAACGTTTAAAACACGCTGTCCAGGATTTGTAGAACGCAATAAGAAAATAGCTGAAGACCGTTTTCTGATAAACTGAGAGTAAAGTTGGCCAATTAACCGTCGCGCCGGACCGTTGACTGAGTCAAAAACGTCATCACTCGAACGTCAACGCCAACGATGGCCTACTGTCTCCGGCTAATTAGCATACTCGCTCTAAAACGCGTGTCTCTGAGGCTTTTAAAACTTCTCCGGATACTTTGCCCGGCGGAATATTGCCAGTGGAAGTTGAAGAGAATCGTCCATCCGCCATAAACCGAAGTTGATTTGTGGTTATTTTCAAAAATATTCGTGGCATCTTCGCGGGAAAATGCTAATTCGGAAGTTAACGAATATAAAGTTGAAACTAGTCGTGCAGGAATATCGATCAGTAATAGCAAAAAGTAAAATTTGAATAGAAGAACGTTGAGCTTGTTATTGAAAGTAAAACTAATCTTACTCTGAGGTTACCGTGTCTTAAGGCTGGTTGTAATGCTCCATTTTGCGTGATGCACAAATTTATATCGATATAACACAATACATTTTGCGCATAAATTAATTAAAATTAAAATTTCCTGTTTCCGCCCGGGGTCGAAAATTTGCGCGTGTGAGGCGCACGTGATAACCACTACACTACGGAAACTTTGAAGTTTAATTTGGTACTTATAGTAAAAGATCAGTTGTTTTATATTGATTTGTAACGATCATGGAACAATGATCGTTCCATGATTTCATGGAACAGCTGATAGACTATAATAAGTTTAGGTTATGTTATTAAAAACTAGCTATGTCAATTTGTCGTGTTTTCGAACAGATTATCGTAATTAAAATAAAAAGAAAGAGAAAGCATGATATATGATTTTAATTTTTTGTTCAATAACAGATCTTTTGTTAATAAATTTTAAAATGTAATTAAAACATTGATTACGTTTTGATAAAAACACATTTTGCAGTTTTTTATATAATTGGTCTATTTTTTACATTACCAATACAAGTGTAACAAATTATTTATAATACTTTAGAGAGGCGAAAGTAGCCTACTTTATATGTTTTGTAATATAAATAAATAATAATAAAGAAAGAAATAATGTCTGATTTGATTGAAAGTTTGAACAAGTTAACCAGCAAAACTCATTCAATAGTTTCAAAATGGCGGCCATTTTCAATCACCAAAACATTATAAACTATTTCTTAAACACTTTTTGAAAACCCTATTTAACCATAGTAATCAGCGTTAAAAACAGCAAAAATTAGCATTTTTAAATTTTCAGAATCAGTTGAAATTTTTGACGGCGGTCAGGGTTCATTTTCGTATTTCCAATGTAATTTGAGAGTTAAAAATTCTAGTACATGCAGATTTTTATGGTGGAATCGGAATTTTCACAAAAAGGTATAGGTTGAAAAGATAGAAGATTTTCTTTTTTGACATTCGCTTCCATCACGTCAGCAAGACAGCTGCGTACCGCGAGTTTTTGTACTGAGCAAAATTTTACAACGATTTGTGTAACACGAGAATTCACTGGTAGTCACTACTGATACGAGAGTTCTGTACACTACTGATATGAACTCCAGTCAGTAGGTGCGAGTTACTTTGAATGCGTCCAGAGTAGATTAAACTTCAATCTTCAAAAGTGTACATTCATAATTTATTTCGAAAATATTTCTTTAGTATACTGGCAAAATATAAAAAATGTATAAAACTGTAATGCTAGATAGACAGTGTCTTTGTATTTGTCTGAGAAGATTACCCAGGATCTGACCCTTGCCAAAGTTCTTAAATGCACATCGCTCTAGTCTTTGTAACTTGACTGGCGTCGAACACGAAGCTGCCAACAAGTTTGAGGTGGGGGGGGGAACGAGCGAGCTTACAAAAATATGTTTTGTGATTCACTGCTGTAGAAATAATATTGTTTTTGTAACTTGGAGTGATGTTGTTAAAGTACATCTCTTATAGTTCCTAAAAAATAGTGCAGAAATATAGAACAAGCTTTCTAAAATGCAATTTACAATGAACCAAAATGTGTTTGCAACTTATTTATCGTAACATATATTCAACAAAGCTAATCGTAAAACAACACAAATTTTGGACTCTGAGAATTATATGTATGCATTTTGTTAAAGTTTTGTTGTATATAAACATTTATAACTTGAGTAAACCCAATATAATGTTTAACTAAAAAGTAACAATTGTAAAGAATAAGCGTTATCACACTCTAAATAGACATTACTTAATACTTTGTTCGTTCTTGTAGTGAAAACCTTGTCAAAATGGCGCACACACGAATACGACCAAACGATGTTGAAGTTTTACGTTTTTTACGCAACAACCGTTCCAGATAGGTCCTTCAGTACTTAAAAAAGTCTTTTATCGTTTTAGCGATCAAATCACGTTACCTGCTTGCACGTGGTAGCAATTTTAAGGTTATGCCAGCCAGTTATTTGCGATTTTTATCGTACTTCCCGTTCTTTTCGCGCTTTTATATGTTGGATTATTGTTTCCGGGCATGTAATAAATAGTTTTAACGAAAACATTACCAAAAAAATCGACAACAACCTGTACTGAATATGTATCCTGTTTACTGTTCGTAGGTGCTGTCATGTAAAAAAGGATTATGAAAAGAAAATTCACCAGGACCTTTTTAGTACATATAAAAATGCTAATCCGCATCTCTTTGGACAACAGAAAGCCAACGATGAGTGGGAAAATGTTTAAGTACTTAGAAGCCAGCAAACATTTTGAGGAGGCTTCAGATTTCTGGTGATCTCGGATTTCACGAAGCATTTCGCGTTCCAGAAGATAAAGCTCGATGTTGTTGCGGCCATAGAAATTAACATCGGTACGAGCAAATGCCATTTTCAACTAACTACAGGAATGGGTTCGCTACTTCGAGATCGTTTTAAATGAAAAAAAAATTTCTCGATTTTTTCTTATAAAAATAATTTTTTTAAATATGTTTCTTCTTCTTCTTCTTTCGGCTTAAAATGTTCTCCGACGTCTTCCGATTCTTAGCTTCCATTCTCCTCTGTTGTTTCGTGCATCTTGATCCAATCTCCTTTCTCTTATTTCCTTATTAATTCCTTCTCTCCAACTAAGTCTCGGTCTTCCTCTTTTTTTGCAGCCATGTGGCTTCCATTTTAGAATCTGTTTGGGAAGTCGATTTTCGTCAATGGGAAAATGGCCAAACCACCAAAGTTGTTTTGTCTTAATGTCGTCTACAATGGTGTGTTTCGCATCCATGATTTTACGGATTTTAAAATTTGTGTACCTTTTCCCGTTTCGACTAACTTGCATCTTTTTGTCAACAGGCCATTTCTGTAGCTTCAAAACATTTTAAAGATATATTGACAAAAATGTTAAACGTTATTTGTTATCTTGACATCATATTTATAGTAAACATTCCCTGAGATGACTTTAGAAATTCTTCCAATAACAAAAAGCGTGACTATTCGTGGCAAGAGGGAGGGAGGAGTTAAATATAGTCAAGAATAGCGTGATATAATATGTGCACAGCCCCTAATCCTTCATTTACTTTTGGACATTATTCAGTCTATTTTTCAAGCCCGTCAAAGACACCCGATGTTTTAAAAAAAAGAATAAAATAATTCTCCGATGTCAAAAACCAACGAAGAGCAGAAAATCGTGCTCAAATTCATTAAAAAAACATGACGCCTAGACAAACTATGCAAATTAATAGCTTGTACAGTTAGCGCAATCTGGTGCAGGGAAAACGTCCAATTAATAATCTCAACTGTGAATTCCTGCACCTTGTCCCTTCTAATTTACTCGAACAAGTTAACGAACCGAATTAGAAACCCAAAACTAGAAGAAACTTGTTCCTTGTCTCAAACAACTGCTAATCTGCGGCTAGAAGGGGGGGGTTAAGCGCTCCGTTTAACTGTTGCTACATTAACTCATATAGCTTTGCTTACCTGTTTTTACAGAAGTAGAGAAAGTATTGCATTGTCTCGAAAAAAACCAATGAAATTATTAGCTCTTCACGTCTTACAAAGGCGTAAACAAATTCCTCAGGACTATCCAGCAACGGTTTCAAAATGGCAGTATTTTAAATCTTGAAAATATAATAGGTAATTAAAAATCTGATTTCACCATCTAAATCTGCTATAAAATCCTCTAATATTAGAATGCTAAGTTATCAAATTCTTATGTTCTTAGCATAAAAATTCCATTGAAAATGTAAAAAATATTCTGTGGTAGTCACGGTTCATTTTGTCATTGCCAGTGTTGGGTTTATTCTAAAAATCTATATAAATAAAAGTGTAAATGTTCGTTTGTTTAAAATCTGAAATCTTCGAAATCTGATTGCTTTTGAAATTTTAACACAACGTTGTATTCAAATAAACGTATGTTTTATATACATATTATGTAAATGTCACACCTGTGACAGGTAAAAATATGTTTTTTTTAAAAAAAAAACAGCGCTATCTGTTGTTCGTAAAAGCAATACACACTAAACTAAATATTTTTCGATTCCATTTCAATGTTTCCTAATTTCAATGTTCCTAAACCAGACTGAGCCACAGCAACGCGTGGCCGGGTACAGCTAGTTTACAATACTGGTTTTAATGTTGATTATAATGGTGAATTCATATTTTCAAAAACGTTATTGTTGCGAATCCGCTTTCTAGACAGTTGTTGTGCAGCTATTATTTGATTTAGTGAAATGATATTACGAAGGTCTTTCAAATACTCAACATCTCTGGACATTACCAGACAAACATCTCTCGGTCTCTCAACTCGACCGTTCAGCATTTGGTTTGTGTGTCTTGTTACGCAGTTTTGGCAAAACGCATTGACCGATTGTTTTGAAATTTTGTACGAAAGTATTTGTATAAAGCCCGAATGACGTATGTGTAAAAGTTTTCTTCCATTCGCTTCCGTTTCAAGATGGCGAGCTTCGATTTAACGATGAGATTATAGTTGTTGGCTATTTCGTGTAATACTGGCTAGACGGCAAGACCTATCATAAAGTTGACCTTAGTGTAACAGTTTTCATAAATATTACGGTTACCGGTTAAATGTGCGGAAGACGTTACGAGCGCTGTTTCAGAGTGCTTTAAATATTAATTACGAGTGTACTGCGAAATCTGGTAGAATGGTTCACGTGACTGACTTAAAGCTAGTTTCTAGTAACACGATGGCATTTTTTCTCAGGCCAGAAGAAGCGCTGGAGCCACTGGAACGTAAGACGACATTAAACGGTTAAACACTGGGATTAGCTGTCGGTCGGGATTTCGAACCCAATAGTGCGTAAAACACTCAAACACAATAGCGCAGGACAAGGCAGTGCGGCTCGTCCTTCTTCAAGTGTTTATCCTGCGCGGCTTCTGGTGTATCAAAAGGTACAATGCACGAATTTTTATCATTCTAACTAGAAACATATTGGCTTTAGAGGAGCTGCGATAAAAAAAATAATTCTTTTCGTGTTGAGTTCAGAATTCGTTTTTATATTCTTCATAGTAATTAAGTGGCCGCACTTACGTTAAAAACAATAGGTTCTGAATGCATAGTCCGCTCCGCTCAGCGCAGACTGGTGGCCACCCAGTCTTCTTAACAATCCCTAAATATTTTTGTTGACAACTGCTATATTTATCTACGTTCGAGCCGTAACGCAAACTACGTTATAGTGATCGGTTTCGGTTACATCGTTTGTAACAGAAGCGTTACCGACAGACGGAACGCGAGCGTATTTATAAGCTTGCTTTTGGTAAAAACAAAATAGTTTCATTATTTTTTGTTTAATGTTTAGACTAATGACGACGAGGGATCAGCGTTAACGGGAGTAACTGCGACTGGAATTAAGAACATTCAGAAACACAGCAGAATGACCGGTGCTTTGGCCACATCGACCACCGAACCCTAATACATATTTTATCGTTAACCTATTCAAGTAAAGTTATGCAATAGGTTACACACGGGGATGCGTTGATCTGTTTCCGCATCATCACGTAACCAGAGCTGGCAGGATATCAACTTGGAGAGTAACGAACGACAGATAACACGTCACATCTCAGTGCGTCTGTATTTTGGCCGAAGCGACGCGGATGGGGAGGGGTAGGGCTTTTGTCTCTGTCGTAATGGCGTCAAAAGCATAGCGAGGGTTAGCACGTGATTATAGAAACTTGTGTTTATGTGTCGGAGGCTGTGTGCAATGACCTGAGATGGCGATGGCGTGCCGTGCCGAATCTTAGCGGTGTCCGACGAAATGCCAGCCTCAGCGCACAGTCATTAAGGTTCACTTTCTCCCGCTACTTCGAAAGGTTCGCTCTAGTTTCATCGTAGAAACTTGGAATATTTACCGACCTATCAGAGAACGCTAATCTGATAATTTGTGAATAAACGGCTTAAAAGTCCATTTTGGATTCAAAAACAGGAAACTCAGTTTTTCTAATTTTCTACTCAACTGTGAAAGATTAAAAGAAAAAGTGAAATGTGTAATGAAAAAAATACAAAAATAGTTTTTCAGCCGACTAATGATTAAAAAACGTTAATAATTTGTTAATTTATGTTATCAACCTATTACATTATATAATTACTTACACCAGTGTTATATATATAATTATTATATAATAATTTATATATATATATATATATATATATATATATATATATAATTTAATTATTATATAACTATTAATTATTTACACCTAAAAACACTGGTCCTAAAAACTTTTGATCAAAAACACTGTTCATTATAGATTCAGTAAATAAATAAAATATTGCAACTTTTAATTCTTAACAAATTTTCTACTGGCAAAATGAGCTATGGTAAGAATCACCATGGTAAGAACCAGACCCATGACTTTGAAAG
This sequence comes from Callitettix versicolor, assembly GCA_022606455.1. NCBI lineage: Eukaryota > Metazoa > Arthropoda > Insecta > Hemiptera > Cercopidae > Callitettix > Callitettix versicolor. The sequence continues at coordinate 82,274,765 of CM040189.1, forward strand.
GTGGCCACTTTCAGGAGGGATGTTAAACACGTTCACAGTCCGATATGATTATAGAAATACAGCCGCCATTATAAAGCGTGCTCGGTATCAGCTGTTAAAGTCCAAGTTAATGGACCATCTACCGCTACGAACGCTGCAAGGGCATGGAGTGGGAGGCGTTTGAGGAAATATACAGTACTATTATCTACTTAAATTTAGTTGAACATCGCAATATGCCACCATCAGCTAGTGCTCACTTATCTCTCATAAGGGTAATCATTTTAGTACGTTTATATTCAATGGTAGTGGTTAAAAAACTGTAACTAGGACATGTTGGTTCTAATCAACTAAATACTTGACGATATTCTGTTGGTGACAATGAAATTAATTAATTAAAAATAAGGCAAGGCCAGAAGTAGGTTAGTCTGTCCTTCCGAACACCTGCAAAGTACTTAGTGGCACAGGTGTACGCCTCTGTACTTGGCACCTCTGTTGGTTTGTGCCAGATTGTTTGTCTTAGGTGTAAGAAATTATACACAACGGGAAAGTGTTGTAACTACAAAAACAGTCAAGTTCTCGTTTTGGATTCAAAAACAGGAATTTTGTTTTATATTTCTAATTTTCTACTGAACTGTGAAAGATTAACAGAAAAAAAATAGTTTTCCAGCCTATTAATGATTAAAAACCGTTAAAAATTTGTTAATCTATGTTATCAATCTATTATAATTATATAATTATTATCTGACTTTTGATCAAAAACACTGTTCATTATAGATTCGGTAAATAAAATATTGAAATTTTTAATTCTTTATGAATTTCGATTGGAAAATGAGCTATGGTAAAATTCACCACGGTAAGAACCAGACCCATGACCTTGAAAGGTACGTTAAACACGCTCATGTTCGCAATTGTAGATATGATTCAAACTAGGTACAAAAATATAGCTTAGTCAAGTTCGTTAACCAATATAATTCGTTCACCAGTTTGAAAATGGAAGCCATTTCAAATATTTTAATGTGCGTAACATTTTTGACTTGAATGTTTTTGAAAAGCTGAGTTCACCATCGTAATTAGCGTTAAAGACTGCCTAAAGTAGTACTTTTAATTTTCAAAATCCAATGAAATTAAGAACATTTTTTTGACGGCGCTCTGGGTTAATTTTCTTATTTTCAATGTAATTTGAAAGTTTAAAATGCTTATGTATGCAGATTAGGATGGTGAAATCAGAATTTTGAAAAGAGTACGTTAAAGAAAAATACTTTTGGAAATTCGTTTCTATCGCGTCAGCGAGACAGCTGCGTGCAGCAATCATGTTACTGTAAAAATACTAAACGTAGATTTTAAAGTATAAAAATTAAGTTAGAGGCGGATAAAATACAATTCTCCGTTTCAATATGACACGTTTCAAAAATAAACACGACTTTTATAATGTGGAATAGATATGTTTTCACTTACAAAGTTCTGAGAAAGAATTAAGTTGGCAAGCCTGTTTTTTCTGACAGTAATTATTTCTAAAAAGTGATAAAGTTGCAGTGCGCTTGTAACATTACGCCCGTGCCTTGTATTACGAGCGATTAAAGTTAAATAACTGGCTATCGATAATTATCGACAATTTTGCGTTACGAAGACGTAATTTGAGGTATCGATTATCAACCTCTATTAGCATCTACTTAACATAACCCAGGGTAATTACGTCGGTCGGCCGTGGGACGCAGGTCTACCAATTCACACGGCAGGAGAGCGACACTTCACACCTCGTACCCTCAGGGTCTCATTGTGTCTCTGTAATCCGGATGTTTACCGGGCTCGTTAGATGCAAATAATCTGCGGGTTATATTGCCCAGGGTGTGAAATTAGGGGTTGGGGGTTGTTAGCACTCCGGGCGGGACTAATTGACTGTCTACACGCCTGGCACGTGACGTGTGTCTGTCTCAGTGCTTCTACAAACGCATGCCGAGAGTTTATCTATGTTTAAACTTTAGTTGCGTACAGCCAAAGCGCACGCGAGTTATGAATCCAATTCCCATTCTGATTCCGCGAGTAGGCACTAGAAATGTACTTTCTTGTTATATGCACGTGGTCACACTGCACGCGAGTTCCGAATCCAATCCTGATTCCGATTTAAAGAGTAGGCGCGAGAAAAGTTCTTTGTTGTTATATGCACGTGGTCACACTGCACGCGAGTTCCGAATCCAATCCTGATTCCGATTTAAAGAGTAGGCGCGAGAAAAGTTCTTTGTTGTTATATGCACGTGGTCACACTGCACGCGAGTTCCGAATCCAATCCTGATTCCGATTCAAAGAGTAGGCGCGAGAAATGTTCTTTGTTGTTATATGCACGTGGTCACACTGCACGCGAGTTCCGAATCCAATTCTGATTCCGATTCAAAGAGTAGGCGCGAGAAATGTTCTTTGTTGTTATATGCACGTGGTCACACTGCACGCGAGTTCCGAATCCAATCCTGATTCCGATTCAAAGAGTAGGTGCGAGAAATGTTCTTTGTTGTTATATGCACGTGGTCACACTGCACGCGAGTTCCGAATCCAATCCTGATTCCGATTCAAAGAGTAGGCGCGAGAAAAATGTTCTTTGTTGTTATATGCACGTGGTCACACTGCGCGCGAGTTCCGAATCAATCCTGATTCCGATTCAAAGAGTAGGTGCGAGAAATGTTCTTTGTTGTTATATGCACGTGGTCACACTGTACACGAGTTCAAAATCCAATCCTGATTCCGATTCAAAGAGTAGGCGCGAGAAATGTTCTTTGTTGTTATATGCACGTGGTCACACTGCACGCGAGTTCCGAATCCAATCCTGATTCCGATTCAAAGAGTAGGCGCGAGAAATGTTCTTTGTTGTTATATGCACGTGGTCACACTGCACGCGAGTTCCGAATCCAATCCTGATTCCGATTCAAAGAGTAGGTGCGAGAAATGTTCTTTGTTGTTATATGCACGTGGTCACACTGCACGCGAGTTCCGAATCCAATCCTGATTCCGATTCAAAGAGTAGGCGCGAGAAATGTTCTTTGTTGTTATATGCACGTGGTCACACTGCACGCGAGTTCAAAATCAATCCTGATTCCGATTCAAAGAGTAGGTGCGAGAAATGTTCTTTGTTGTTATATGCACGTGGTCACACTGCACGCGAGTTCCGAATCAATTCCTGATTCCGATTCAAAGAGTAGGCGCGAGAAATGTTCTTTGTTGTTATATGCACGTGGTCACACTGCCGCGAGTTCCGAATCAATCCTGATTCCGATTCAAAGAGTAGGCACTAGAAATGTTCTTTGTTGTTATATGCACGTGGTCACACTGCACGCGAGTTCCGATCAATCCTGATTCCGATTCAAAGAGTAGGCGCGAGAAATGTTCTTTGTTGTTATATGCACGTGGTCACACTGCACGCGAGTTCTGAATCCAATTCTGATTCCGATTCAAAGAGTAGGCGCGAGAAAAGTTCTTTGTTGTTATTTGCACGTGGTCACACTGCACGCGAGTTCCGAATCCAATCCTGATTCCGATTCAAAGAGTAGGTGCGAGAAATGTTCTTTGTTGTTATATGCACGTGGTCACACTGCACGCGAGTTCCGAATCCAATCCTGATTCCGATTCAAAGAGTAGGCACTAGAAATGTACTTTGTTGTTATATGCACGTGGTCACACTGCACGCGAGTTCCGAATCCAATCCTGATTCCGATTCAAAGAGTAGGTGCGAGAAATGTTCTTTGTTGTTATATGCACGTGGTCACACTGCACGCGAGTTCCGAATCAATCTGATTCCGATTCAAAGTAGGCACGAGAAATGTTCTTTGTTGTTATATGCACGTGGTCACACTGCACGCGAGTTCCGAATCAATCCTGATTCCGATTCAAAGAGTAGATGCGAGAAATGTTCTTTGTTGTTATATGCACGTGGTCACACTGCACGCGAGTTCAGAATCAATCCTGATTCCGATTCAAAGAGTAGGCACTAGAAATGTACTTTGTTGTTATATGCACGTGGTCACACTGCACGCGAGTTCTCAATCTGATTCCGATTCAAAGTGTAGGCGCGAGAAATGTTCTTTGTTGTTATATGCACGTGGTCACACTGCACGCGAGTTCTGAATCCAATTCTGATTCCGATTCAAAGAGTAGGCGCGAGAAAAGTTCTTTGTTGTTATTTGCACGTGGTCACACTGCACGCGAGTTCCGAATCCAATCCTGATTCCGATTCAAAGAGCAGGTGCGAGAAATGTTCTTTGTTGTTATATGCACGTGGTCACACTGTACACGAGTTCAAAATCCAATTCCGATTCCGATTCCAAGAATAGACGCGGGAACAATTCTTTGCTTTATATGCACGTGGTTACACTTTGTTTTATATGACGCGAGTTCCGAATCCAATTCCAATTCCGATTATGATTCTAAGAGTAGACGTGGGAATAATTCTTTGTTTTGTATGCACGTGGTCACACTTTGTTTTATATGACGCGAGTTCCGAATCCAATTCCAATTCTGATTCTGATTCCGATTCCAGGAGTAGGCGCGAGAAATATTCTTTGTTGTTATATGCCCGAGGCCACAGTGCACGCATACTTGTAGACGAAGTAAACATAAATACAGAAATATATAAACTGGATTTGTGTGCAAAAACGTAATTCTGTTATTACCTCAGGAACCATCGAACATTTTGTTGTAACTAACCTTTCACTGCATGACTTGTTACAAGTAACAACACTTGACATAATGTGCCCAATGAACCTACAACGCTGGCCAGTATGAATTATTTATCGATACTCAACAAATACATTCTGCTCTTTTCCATTGTATGAGTTAATGAGTTTAATGCAGAGTGCAGCCCCATTGTACAACATTCACCGCAGCAACATAATGAACCTTGTACGCTGCAGTTTGCATCGTGTTTGGTAACTTTAACAACATTATTTATATCAGCTGTTATACGCGAGGTTAACGACCTTGTAAGTACGCGTACAAGAAGTGTAGAGATCTTCCTGATTTGTCCAATCCGATTACACGATGTTGCATTCCTGAATCACCGACACACGATCGTAATTAAAATTAAAAAACACGAAATTTTTAGTAGACAGTAGCACTTTCAACTAACTAGAAAAATGTTTAAACACAAGTTTAAGGAATTTCCATTAAAAAAATGAGCTTCTATAGTGGCCATCATGGTAAGGCCTAAAACCGGATCCTTGAAATATGCAACAATGCTGAGATCACGTTTTGAGAAAGTCGTTAAAATTACACACACACACACACACACACACACACACACACACACACACACACACACACATATATATATATATATATATATATATATATATATATATATATATATATATATATATATATATATATATATATATATATATATATGTATATATACGCTATGTGTGTGTGTGTGTGTGTGTGTGTGTATATGTGTATATATATATATATATATACATATGTGTGTGTGTCCGATTTAATTTAAACTTAGCATAAAAATTAAATATGGAAAAAACTTGAACAGGTTCGTTAACCAGCAAAATTCAACAGTTTCAAAATGGCAGCCGTTTAAATTCTTTAGAAATTCACAATTTTTTTGCCTTATTTTTTTTTTTTAAACTCCGATTTCACCATCGTAATTACAGAAAAAACTGTATAAATTAACATTCTGAATTTTCAAAACCCGTTGAAATAAACAAAATTTAATTTGACGGCGGTCAGGGTTCACTTCCATATTTTCAATATAATTTTGATAGTTTAAAGTCATAAACTACTGATTTTAATGCTGATTATGATGGTGATTCGAATTTCAAAAAGGGTAAGGTAAAACGAAATAGTTCTGGAAATTCGCTTCTATCACATCTGCGAGGCAGCTGTGTGCCGCAATTATTTGTATAAGATTACTATACATTTGTATATTTACATTTTTGTAGTTGGCACGCTCACGTTCGCAACTTTAGTCCGATTTGATTCAAACTTGACACACCGGTAAAATTATTCAATAGTTTCAAAATGGCGACCATTTCAAATATTCAAAAATGCATGACGTTTTTTCCCATACATTTTTAGAATCTGATATCATCAGTTTATTGACAAAGATGTAGTTTAGTAATGAACTAAGATAGTCGTGTCCGAGATAATTAAGCTGCGGTCAGACTGAAGCGTATCCGACAATGCGCACTTCAAGGTCGCAGTTTCGACGCTAGAGTTATCTGGCTGTTTATTTTATTTTATTTTTATTTATTTTTTTTTGGTGTTTAACAATTCCTCGTCCTCATTAGTCTAACTGGTATAAAGTTAAAAAAAGGGAAGAAGGAATTACATGTTTAGATTAAAAGCAATGTTTAATATTAAAAACAAGACAAAGTTCATTAAAAATAAAAATTCTGAAAGGCCATCATGGTAACACCATTGAATAAAAACATATTAGAATGATAAACCTTACGAAAGATATGTGAGCGCTTGCTGTTGATGGCATCTTGTGGCAAAGTTTTCAACTAGAGTTAAATAGTTAAATAGTACTGCATATTTTCTCAAACGTCTCCTCCTGTTCTTGCATCTTACAGCTTTCGTAGCGGCAGATAGACCAATTACTTGAACTTAAGCCGCTGATATCGAGCAAACTTTTTAAAGCAGTGGCTGTATTTGTAGTACGTTTGTATTCAGTACCATTACTTATTAATACTGTTTTGAATTACGAACCCTTTGTTTCACACGTAAAAATTAAAAAAAAATATTTCCAACAAAAATGTTTAACGCAGAAATTGTAAGCTGCAGAGTTGTTCAACTACAGTTAGACAGATAATAGTAATGTATATTTTTTCAAATATCATTGCAGCTTGCAGCGATTATAACGGAAGATAATACAATTACTTGGAGTTTAGCCGCTGATATCGAGAACGCTTTTTATAATGGTGGCTGTACTTCTAGTACGTTTATATTCAGTGATAAATCCAGAGCTCCAGTTCTAACCTTCAGATCACTTTATATGTATCTATGAAGGTTTGGGAATTACATGTACACATACGTTAACAACTCGAGGTGTACAATTTAAACACCAAAAATTTGAACTTTTGTAATAGTTCAAGGTAATAATACTGTCATTACTAAAAAAATAGCGTGTACAGCATTTTGTTGAGTATATTTCCCCGCATTTCCTAATTTTGTTAATTTTTGTTATTTCACTTTGGATTACATTCATTATAAAAACGTATTTTTGTTTATTTTGTATTTTTTTTCTGTTTTTTATTTTAAGGCGAAAAGCACTTTGAGGCTCTTATCGCCTCCCTAAATGTAAGTGTGAGTGTAAAGTGTTAAAGTCGTAAGTGTAGTGTTGTAAGTGTAAGTGTGTTAGACTTGGGTACCGCGATGGACGTCTAAATCCTCTCAATAGGTGCAGCTAGTCTGCACCCCATGCGGGGCGTACATTTTGTAAAGCCAGCAATGGAGTTTTCATAACAGAGATACTAAAAAGGCGTCAACAAAGATAAAACTAGAAATGCGTATGAAGCTACACAACAAAATAATAATAACCCCAGCATAAAAAAGAAAATTATATAAATGATTACGTGTATTATACTTTAAAATTAATTATTTGGGCGAGGGGGAATGCAGCTGTATTTTCGAAAGCTGAAAAAATACAAAAGAAAGCGATCAGCAAAAACCCAGCTAAGACGTGCAATAATTCCGTTCTCGTCAATAGCCAAAAAACCTGAACGCTGTGTAATTTGAGTTTTTGCCACGATTCCAGGACATCTGCCCCGGCCTCCATTGATGCCGGCATGTCCGTCACTCTGGCGCATCCCATCCATACAGGCCTTCTTGCAGCGGTAACCTTACTGAAGATTGGTGCTATGATTGCCAATAATTTGTCAGAAGAATGCTCCAAATTACAGCGACAAGAAGGGAATTCGTGGCAGGCCTAGTCGGGTGAAATGTGGTTAGTACTTCCGCTTTCTGTTGTATTGCTGCCTTTCGCCATCAGACTCCGCTGACAACCGTACATTCACAAGGAAACTAAAAAAGATCACCAAACTAAAAAGTCTAATTAAAAGATATATTAAAGATGACAGTTTTAATCGGACTCGAACCTGAAATCTCGCCCTATACATGACCGAGTGCCGTGAACAGATTTATTTTACCCACAGCAAAGATTGACTGCACCTTTCTCCCGACAGACAGACAGAGCATTACGGTTTTCAGCTATTTTCTTCTTACTATATAGCCATCTTTCATATAACGCTAAGCATTTGTGTCGGTTTTGTAGCAAAAATAATGACCTGCTAAACTATATTGTACCTACAGGTTTTCAGAACATCAGGGAACTCTCAAATAATATTTTATGGCTTTACAATAAAATAAAACCTGCTTCTTTGAAACTACATATATGGGGTACCTACAGGTTCGTCAGAACATCAGGGAACTCTCACACCTCATAATTTTCCATTTTATGGCTTTACAATAAAATAAAACCTATGAAATGTCTTTAAAACAATTCCAGGAGCTGTATAAAGTCTTCCAGTGAGAGTGCAGTATCCAAGACAAATAATTATTGACCGAATCAGTTTTGAAAGTAAGATCGGTTAAGGCAATCTACGCCAGTTCTAATATGTAAATTTTATTAAATAAAAAAACTCAGCTTTTATTAAACAGTAAATACTGTACAAAATTTGGAAATTGTACCCCAGGTGGACAACTAGACATTAGTCTGGGGAATTCCACCACCTCTTCGGAGGCCGGCCTCATGGATTCTGGGGAGGTCAACTATTGCATTCTGAACACTTATTTAAGAAGAGTTTAAAAACAGTGAGATCCCCACCGGGAAAAGGATTTACTAAGTAAAACCAAATTGTTGTCAACAGATCAGACTACTTCAAAGCCATCAGAGCAATATCAAATCTTATTTGAAGCTAATCAAACGAGAAGTAAGAATAGACAAATTCTATATAATGCATGGATGGAGGAGAAAAAAAAGGCGAGAAGAGCATCTAGAAACTACATTAAAAAGTATGCAACTCCAGTTAGATGCCCTTCATGAAAAAGTGTTGGTTCAAAAGAATCTAGTAAAACCAGTAAGGACAAAATGTTGGAACCTACAATATATGAGACAGATGAGGAAGAGCTAGACAATGAAGTGGGCTGGTTAACAAAAAAGTAATAAGAGATTTAACAGACTTAAAAAAAGGAAAGCAAGTACATCACCAGATTGTTCTCCTAATCAAGAGAGTGCAAAACTAGGGAATGCAGGTACATGTGACAGAAATAATTGTTTGTGTACCAAAACAGCTGATTGTTAAAAAAATTGAAAGTAATATTTAAAATATTACTGTATCCAAGACAAATAATTATTGACCGAATCAGTTTTGAAAGTAAGATCGGTTAAGGCAATCTACGCCAGTTCTAATATGTAAATTTTATTAAATAAAAAAACTCAGCTTTTATTAAACAGTAAATACTGCAGCCTAATTTAGGTATGTAGTGTAAAATTCGGTTACAGTAAGTTTCAGTAAGGTGCAATATTAGAATTTAGTAATTAATTTTATAGGTTATAGTTTTAAATACGAAAGTAGAACAAAGTAAGGCCTATTGTATTAAATAACCTTAATATAATGAATGATATTGCCTTATTAACAGATTATACAAGTATTAAAAACAACTATAACGTCTAATTTTAATTGAAGTTCATATTTACAAGAAACAATAGGCCTACATGGTTTTGCAACGATTTTACTTAGGAGTATATATATATATATACACTAATCTTAAAATTCAGGTATAGAATGTTCGCAAAGACACTTGTACGTTACTGTCTCAAGCGTTAAGTCTTCCACGAAAGTAAAAGCTCCAGAAGAAACTCCTGAACAAAAATTGACTGAGGATTGTGTTGTCACTTCGAACACAGTTTATAAAGAAGTGCTATAACACTGTTCATCTTCTTGCTGTATATTGTTGTATATTATTCGTTTTTTTGCATTAACTGCAAAAGAGCGCACGGGATCACTAGTATTTGTAAGGCAAATATAATTTCTACATAAAGTCTAATTTGAAAAAATGGGTAAAATAATAGGAAACAGGTACTAAATTGCAGAACGATTCGCTGGCCACTTGTAATTTTAATTACAAGTCGTAAATAATTTTAATTTACTGTCGTAAATCAATCAAATGGTTCCAATTTCTGTCCAATTCGAAGCTATTTACATAACTACAGTAACCTCTAAATGTTTATAGGCTATTAGGCAGAGACGTCCCACGCTCAGGTTCTGCGGTAGGTGAGTCCGCGAGCAAAAAAAGTGGTGTTTATAAAATTCATTAAGAAACGTATAAACATCGCTGTCCGCGCGGCGATTCGGGATATTTCGCGAAACTGTAGAATGTTAATCATCCCGCAGTAACTGTAAGTCGAGACGTTTTTGTGTTTGGACTGAAAATCTTTGGCGATTCCAACAATCCGTTTAAGTAGTGAAGCCATTATTGCCGCAATTGTGGAGAAGTTCATTAAACAGTCGAGGATTTTAATCTTTGTAAGGCATACTTAAGAAACACTCGTCGTATGGCAATTGACAACTTTAACGAACCAATTTATTTCAATAAATTTTAAGTCTAAAATTCTAATTAGGGAATTTTTATTGGAAAACAAAATATGGAAGTATCATAGTAAGATCCAAACCCGGGATTTTGAAATAAGCGTTGATCCTGACCCCTAAAACGCTTTTTTAGAACATTATATACATATTATATAAATTATTTGTTTTTGTTTTTTGTTGTTGTTATTTTAAGGCGAAAAGCACATTGAGGTTATTATCGCCTCCCTAAATGTAAGTGTGAGTGTAAAGTGTTAAAGTCGTAATTATAAGTGGTTGTTAGTCTCGGGTACTGCGAGGGACGTCTAAATCCTCTCAATAGGTTCAGCTAGTCTGCACCGACCTGCGGTGTGTTGACAAGGAACAGGAGCATGTGAAGTGGAGAGGGAAAGGAGAGGAAATAGTGAAATAAGGAGCAGAGCACAGGGTTGCTTCGCAATATTTTAGAAGGCGATTTCCCAATCTTACGGGTGATTTCATCCCTTCAAGGATTTGATATGAGATGAAATTTGACATAATATTTTACTTTCATAATTTTTTAAGGTGTCTGTAAAAAAACAATCAATGAATATTTTTAAACGCTAATAAAATATGTTACTTTTATCACCATAACTTGATAAGGTTAAATGCCAAATTTGGATTCATATGTTTAACGGTTAAGTAGTTTAAGTCCTCCTAAAAAGCCAAAAAGAGCGCTTTTGAAACGCATATTTCGTAAACTAATTTCTAATTTTTTAAAAAAACATACGTAAATTAACAGTTTAACAGACAAATTTCGAAAAAACAATTAGTCCCAAAAACTATCGCACAAAATTAACTTCAGTCACAGAAAATTTTTGACTCGATAAAAAGATAATTCAGGAGCCAATACCTGTATTTGAATATAATAAACAATTTTACAACATTTTCGAAAATTAAAATTATACCAATTTACTTGACACTAGAGGGGTTCATGTTTACCATAAAAGCAAACATTAAACCGGTTGACAGTACAGGAGCACGAAGTACGACAACGATTAAAAAAATCGTTAATTTATTTAAGAAATTACAAAAAAAAAAAACGTTTTCTACGAGCAGCACAGATGTGAGACATTGTAATTGGAAAATGGCAGCAATTATATTGTCACCAAACTAAATGGAGCGTGGCCTAGCCGCCAGCTGACAGTTCTGGATTCACAGAAATTCCTCACACAGAAACCAGCGTGGTTCTCCAATGCTTAAACTCTGAAAGGATAAGAAACCATTTGGAAGTGTTTTAAAACTACTGCAAACACAAAACATATTGGAGCGAAACATAAGGTACATTATAAATACTAATAGCCTACATAATTTCTATAGCATGGACCAAACAACAAAAACTTCAGAAATAAACCCGTCTATCAGTTGTAAAATAAAGCATTAAAATTTTACCTATCTAATTAGGCATGCTTGCCATGCAAACTACTTTTTCATCAAAGGTCCTTTAATATAACATAAAGGATTTAGTGAAGAAGGAGAACTTACTGAACGCACAGTCGGTACTTCGTGAAACACCATGACATCAAGGAAAATTAGACCACCATTTTCACAAAATTCTTTTATTTAGTGACATTTGTTTCGCCGTGAGTCATCTTCAGACACAGTGAAGCTAAAATTTATAAAGTATGCTTATATAGTTTTTTTTTTATTTTATTGGTGTTTAACGTTCGACTATTGTGCACACTTGGGCTAATGCAGACGATGGAATGATTTATAGCGTATGAAAATGCCAAGCCCTGGCCGGGAATCGAACCCGGGCCCTCGGGGTACGCTATCAACTAGGCCACCGAGGTGGCTTGCTTATTTAGTAATACAGTTGGTGTTAAAACTGGAATGGAAAAGGTAAAGGAAGGATTGATACTGTAAAAAGCTCAGTGAGCAGCAGGTTTAGGAAAAACAATAAACCTAAACCTTGAGTAAGGGAGAGGAGTTAAAGTTAGTTTGATCATTTAAATTAAGATTGGGTTTTTTATAAATATATCTGAATATTTGTAGAATTTCTAAATTATTTAGTTCTATACCTTTTTGTTTTTTACGGCTTACGATGATATTGTTCAAATTAGAGGAATGACCAGATTCTAATAAATGATTCACAAAATTTCAGTAATTTTTTCGTACTTCCAACAACTGAAGTGTTCTTTAACAAGAGCTTGTCCTACGTATTCACAAGGACATTCTTTACAGACAGCTTTCTGAACACCACCATTCAATATAAACGTACTAGAATGATAACCCATATGAGAGATATACGAGCACTCGCCGCTGGTGACATTTTCCGGTTAAATAGTACTGTCTATTTTCTCAAACGTCTCCACTCTATGTCTTTGCAGCTTGCAGAGTTCTTAACGGCAGACAGTCCAATTACTTGGACTTTATCCGCTAATGTCGAGCACGCTTTTTGAAATAGTGGCTGTACTTCTAGTCCGTTTATATTCAGCGACATCACTGTTTAATAAAAGATCTATTTTATCCTTATTGTTGACAATGTAACAATACGTGGGACATTCTGAACAACTGACTGTTTAATTTGAAGAAATCACTGTAATCTATAAAAACCAAAAAATATAAAACTAAATAATTTAGAATTTTATTCTATTTTAAGGTGAGAAGCACATTGAGGCTATTATTGCCTTCCTAAATGTAAAGTCTTAAAGTCGTAGGTGTAGTGTTGTAAATGTAAGTGTGTGTTAGACTCGGGTACCGCGAGGGACGTCTAAATCATCTCAATAGGTGCAGCTAGTCTCAAACCTCCTGAAAATATGTAGATCTATTTATAAAAACCCAAATTTTAATTTAAATAAACAGACTTACTCAAGCATATTGTTTAAGGTTTCCCCAACTTGCTGCTCAATGATCTTCTTACACTGTCAAGCCTTCTTTTCTTTACCTTCTCCCTTCCAGTTTCAACATCAACTGTATTAGTACACAAGCACACTTTATAATTTCTAACTTCATTATGCCTGTAGATGCTTCACAGCGAAACATATCTCACAGAATAAAAAAGAATATTTGTGAAACTATGTGTTTTAATTTTCCTTGATAAGAAGGAGAATATTTTACTGGATACTGGTTTCTTAGAGCAGATAGACGGACTTGAGTGTTAAACAAGAACATTATGCGCGCATTTTGTCAAATAGTTCAAAGGACTGAACCCATTACGAAACACTTCTGTCAGTAAACAGATGATCTGCTGAGGGATCGTACTCGCACGCGCAACGCTGCTAATATGTTAAGTTTCTAGAAAAGTGTCCCAAGTACATTCACCACATACTCGAAGCTTTCATTACAGTCACGTGACAGTGCACGGTGTACAACACGTTCAACTGCGGCAATAACTCACGAGCCCGGCCCGCGCAGGATTTACTGCTCCGCCTCTTCATTATCCCTGCCTGCTTGATATCTTCTTCAATCGCTTGCATTTAAACGCTCTTTAAAGCAATTTGTACATAATTGTGGCGATGATTTAATGCTGTGCCACTGCCCGCTGTATTTGTACGGGATTTATTAAGGAGCGGTGCTCCTGAAGGCATTGGCCAAGCTGCGGTCTTTTATCAGGTGAACAACAATTATACAGTTATCTTTACTTTAGCACTTCTACGTCCGTGTTATTTGGCATAGGTTTGGTACGAGTTCGATCCGCTTGAGTTGGCGATGTGTATCGATTCCGAACGCCATCGATTTCGTACGTGGTCCTTCCGCTCCGTCAACGTTTGTCCATATCTCGTGCCGTATTTCTTGTTGCGTTGTTCTTTTTCTGCCCGTATTTTTCGTGATCATCTAATCCATATATAAAAACAAGAAAAACCTACTTGCAACCTTTTTTTTTACTGTATCATTTTGATTTTCAAAATATCTGTATTGTTTATCATTCGAGGCCGTTTTTAAAAATTCTCCGTAGCCAGCGGATAGTAGATTCATATATAACGTTATCTGTCGATATCTAGAAATATGTTGAAGCTAGGTTTTTATTGTTAGCTTTGATGAGAAGATTGAATTGAAAAAAAATTCTGCCGAACGGAAGAATGTAACGGAAATATGAAACGAACGAGCAAACGAATTTCTTTTCTATCTGTTCTTTTTCTTCCATCTTTTCGATAACAGTACGCGATTATTATATGAAAACGTTATATTGCTTTGGTTTCGGTATTTTTCCTTAATTGAAGAACACGTGCACGTTGTAACTGTTTATAGCCTAATACATTCGAAATTAATAGAAACGTTTACAATAATTATTGTTAATATCGCTAGTTTTTAACAAAATAACCTGAAAATAGCCTACCAGCTGTTGAATGGACTCAGCTGATCGTTATGAATTAATATAAAACAACTGATCTTTCACTATAACTACAGTAAATAATATCTAAGCTAGGTTCACGTATTTATTTATTTCAACAAAACAAGATATTTGTAAAGATGTATTAGGCAAAGATATTATCAACAAAAGCTTCACTTCTGTTGGAGTACCGAGTTCCACACAAGTACTTTTTTTGTGTTAAAACTTGGTACGGGGAGTAATTTAAACCGTATTTCTAGAATTTACTAAATGAATTGTTTTAAACATTTTGAGACTTCCTGAAAATTTTCAAATTAAAAGAAACACAAATTTAGTGATCTTCAGTAATTATGATCTGGACAAAATTTCGAATCTGTTAAAATAACGTGCCATATTATTTAACATCATCGATCTCCTACAAGAAAGCGTTCTTTTCTGACCAACTGTTAAAATCACCGTTAATACGAGCGATAAGTAAACTTTAGTACAGTAAAAACAAATAGTCTATATAAGAAGTGAAATTCTGTATTTTCCGGTTTAAGAATATCAAAATAAAAAAAACAAGGAATTCAAAATAAAACTGTCTATAAATTTTGCATTTTTATAGACTTTTAGGTGCTCCTTAACTTCTGAATGATACAAAAACTAGCCCCAGAGCAAGGTAAATCGTTAAGCAGGGATATTACTTGGCCTGACATTGTATTCTCTGAGAGATTTGCAGCAAACCGGTTTTCAGCTGAGTTTAGTTTAACTTTAAAATATTTAAAGCTCCAAAACACTCTTTACTTTGGCTTCTGGCATCAGTGTCGGACTTTTGGACATAAAAAAAGGTATTACCGGTGACGAAAGTGTGTGGTAGATATACGTTGGCATTTCTTATACTATTTTATCAATTTAAAATTTTACATCGTTCTTCACATTCTACCTGATAAAGTGGGATTAAAAGTCGCCATTAATCAAATTTAATTTTGAACAGTTTTAGAAACAGTTCATGAATATTTCATGGCCTGTCTAAGAGTATAACAAACGCAGAATGGCTTTAATATACATTTTAGCGTTTAAAAAATAAATCAAACAATTTTGAATCTCGATAGTGTTTCATAACCATTATTAAAGGATTTTCTTATTTTTTTTATCGTTATTTATAGCTGAATACCCGTCTTTCGCTACGGTATATTAAGCGATGAATAAGCCTAATGAAAAAGGTTTAAATGCAACATAATCGAATAATCTATGGATACAATAGATCGATCGATAACATAGTAATTCAAGCAGACTATAGAGGGCATTGTGTACTTATGCCGGCCTGCTTAATTAAAGCGCTAATTAAACAAATATTACTTATTTAAGTTAATTATAATTTAAATTTCTATTAATTAACTTATTTACGTGTATAATTTTAAACAAATAAATGTTAAAAGTAAAAACGGTAAGGTCAGTGGCAGGTTTTGAATTTACGTTTCATAAACATAAATCATAGTACTAACCTATAAAAGCTCGAGAAACAGTCAGCTCACTGGTAGACTTAAATTTACTGCAAGAATTAATACGGCAAGCGTGAAGTTTTTTAAACATGTTATGAGTGCTGTTTCGAAATTTGTATTCATAAAAAAGATTTAAGCCTATCTAAACATTTCAAAAAAAACCTGATCCAGTATCTCAAGTGTACCTAAATGAAGTTTCATGACAATACATCAAGTAGTTTAGAATTATATTCCGGACCAACTACATACTTTTGGTTTTATAAATACCTATATATTAGCCCTACTTCATAAATAACCTTACAACTGCTTACTGTTTCGCTTTACATTAAGCCTGACACAACGACTAATATTTAAACGTTTCGAGTGGCTAAAGATCCAAAACGAGACCATTTAAGGAAACGATATCGCCGCCGTAGCGCCCAAATAAAGCCATAACTTTCTGCCTAAGCCTAATCCAACGACTGAACTCTAAACAGAATCCCTGCCGAACCGGCTGCGGTAATTCATTCACTTTCTTTGCGGCATGAATGTTTGCACTGCAACTCTAAATCTTTATTCAGAAAAGGGAAAGAACACTCATCAGAAACAGATTTACCGAGCGATAAGGTACTGGATGGTGTTAATGAGCTATTGATTATGCATTCCAATCGGTGGCTGCTGAAAACAGAGTACTTTGCGTTTACGGGAAATTATTTTCGCATCACAACCAAAACGCTTTAATCACAGTAATCACACCTAAAAGCGTTTCACTGTAAACATACACAGTAATCACAACCTAAAAGCGTTTCACTGTAAACAAACAAAGTAATCACAACCTAAACGCATTTCACTGTAAACAAACACAGTATACACAACCTAAACGCATTTCACTGTAAACATACACAGTAATTACAACCTAAACGCTTTTCCTGTTTGACCCTAAACAAACACAGTAATCACAACCTAAAAGCGTTTCACTGTAAACATACACAGTAATCACAACCTATAAGCGTTTCACTGTAAACATACACAGTAATTACAACCTAAAAGCGTTTCACTGTAAAGAAACACAGTAATCACAAACTAAAAGCGTTTCACTGTAAACAAACACAGTAATCACAACCTAAAAGCGTTTCACTGTAAACAAACACAGTAATCACAACCTAAAAGCGTTTCACTGTAAACAAACACAGTAATCACAACCTAAAAGCGTTTCACTGTAAACAAACACAGTAATCACAACCTAAAAGCGTTTCACTGTAAACAAACACAGTAATCACAAACTAAAAGCGTTTCACTGTAAACAAACACAGTAATCACAACCTATAAGCGTTTCACTGTAAAGAAACACAGTAATCACAAACTAAAAGCGTTTCACTGTAAACAAACACAGTAATCACAACCTAAAAGCGTTTCACTGTAAACAAACACAGTAATCACAACCTAAAAGCGTTTCACTGTAAACAAACACAGTAATCACAAACTAAAAGCGTTTCACTGTAAACAAACACAGTAATCACAACCTAAAAGCGTTTCACTGTAAACAAACACAGTAATCACAACCTAAAAGCGTTTCACTGTAAACAAACACAGTAATCACAAACTAAAAGCGTTTCACTGTAAACAAACACAGTAATCACAACCTATAAGCGTTTCACTGTAAAGAAACACAGTAATCACAAACTAAAAGCGTTTCACTGTAAACAAACACAGTAATCACAACCTAAAAGCGTTTCACTGTAAACAAACACAGTAATCACAACCTAAAAGCGTTTCACTGTAAACAAACACAGTAATCACAAACTAAAAGCGTTTCACTGTAAACAAACACAGTAATCACAACCTAAAAGCGTTTCACTGTAAACAAACACAGTAATCACAACCTAAAAGCGTTTCACTGTAAACATACACAGTAATCACAACCTAAAAGCGTTTCACTGTAAACAAACACAGTAATTACAACCTAAAAGTTTTTCACTGTAAACAAACACAGTAATCACAACCTAAAAGCGTTTTACTGTAAACATACACAGTAATCACAACCTAAAAGCGTTTCACTGTAAACATACACAGTAATCACAACCTAAAAGCGTTTCACTGTAAACAAACACAGTAATCACAACCTAAAAGCGTTTCACTGTAAACAAACACAGTAATCACAACCTAAAAGCGTTTCACTGTAAACATACACAGTAATCACAACCTAAAAGCGTTTCACTGTAAATATACACAGTAATCACAACCTAAATGCGTTTCCTGTTTGGCCGTAAACAAACACAGTAATCGATAAAAAATAATTAAACAACAATCACTGTACACAGCTGATTTGGTGGGAGCGAATTTCTAAAAGTAATTTTTCTATCTTACCTTCATTTTGAAACTTTGATTTCACTGTAATAAACAGCATTGAAATTTGCATACATTAGCATTTCAAACTTTAAAATTACATAGAACAAACTAAAATGAACCCAGACCGAGGTAATTTCGTTGGACTTTGAAATCTGAAAACGCTGATTTTAATGCTGATTACGATTTTAAAATCAGGTTTGCGAGTTAAAGAGTTTTATAAAAACACTTTTTGAGCCACCCGGTGGTAAAATAGAAAATATCCACATTACTTCTTTACAATAAACTAAACCGTGTGTAACTTATCAATAGTAAAGTAAACGAAACAGGAAATTCTCGTAATAAGTACCAAACACTTCAAGTTCACTTAAGGTTAAGTAGCGTTATTGAATGCAACTCTAATAATTAATTATACACTTCATTAATCGAGTGTCTACGATCTAAACTGCACATCACAATATACAAGTCTACTGCATTGAGTTGCCGCAATCATTTTAAAATCTAGATACGTTTGCAGGAAACATTTAATGCAAATAATTCTTGAAGTACTTATTAAGCTTTCTGTTAATTGGATATTTAATCACGACTATTCAGAGCTGCCAATTCGCAAAATATCTTTTGCTGGAATGTTTTTACCAAGCTCAACTTACAGAATAATGTATTTAAGGTCTTTGACAAAGTTTTTTCTTTACGTGAAATAGTTTTAAAGTTACTGAAATATACGATATAATTTAACAAGAATATCCCACGGTGTTTTACTAATAACGATTGCTTGTGTTACTTTTTTTTCGAAAAATAAATAAAACCGAGCATACAATTGTTGACAAATTACTAGCCAAAAAAATACGTATCTTCTTCCGCATAAATAAGGATGTAAATGTTCGTTTGTTCAAAATTTTAAATCTTCGAAAATCCTTCACCGATTGCTTTGAAATTTTTGACACAACGTTGTGTTGAATACGCGTATGATTCTGTAAGTGTGACAGGTAAAAATATGTTTTTTTTAAAAAACAGCGCCATCTGTTGGACGTGAAAGCAACACACGCTATGATAAATATTTTACGACCCTATTTCAATGTTTCCGAATGCATTGTTGAACCAGACTGAGCCACAGCAACGCGTGGCCGGTTACAACTAGTTATTAAATACATTTATCACAATTTCGCCTACTAAATGTTTTAGAACGACGGCGCGTCCGAGACGGTAAATCACCGGTCAGCCTGCGCGCCTCCCAACTTGTGCATGTCAGGGTAGTTCGGATTTATTGTTAAGCATTTCCTTTACCGTTAGCGCCGATTTCCCCTACTTGACTTTAATTACTGACGATAGGCAACAAAATAATCTGGTACTGATAAATTGCTTCAAAACTAGCATATTATAAAAACCTACTTTTTGTATTATTTTTGAAAATTTCAAGTTTTAATGGTGCGGAAGTCCAATACAATAAAGTAATTATTATTAGTATCAGACCTTTATTACTGCTAACATTTCCGACCTTTGCAGGTCATGTACGAATGATACTGAGCATATCACTTGTCAATGACCTGTAAAGGTCTAAAGATCTAAGTTAGACATAAGTTTATACTGCAGTTATTACAAGTTTAATAAACTCGTGTAATTTTGTCGCTTCCAAAATGTGTAAATGACGTAAACATTGACGTAAGTCAATAATTACATCTTGATCTTTGAATCCACCCTGTTTTTGCTAAATTTCCGTAAAATTTATATTTCACGAAAATCATAACTCTCAAATTCAAAACAATAAAACGCAATACTTTCATTTTTTAAAAATTAAAGCGTCTTTTTTTAATCCAATTTGAAAATAATAATAGTAGAAAAATATGCTCAAATTTAATACTTAAATAAGCAGCCTGTAAATGAAATATCGGTATAATTTTTGAAAACTGGTTCATCAGATTGTTTGAATTTTGATGACGTAAGAATTGACTTAATTTTAATTTCATTTTATTTTATTTTTTTTTTATTTTAAGGCGAAAAGCCGCCTTGGTGGCCTAGTTGATAGCGTACTGGGCTTTCACCCTAAGGACCCGGGTTCGATTCCCGGCCAGGGTTTGGCATTTTCATACGCTATAAACATCCCATCGTCTGCATTGTCCAAGTGTGCAAAATAGTCGGACGTTTAAAAAAAAAAATAAGGCGAAAAGCACATTAAGGCTATTATCGCCTCCCTAAATGTAAGTGTGAGTGTAAAGTGTTAAAGTCGTAAGTGTAGTGTTGTAAGAGTGCGTTTTAGACTCGGATACCGCGAGGGACGTATAAATCCTCTCAATAGGTGCAGCTAGTCTGCACCCCTGCGGGTAATTCTAATTTCAAGCCTGATATACAATGACTGGAGATATGATTTTAATGCGGCCAATATTTTAGTAATATCTGATTAAACGAATTTAAGAAATTATGAGTGAAGGGACTGATAAGGAAGTGAGAGAGGGGATTGGATCAAGATCTATGGAATGACAGGGAAAGTGGAAGCTATGAATCGGAAGACGTCGGAGAACTTTTTAAGCCGAAAAGAAGAGAAGAAATTATGTCGATTTTTCCGAACAGCATCCGATCAATTTTTTTACGAATAATTGAATTTGATACATTTTGTGTAATGCTTTTACAACATTCATTACAAGTGTAGAGTATAATTCACAGTACCTACTGTAGTCGTATTTACAGAAGCAAATTTCTACGATTGGCAGCACTGACAAATTCGGAACAAGACACATTTTATAACTCGATGGCACAATATTCAGAAGCAACAATACAATTGAGACTCAACAACACAATATTGTGATTCTCATCACAATACGGTCAGTTAAAATCACAATATTGTGACTGGACAACATAATATTGACATATAAAACCATACTCAATAACATAATTATGTGACTCAATGACACGATACTGAAAAGTAAATACACAATATTGAGACCCAACAACACAATATTGTGACTCGACAATATAATATTGAGAATCACTAGCTCAATATTGTGACACAAGAATACAATATTGAGACTGAACAAAACAATACTGAGGCTCATAAACACAATATTATTACTCGGCAACACAATATTGAAACGCAACAGCACAATATTAAGACAACACAACATTGTGACTCGACATCACAATATTAAGACGAAACAACACAATATTGTGACTCGCTATCATAATGTTGAGACGAAACTCTGTTTATTCTCAATACTGAGACTCAATACTGTGTTTATTGAGTCTCAATAACACAATATTGAGACGCAACAACACATTATTGATAATCACCAACACAATATTGTGACTAGACAACACAATGTTGAGCAACAAGACGATAAGTCTATTGCGATGCGACAATACAATATTAAGACGCGACAACAATTTGACGTCACGCGACACGTGACTCGAACGCGTTTCATAAACAGGTCCTAAAATATTCTCCTATAGTCATATGTTTGAATTATATTAACAAAGATACAAACCTGCCTGACCTCAGAGGTCACGAAATGCGGACCATTCAATATACATTACACAGTTTCCCACTTCGTCTGTCTGTCTGTCTATTACCGGGTACAAGGCACGTTTCACAATGCAGTGGTTTTGATTAATGAAAATCACTTGTCTTGCATTATGCAACCAACCCACTTTAAGTATCTTGTTTATTGTCTACCGATTGTTGTTTCTTTTTGTTTTCCAATTAAGAGCACAAGTGGCCCCTTGGAGTTTAAACAGGTATGTTCGTCATTTTCCTTCGGGGATAAATATAGGAAAAAAAATGTTTTTTTTAATTTCCAAACTGAATGTAGTTTGATATACTGCAATAACAGACAATGTATAAGTATACACAATTTGTCTAGAGGAAAAAATATAAACTTTTATAAGCGAATTTAAATAGCAAAGCGCGCGTGGCTTATTATTCCTGTTTTAATTAATTAGAGTGTTCAGAAGACGAAGCACTAAGGATATTGCGCATTGAAAATGTTAATTTTTCATATTTGCGTTTCATTTTTGGGGGGTCCAGTGGTCATTCATGTAAAATCATATTTTTTGAACTCTCAGAACTATCAAAATGTCAAAATCGATTTTTTACGATTACAATAGTCTATACCTTTTTTCTGTACAGTGAGAATAATATACACGAGTAGTAATAGATAAAACGTATTTTTATATAAAAATTGGGAATTAAAACTGAAAGGAACAAAAATACACTGTAAATATTCTCCGCAAATAAGTCTCGACCGAAAATAACACCTAAGTGCTCACTACGGTTGCAACTGTAAATATAGTCTTTATGAGAACAAGGACTGAGTAAAACCTTGAATGCAGTCAATTTACGAGAACCGAGGCATATAATAAGGTTACCGTTCGACGTATAACAACACCTGACAGGAGCCAATGTCTGCCGAATCTTGTTCGACGCTTGCCTACACAAAATCAGCAGAGTTAAGTCGTCATCTTTATTGCTCTGTTGATGTAACTGCCAGCGTGGGTTTCTGAAATTGGCCATTGTTTTCTCTTCTAACTTACGGCGTATAAGTAATATTTCCGAATTGGTAGCTCGACTCGTAAAATCGCGAATCAATTTCGGCCCACTATGTTGGATCTGAATAGATGAAGGTTGTAAGTAACGGCTCTTTTCTCGATTAGGAAACATTATTTTAGCACTAGCCTATAAATACAGTATGATTTTTATGTTGATTTTTAGAATTAAAAAAAATTATGAGTCTGATAAAGACATAAACCTGTCCACTTCGC
Organism: Callitettix versicolor; assembly: GCA_022606455.1. Taxonomy (NCBI): domain Eukaryota; kingdom Metazoa; phylum Arthropoda; class Insecta; order Hemiptera; family Cercopidae; genus Callitettix; species Callitettix versicolor. Next base: position 82,298,173 of record CM040189.1, read on the forward strand.
GATCAACCGCTTTTGACCACTAATTCTGCAGTTACCATACCATAATATACATTCGCTAAACAATGAGATTAAACATAACCTCAAAGATAACTTAAGAAATAAAAAGCTGTTTCTGAAATTGTCACTTAATGATGAAATACTTATGTTACTATTACAGTTTATTCGGACGTTTGCCGTAACTTCTGCAAACAAAAACAATATACAACGTTTCGAGAGAATGGATATGTTCTCAAATACGTAACTTAAAACCCAAATGTATGTCTAGGCCTATGCTAAAATAATAACAGTTAAGAACAATTACTCATGACTGATTTCTTCAGTGGTCAAAACAGGAAATAAAAAATGAGTGGTCAAAACAGGAAATAAGAAATGAGTGGTCAAAACAGGAAATAAGAAATGAGTGGTCAAAACAGGAAATAAGAAATGAGTGGTAAAAACAGGAAATAAGAAATGAGTGGTAAAAACAGGAAATAAGAAATGAGTGGTAAAACAGGAAATAAGAAATGAGTGGTAAAAACAGGAAATAAGAAATGAGTGGTCAAAACAGAAAATAAGAAATGAGTGGTCAAAACAGGAAATACGAAATAAGTGCTCAAAACAGAAAATAAGAAATGAGTGGTCAAAACAGGAAATAATAAATGAGTGGTCAAAATAGGAAATAATAAATGAGTGCTCAAAACAGAAAATAATAAATGAGTGGTCAAAATAGGAAATAATAAATGAGTGCTCAAAACAGAAAATAAGAAATGAGTGGTCAAAACAGAAAATAAGAAATGAGTGCTCAAAACAGAAAATAAGAAATGAGTGGTCAAAACAGGAAATAAGAAATGAGTGGTCAAAACACTTTGGGAATCAGCCTGAGTGTTTGTCATAGGTTTTTGCAGATTATAAGATCTCGCTGCATGTTTAGATTTTAAGAAGCACATGAGACTACTGATGCATTCTCTCGAAAAGTCGTGTATTGTTTTTGTAAAAATAAATTATATCAAATATTCTAATTAACGAAAAAACATCTTTTGTAAAATATGCTGTTGAGTGAAAATAACGATTGGAATATTATTTCCAGTCCCGTGACACATATACTGTAGGATAATATCGACATAAATTTAGCTTAGCTATAGTAATATAATAAAAAGATAAAGGTTCATTTCTTCAATGTATTCTTATAGACAATGTATTCGCAGAGATCTTAGAAATTAATGGCAGTACTAACATTAATGCATTAAAACGTTTAGGACATCAAACTTTTCCCAAAGTCAAATTGGAATATTCTAGAGCAGCTGATTTATCATCTGATATAAAGACGCAACTAGGTTAGAAATGTAGGCTTTCATTGAAAGAAATGTTATTCTTTAATTTTTACAAAACAGCTGATTCTGGTGAACAGATTTTTATTAGTTAAATTGATTTTAAGGTTATGTTCAGCCTATTAAATTTGTTTACGGGGTCGCTTAACGGGAAAAATGTACTTAGAGAGTGTTAAAAAGTTCAGGTTGTCCTAAAAAACATCTAAAACATTTTCAAATATGTAACTAGGATCTTTTAGAAATATTGATTTACCATCTGGTATAAAGAAGTAAATAGCGTTAGAAATGTAAGTGAATGTTGGGGGTAATAATTATTGTTTAATTTTTACGAAACAGCTGATTTTGGTAAACAACTGTTTCTTCGTTAAATTGATTTTAAGGTTATGTTTAGTCTATTCAATTTAAAAAAATTTAATAGACTAAACATAACCTTAAAATCAATTTAACGATTTCATAAAAATGAACGCTTAGCGGGAGAAATTCACTTAGGCCTAGCGAGTGTTAAAAAGTTTAGGTTATCCTAATAACATCTAACATTTTCAAAAACCTAACTGGATTTCACCATATGATACAAAAAATAGTTTTGGAAATGTAAATGAATGTTGGGGTTAATATTATTGCTTAATTTTTACAAAACAGCTGTTTCTTCCTTAAATTTACTATGTTTAGCCTATTAAAGTTGTTTACGAATCGATTAGCAGGAGAAATTTACATAGCGAGTGTTAAGAAGTTTAGGATCTCCTAAGAACATCAACAATTTTTCAAAAATCTAACTGGGATTTTTTAAAAACTGATTCACAATCTGGTATGAAAAAGGAAATAGTGTTAAAAATACAAGCGGATGGCGGAGGTAATGTGTATAATTCTTACAAAACAACTGGTTTTGGTGTTAATTTAAAGGTTATGTTAGTTACTGATGAATACGTAACGCATAGCGAAGGAAATTTACAGCAGCGAGCGTAGCGATCAGGGTGTACCAACAAAATTACAGTTTCCATGGACACGTGCAGGGACTTGAGGGGGCTTGAGGAGAGTTGTCAGTCACCAGCTGGATCACAGGATCAGGTATCGCGCCTACGACAACAGACAGTTTACTGCGCCTGGGCACAACTGTTTAATATTCACTTGCTCAGCGCCGGAATCAAATTACACAGTTTTTAATTTCGCTTAACGACTCCCATACTCGTGTTGCCAGCCTACTCGGAGAAGCTTTATTGCTATTAATAATACGACCTGATATGGCTGGTCGGTATATCTGTCTTCAAGCCGAAATATTACTTAGGGGCCGACACCGTATCACAAGGATATTACCATAATTTTATTGACTATACTGTACAATTTTTTTTCAAAAAGGCTGAATGAATGTTATTGTATGATTGGCACTTAGACAATAAATTAATCTTCACATTTATAACTTTCCAATTACTTTCTGACTTAGTGGTTTCTTTCGGCTCCAAAAATGCTTCTGGCCATCTGCGTTGTCAGAAAGACCGTGGTTCAGAAGGTATGTAAAGCCGCTGGTTCACAAGTTTCGTGTTAGGGTGGTCTTCTTGATCGTAACTCCGGCTGGTTAAATAAAGAAAAACTATTCTTTAACTGTTGATTTTTGCAAACTGTGCAATCATTTTTAAAACTACAAAATATTAGGAATTCATAATCAATACGTTTTCAAGACTACAAACGACTGGGAATTCATAATTAATACTTTTTCAAGACTACAAACGACTGTAAATTTATAATCAATAATTTTTCAAGACTAAAAATGAATGGGAATTCATAATCAATACTTTTTCAAGACTACAAATGACTGGAAATTTATCAATATTTTTTCAAGACTAGACACGATTAGAAATTCATAATAAACTTTTTCAAGACTACAAACGACTGGGAATTGATAATCAATACTTTTTCAAGACTACAAACGACTGGGAATTCATAATCAATACTTTTTCAACGATTGGGAAACTTGTGTTCAGTCGTGGCGATGGACTATTTCTATTTGTTTTCTATCGTGACGATAGACTATTTCAATTTGTTTTCATCTACACCATAAAAGCATACACGCATAATAATTGTTAAGAAATGGACTTGATGGAGTATATGTTTTTAAATTCACTAAAACTGTCTGTACAATCGCTGATGACTTTGTCGACTGATAGATTTCTAACGAATTTTATACGTAGTTTGCTAATTTCTCGGGATTATTATCACAAAAAAACTCTTGAGAGTTAATCAGATGTACGCGAAAACGAATGTAACCAATCATTCTCAAATAAAGTCCTAATTGCCTAAATGAAACACATGGTTACTTTCCAAAACCCTCCAGTTCGGAAGCTATTTTACCCCAAAACGGAAGAATCTATAAAATCTATCAAATCGGCAACTCGAATTTCGATCATGTGATATAGCAAATGTAATCAATGTATAAATGTTTTAATAAAAAGTCAGTTCAGGAGGTAGGAAAAAAACGAAAATGAACCCTGACCGTTGTCACTGAGCTCAGTTTTGGTATTTTTGGCGATTGATCATGACATGCAGGCATATCGAACGATACGTTTTGTTTGGGCACTTAGAAAATGGCTTCATTTGAGAATTTTTGTAAATAATTTAATAAAGAAAGTTTGAAACTTTTTCAACATTAACTTACTACTTGGAATTCAAATTAAGGCTTGATATCCGTAGTTTCGTACCTCGGCTTACCGTTTAAACGCCAGAGTCAAGAGTATTTGCCTACAGACTTTGACAAGTCTTGTCAGGTAACTGACACAGTCAAAGTTTGATTTTTTGATGGATTACCTTGCACTGTGTACACAATGAAGTAATAAACACAGATTTACAAGTTTTATAGTGTATATTGTGTATTGTGTACCGCAGCGAGGCTATAACAGAATAAATTATGGCAGAGATAAGGCGAGGCGCCTCAACGCTCTTATCAAACCTTCCTTGTTAAAGGACGACACCGTGACACTGAAGTCACTGGGACGACGCAAAGGAAACGAATTTTGAATTTGTAATTTTTTTAACGAATCCTTGAAAAGTAAAGCGCTATATAAATAGTCACAAATACAGCTTTGACAGCTTCGATAGCTTTGACAGTTATATCAATGGATGAGAAATTAAACGCTTGTCAGTTTTTATAAAGACTTATTGTTTATAAGTAATTTTTTCATTTAATAGTTTTAAATAGCCGCAATTTTGAAGTGTATTATTGAAGCAAATTCATTATTACTCGTAAACAAGGTTTTTACATTGATGGATATGGCGCGAAATGCCAAATAAATAAGTTAAATCGTTTCGCTGGCAAAGAAAGAGTTTCAGGAAATTTTTATAGAAACATTTCACTTTGTATTATATGAACATCTTGTAGGCCTACAGTATATGAAAGTACTTCCTAGCTTTAACCATTGAATACAAACAGACTAGAAGCACAACCACTATAATAAAAAGCGTCGTCGATATGGATTATCTGCAATTGGATTATCTGCCGATACGAACGCTGCATGCTCATGGACGGGGGTGGAGACGTTTGAGAAAATAAACAGTACTATTACCTATTTAAATGTAGTTGAAAACTGCCGCAAGATGCCATCAGCAGCGAGCGCTCACAAAACTCTCATAAGGATTATCATTCTAGCAGTTTATACTTAATGTCGTATCTCAAGAGCTAAAAGTTTACCAAACCATGTTTATTTATAAACGTTTTGCTTAGTTTCACCAGTAGAACAAGTCCTGAAAATTGCGTTTTTTTGTGACACCCTGTATATAAAACAGTAACACCCTGTATGAATTACATGTTTATAAATAGATAAACTTAATAACCTATATTTTGCGTGAACATTTTTCGGTGCATATTTTCGAGGTACTTCAAAATTGTGTTTCAATTTTCCTACCGTGTAGAGACTAGAGAGAGGCAAACGTATTTTGTCAAAACATAAAAACATTTTTAGGTTTAGGCTCAACACTAACATTTAAAAAACACCGCGCTCACTGTTAAAACGCTAGAGGCACGTAACCGTCAGACGTTCGTGAAAATCCTAGGAACTTGTAGTTTTTTCGAAATTTTCAATGTTTTTACTATTCGAATAATTTTATAGGCCTATCAAAACTTTTTGAAGTGTCTACACCAGTTCTTTTTAAAAGCATTATTATCAGGATTTTGAAGATAAACCTTGAGGGAGGGGGCATACTAAAGTTTCGAAAAGTTTTTACCGTACTGAAATACGTACTGCGTAAGCTTAAGAAATTTAACACGTATTAACAAAAGTACGAAATAGTTTGCGTCAGTGAATCGCACTTAATGACTATGTACATAGTGTTAAGACTAATGTTTATTGTTCTAAAGGAAACAGCGCACTATAAAAGAAACGCAAGAAAAACATTTACACGGAAATATCACTTTAAAGCAAATAAACATAAATTTAGAACATCGCTGCTGTGCCTTTACAGTGACTTATATATGGTAAAACTATTATGCTAAGAAAGTGTAATAAAAATAAGGGCCTAAACCGTCGCGAGCTTGTGTTGTGTTGGTAAACATGATCTGGGAACGTGTAAACAGCTTTAAAAGGTTTTACCCTCAAAGGGTCCGATCAATTTGTTACGTTGGCAACAATTACACTACAACAATAACTGTTTACAAATCTTTTAGGTTTACAGCTTGTTCGGTTGTATCATCACAAGTCGTAACAGTAAACAGGACGAAATTAATCTGTTGATTTACAAATATTTTGTAAACAAGATGGACGTAAAACATTTTGACGGTGTTGTTGCAGTCATTTAAAAATTTATTGTTGAAGAAAATTTAACGAATCCAATTCTGATATGATGTTAGCAGTTATAAAGATTTACAACTTGGTAGTGATATTTTTAACCTTTTTATTAATGTTCTTAACCTTTTCATGAGGAATTCTAAAAAAAAGTTATTTTTTATAATTTGGAATCCAAAAGATCAAGGCCTCCGTTTTAACTTTTCATTCGGATTTGTGTTGATAGATCGGCAACACTGCATTGCCCGGCAACTAGACGGACAGGACAAACAATACGGTGTTATTACTAGAAGAACCAGTGACGTAGTTTGAACAATACTAGTTTTTAATAAAAATTATCAAGAAACATTTTACATTAAGAAGCAGTTTTTAATTTAATTTTCGTATAGATTAAAAAAAAGTTTTTTGCAGATGAAGCACTTGTGTTTTATCGATAAAATACAGTTGCAACGTTGCCAGATGGTGACAATCCCAAATGAAAATTTAGAACGGACCGACTGTAACAAAAAAAAAAACTTTCGGAACTTTTCACCAACGTTTGCGTTAAACTTAACGAAAGGAATCTTTTAGAAACACACAAATGAATCGTTAATTTAATTCTGGTATTAATATTAAAAGATCAGCTGTTTTATATTAATTCGTAAAGATCAGCTGATTTCATTGAACAGCTGATAGGTTGTAATACGTTTCAGATTTCTGCCCCTCAGGGGGTGCAGACTAGCTGTACCTATTGAGAGGATTGTCCCTCGCGGTAGCCGAGTCTAACAAACACTTACACTTACAGCACTACACTTACGACTTTAACATGTTAGCACTCACACTTACATTTAGGCAGGCGATAATAGCCTCAATGTGCTTTTCGCCTTAAAATAACAAAAATAAATAAATAAAAATAAAAACATTAAATACTTTTTACATAACAAGTTTCATTAAAATTAACCTAATACATTTGCAATGGCAGGTTTGAAAGTACGCGATTTACGTCAGAGTCCGGCCGCGACCACGTGGTTTAATCACGAATAGTTCTTGCACAAAGCAATAGGAATGCCCCAAATAACAAACAGCTGTTTTACTTGTTAAATTCAACATAACCTCATCTAAGCCTTACATTAACTGCTACTAATTTGTATCCAGGCCAGCGGCCAAATTGTCTTTTCATCGTCAGTGTTGGATCGTTAACAGTTTTGATGCTTTCATCGTGACGAAACTCTTGCATTGAGTCGCAACACTTAGTAGGTTAATTGTTTGATTTTCAGAGCAACAATAATGCTGGAGGTAGTTACAAAAGCAGGATGGTCAGACTTACATAAGGGCGAAAATTGTTGTTATTTTCACCTTAGATTACGATTGCTCTCAAATTTGACTCCTCCAACCTTCTTCTTTGGATGTTTTGACTGACTTGTCTGGACAAGTCCTCAATTGTTTTCAGATAATACCATATCTGCGCGTGAACGAATAGGACCTAATTCGTCACTAAAACAAACGGTCATCAACATCGTTAGAGTTGTTTGAAAGACATTAATTTTTAATTTCCGGAGGCAGCTAGTCCAACAATTGTAGAAATAGTGAATGCTCGTATGCATTCACAAGGAAGTAAACTATAAACAAGAAAGTACGGCAGACAGTAACATTAAATTCCAGAAATAATTTAAAGATCAACGGATTGCAAACCATTTAAACATTAAATGTTTAACACAACACGAACCAGGGAACAATACTACAGTTTAACAAAATACGAACCAGGGAACAATTCTATAGTTTGACAAAACACAAACCAAGGAATAACACGATAGTTTAACAAAACACGAATCAGGGAGCAATATTATAGTTTGACAAAACACAAACCAGGGAAAAATATTATAGTTTAACAAAACACAAACCAAGGAACAACACGATAGTTTAACAAAACACGAACCAGGGAACAACACGGTAGTTTAACAAAACACGAACCAGGGAACAACACGATAGTTTAACAAAACACGAACCAGGGAATAATTTTATATTTTAACAAAACACGAATCAGAGAGGAATATTATAGTTTAACAAAATACAAACCAGGGAACAATATCATAGTTTAACAAAACACAAACCAGGGAACAATACAACCAGGGAACAATAGTTCGTTAACAATTTTGATGCTTTCATCGTGACGACACTCTTGCATTTGAGTCGCAACACTTAGTAGGTTAATTGTTCGATGTTCAGAGCAATAATAATGTTGGAGCTACAACAGTCGGATAGTCAGACTTACAGAAGGGCGAGAGTTCTTATAATTTTCATCCTAGATTACGACTACTGTCAAATCTGACTCCTTCTCCAATTTTCTTCTTTGGAAGAATGAGGAAAAATTTCATTCTTGGAATGAGAAAGTGTGGCATAGAGTAACAAAAAAAATTCCTCCAAAAATAATTTAATGTACTCAACTACGGATCGCAAAACAACAAAAATAATTAAAATTGTAAAGAAATAAAAAGGAAATGAGACGTGCAAATTACGAGACACCCAGTTGAGACGGGATGGTCGGTGTCAACGGCCGCCAGATCACGCTCAAATTGTCACAGCGGTAACGGCCAGACACGCGTAAATCTTCGCCGCATTTGTTGGGTCTACGCACGCACTGGGCTACTTAGGCTTGCTATGCACTTCTCGTAAAACTAAAGTTTATTTTGAGCGGGTTTGTTGTGCCGCTACCTAGCAGGGAGGGAGGGAGGGAGGGAGGGAGAAGCCGGTATTGTTATTAATGCGCCTGCGTAGAAGAATGCATCTTTCATACTTTATTGAAGAAACTGGTAGTAAATATTCCCATCGTAAAAGTGTATAATCAATTATACTCATTTGTATAATATTTAGCCCAAATTGGTAAACAAGCGCGAATGTATTCGCACATTCCTTGATCATTTCAAATTTAAGAATTACTGCGATTTAGAATTTCTTCTGAATGATTCTCATTCTGAATTCACAGGAAAACACTTTTTGACGAATTATTGGCTCCTTACTATCAACAATTCTGACAATTCTAAAAGGATTCTGAAAAACTGCTTCAAAAATTAGCATTTTTACCAATTCAAAATAAAATCGTCCTCCTCCAAATTAATTAAAACTTAATAACTAAAGGATTATTCAAAAGCTTTTCAATTCAAACTCAGACCAACAAGTTCACTAGTGAATTGCCGGCGTACTACTAACCATCTGAAAAACATTCATTAATCCACTGCCTACAAAATATTTTCCATTCTAACTATATTCCATTTAGTATATTCGGTAAAGGCCATGAATGCAGTTTCGTCTCAGCGTCAACTACTTTCTGCATAACTGCAGCACACCTGCCCAGAGCCAACTGCACTTTGCCGGTTATCGGTCCTCGTAAATCACCTTCACTTCCTGCCACGTACTGCTGCTAAGCCACACCTCCTCTGTACGTAGAGTGCTATGAATACTGTTAATTAGGGCAAAACTAAATACATTGCTAAGAAGTGATTGTTCATAAACGGCACAACTAGTTGAACTCACCATCGTTTTGTCGTCTGAATCTAGATCAAAGTATCTTTGACTGCAAGAAGTATTTTTAACGGTAAAACAGTCCAAACAGAAATATCGTGTAGAAATTTTCCTTTGACAAAATAGTTCAACAGGAACAACAGTATAGTTTAACACAACCCAGGAACAATACTACAGCTTAACAAAACACGAACCATAGAACAATACTACAGCTTAACAAAACACGAACCAGGGAATAATAGGCCTACTACAGCTTAACAAAACACGAACCAGGGAACAATACTACAGCTTAACAAAACACGAACCAGGGAACAATACTACAGCTTAACTAAAGACGAACCAGGGAACAATACTATAGCTTAACAAAACACGAACCAGGGAACAACACTGTAGCTTAACAAAACACGAACCCGGGAACAATACTATAGCTTAACAAAACACGAACCAGGGAACAATACTATAACTTAGCACAATACGAACCAGGGAACAATATTATAGTTTTACAAAACACGAATCAGGGTACAACACTACAGTTATTATTACTGTTTATTCAGACATTTACCGTAATTCGTGTACATACGAGGTCAGGTCAAAACGTTCAAGGAATTGGTCAATGAAAATATATTGAAAGAACGTATAATATAAATTATCCTTATTTTCCTTCAAAATATTCTCCTCCTGAATGTACACACTTCTTCCACTTGGAAACACTCTGAGAGCCATTTTTGGAAATTTTATTTAGCCGCTTCGTCGCATTTTCCAGCGACGACTCTTGTGACATGTCCCTTCAATGTCATTTTCATCATTAAAACCGGTAAAAATCCGGTGGTAAAAACAAGATGCTTCCTTTACGACCCTCAGTGACGAAATTCTGCTGAATGGAAATCAAAAACATCACCTAGAAATGAAAAATTTCGCTTGGGCAGAAACGAAATTTAAGTGTGATGTTGGAGGTGTTTTTCTTATTTCCAGGGCTTGATTCACAACACATTTATTCCTGAAGGGAAAAACAGTCAACAAAGATTCAAAAACTGTACAAGGAGATTTTGAAAGTACTATAAGATTCAGTTAGATGAAAACGATCCGAAAAATTAACAGGGATTGGTTTTTGTTGCATAACAATGCCCCGTCACATCGGCGCTGATGGTGAAACAATACCTTGCCAAGCACAATAGTACCATCTGAAACACCCTCCATATTCTCCCGACCTTGATCACCTGTTTTCACGACAGAAAATGACATTGAAGCGACATCGTTTTGTTGATTCGCAGAGGTGATGGAAAATGCGACGAAACGGCTAAACGAAATTTCCAAAAATTACTTTCAAGAGTATTTCCAAGAATTGTATGAACGGTGAAAGAAGTGTGTACATGCAGGAGGAGAGTACTTTGAAGCAAAATAAGGTTAAACACTTTCAATAAATTTTCATTGAAAATTCCGGGAACGTTTTGACCCTACTTCGTAAAAACGGTCTATACACGACCTTTCGAGAGTATAGATCAACTCCTGTTCTACTCTCGACACGTCGTGTTTTGTTTTATGTATAAAAATGGTGGCAAATGTCCAAATAAACAGTAACAATAAAGTATTTTACAATTAAGTAACAAATTTAAAAAATAGTTCTTTACAAACAATGGTTTAGTTGCTTGGAAACTATCGTGAAAATGATAGTGGTATTGTCTTAAATATACACTGTATTTTATTTCAAAGTTAAAGTTTAATTCCGTGTAGTTAAAAACAGTTTGTTAGTGCCTTCTAGTACAAAGGAAGAAAATATGACCAATCACATTTCCCTACGAAAAAATCTTTCACGATTTGTCCCAACCAACGGTTATCAAACGATTTTGTGTTCAGTTAATAAACGGAACACTTTCACATATTCCAGTATAAGTAGGCGTCCGCATAAGATTTTTTTAAAGACGTACAAGTATTTCCCAAAGTGGGTGGCGGCGCTCAGACAGGAGAAAGGAACGAGAAAGGATTTGTTAATAAAGTTCTCGAGATTTTTAGAACAACCGTGAAAGTGGATTGATGGTTTTAAGGTACCATTTCTCATAGTCATTGTCGTATTAACCAATGGCGGTAAAGGATCAGAGCGCAGGATTAATGGCTAAGCAAGGTCCTCCTGAATCCTTCTTTTCTTCATTGTTCTTCCTATTCTGGTTTTGAATAAGAAATTGCGCCTACGTTTTAGACAATAAACTAGGCGAGGATATAAAAACAAAGAATTACATTTAGGCCTGGATTTATTACAAACAATTTACCAACAGCAGCAGGATCGGAGTGGCCTGTCCTGCCCCCGAACCCTTCTAATTACAGAAAACATATTTCGCCGGAGAAGAACCTCCGACAATCCAGCGACCGCACCGCAACAATGGAGTCATTGTGAAACTTGAAAATGTCGTGAACGTAATTGGCCCTTAATAGTAGGAAGGCGGACAGACAGCTGTTTGCACAAACACGGCGGAATCTTGCAAAATTGTGGGAAAAGGGCGGCTGCGGGGGTTCCACAGGCTGCGGGGGTAGGATGACAAGTATTTTATATAAACCAGCCCTCCCTTGCACAGAAGCAGCTGCAATTGTCATTGGATTTGTTTTTGTGTTGTTAAAATCATTTTATAAGTTCATTCGAGTTTGTCTGTTTTTTAGGTTTTCTTATATTTTTTTTATAGACGTGAGACATCTTGCAAAACGAAGACGCGCATCTAAAAGAATTTTTGTTACTGAACTAAAATTAAAAATCGTGTATCATATTTTCTCTTCCTTGACATCAGCTGTTCAATGAAATCAGCTGATATTTAAAAATTAATACTAAACAAATGATCTTTTAATATAACTACCAAAATTAAATAACGATTCATTTCATATACTTAAATCGGTCAAATTTCTTCGTAGTTTCTGTAGTGTAGTGGTTATCACGTGCGCCTTACACGCGTAATGTCCCCGGTTCGATCCCGGCGGAAACACAGGATATTGTAATTATAATTAATTTAATACGAGATATGCAACGCGCGAAATATACTGTTATATATATATATATATATATATATATATATATAAACATGTTCCTCTCATCATACGTCTCGCGAAATTCCAACATCACAACAAGCCCTAAAATATGATACATGTTAAAAAACATCCTACACTAGTAAAACATTATAGGGGAAATAAATAATTTTAATGGGTAAAATCAAGAAATAAAGTACGAGTGCTACGTTTAAAGAATGGTGAGGATAAATTAGGGGAAAGGTTAGTGATTGTCGGGGAAATTTGGAACGATAAAGTCAAGTTCAGAAAACGACATAAAATTAATGATATTATTTTTGTCGTTTAAGTGGTAAAATAACGTAAGATCTACATTCGCAGATATCCAAATAGAAGACAAAACGAATCTGCAAACCATTGTGTATAATATAACAATTACATTGCTACAGTTTTTGACGAAACCGTGTAAATTTGTTGAGTTCATTTTGAGAAAAGCCTTGTGTATAATGCAGCTGATTTTTTTCACTACTCATGCTTCGTCTTGTGATTCTGTGTTTCAGAAGTAATAATCACCGTCAGAGCTAATGGAGCGAATTCCCCCTACACATTATTTAACCCCCTAAATAACCCTCAAATCATAAGTGAAAATTTCTCCCCCCAAAAAAAAATCTTCGATGGCGCAATTTGCTCCAACTTCCAGGCACCTCTACTATGTGTTAAACGAAACATGTTATTACATTTTCTATGCCAATTACTTTCTACACCTACTAAAACACTGATTTTTTTCACCGATCAAAAAACTTTCTCTTCACTAGTTATAATGAGGGAGTAATCAGGATAACCCGTTCTTTCGATCTAATCTCTTCATCGCCGTCTAAGTTAGGTTTATCCAGAACCATACGAATTACGTACGTGTGTGGTAACACGTCCAATCGCATAAAATGTAACTCAGAATCTTTGAATCGACCTTCGCTTCAGCACTTGTATGCTTACGTCACTTTATAAGTACTGTAAATTGTCAAATTTTTCGATAAATCAATTCGTACATTCTTGTTCACTTATCGCAGAATTGATGTATTTCTTGTGTTATACTTGAAATTAATTATACTTCTACAGATAACATAAATATGTAACGCACAGTGTGACGTAATCAACAAAACGTCACAACTGTGACAAGTGATACTGTCCTCGCACCGAGGGTTTGTCATAGAAAGCATATTTTTGTTGTTTGGTATAACTGAGGATGACCACGTAACCTATCACACAGATAGCAAAAATATTATTAATTTTAAAATCCACGATGCTTTTTCTTCTTCCCTGAAGTACATAAAACGTTATACAATGAGCTAAAAGACGTTCGGCATGAAACTTACATATCGTTTTGATGTCCAATTTAGTTGGCTGTCGAATTGCCATTCTCAAAATCGAGGAAAAGAAATTTCTGTTTTGGAATAGACAGGTTTGTACGTTGAGATCCGGTTTATGAAAAATGTTTGATCACCGCTAGTAGAGCATTGATTATAGAATGATCCGAAAGTCCGTAAGATAAAAATAAAATTATACTGTATTTTAAACTTTCTGTTCGACTTTGAGTAGGTAGAGTTTGGTTGGTATAGCATTTTTCTTGGTCTTTTTGTAAATGAGTGTACATTTCCCTTCTGATAAAATATATTCTTTCCAATTTTTTGTACATAGCCTATTATTATATACTCTTGTTTCATCATTGAAAATCCTCTTAATTCACAGTGCTGTCCCTTTATTAGACAGCGAAAATAGTATTAATTTTAAAATTCTCGGTGCTTTTTGTTTCTTTCTTGGAGTACATAAAACGCTATGCTGTCAGTTTTTAAGTCAAAAAATGTTTGGCATGCAGGTTACATATTATCCTTTTCATGTCTAATTAAGTTGGTTGTCGAATTATCATTATCAGAATCGAGAAAAAGAACTTACATATATAAAGAAATCTCTGTTTTGGAGTAGAGGAGTTTGTACGTTGAGATCCGTGTTATGCAAAATATTTGATCACCGCTAGTACAGCATTGATTATCGGATGATCAGTTATTCGAACGTCCGTAAGATAGAAATAAAAAAGTACAGTATTTTAAACTTGCTCTTCGACCTTGAACATGCAGAATTTGGTTGGTGTAGCATTTTGTTTTATCAGTAGATCTAATTTTGTAAATGAGTGTACATACTTTACTGTTGATAAAATGTATTGCTTTCAACTTTTTGTATATAGCCTACTATATATAGTCATGTTTCATTATTAAAAATCTTCTTAAATCACAGTGTATTAATTTCAAGAGGTTAATTATACATAAGTTTATTTTAATTCAATACAGGCTCTTAATGTTCTAGATCTGAATCCGGTTATCCGAATATTATTCGAAAACTACAGGACAACAGTTTGGATAATATAGGCTACGAAACTCGTGGCGTATATTCGATAGACCAAAACAGTTGCATCAGATTTACTCAAATTTAGTGTGAATATATTTTCCATGACTACAAGACGTTTTTCGTTTTTTTTAATAATTTAAATATAAACTTTATTAACGTATTGTACAGCCAATACTTAAAATGTATGTGTTTCTGTTCACGCTCGATTTTACTTCTCCTACTATAAACAGGAATAAAGCTAAAGAACACGAATATAAACAAATTAACGGAGCTCAGACAGTAAACCATATCGGAAGAACGGTGTAAGGAATAAATCTATTCATTTATAAATGTAGTGTAGTTATTTGTTCAGACCGTAGTTTTTCAAGGTTTTTGGATATCTTACATATTTTTGTATTTATGGACCTAATAAAAGCGTGTTTGAAAAATTTCCGAACAACATTTACGTTATCGAAAAATATTTTTTACGCCGGTCAACTTTTTGCAGCGTGGGTTCATGTAAATATTCAAAAATAATTTTTATTTTCGGCATCAAATTCGTTTAAAAGGAGGACTTAAAAAGGCTCGGTCTAGTCCGCATTGTGGCAGTGCAGACAACACGCTGATCCATTTTTATGAATAGTTTACATTTGATATGTAAGTCACTGCAAGCATAAAAACACAAGTATGTTTCAACGATCAGACAACAAACACCATATGGTTTAAAAACGTTTGATACTGACAATTTTATTTTGAAAATAATAGAGTTGCTACTTATAATTAATAAGACCTCTGACAGCTGCACATCTGTGCTGAAATATTTCATTGCTAATAAACTTTAAAGATACTATAACGAATAAACAGTTATAAAAAATCAGCTAAAGATCGAAATCAAGTGCATCTAAACTAGCAGCCCAAAGTTTAAAGAATATACATTACAGCCAGTTAAGATAATAATCGATTAAATTACGCTACTCTCCGGAGGCGTAGCGTACAGCAACCAGGTTAACCAACCTAAGCGGCTAAGTACAGTACAATAGTGTAATGCAAGAATAGTAATTACAAAAAGACATTTTGCCAGGTTGGCAGCCTGCGTGCTGTACTGTATTTATAGCTGCCCGAGCCTTGGTGAGTTAGACCCGTATCATTCAAGTTACCTTCAAACAATGTAGCTTTTGTTTGCAAAAAACCTACTGGAAGTGTAGCATACAGGAAGAGTTATTAGGTGAGGGAGGGGTTAATACATTTTTAGGAGGTCATAAAATTGGTTGATATCAACAGAGATTTTGCAAAAGTGTTTAGTTATTTTACCCTTACTTTTTATTTCTAAGTGAAAACAATCAATTATTGGTTTACATGCAGCTGTTTCATTTTATACTAAAATTAGTATTTTCCTATTCTTTTTTCCCCAAATTGTCAACATCCACGTTGTATTCCCGAACGTCTCTTCCGGCTTTCAAACAGCCTACGCCTGCGAACCTAGTTCACAACTTTCCCGTCAACCAATACTCGCTTCTGATTGGTCCAGTGTTCGCGTACCTCGGATCTAATACACGCTACACTATCACATTACTGCCGGAGCACCTTCCGTACACAATATATTCATCCTGACTGATGCGTTCTTTCTCTGGTTTTAACAATGGTTTTATGAGAAATTAGGGTTCCCGACATAATTTCTAGGATAAATTCAGGTTGAAAATTACTGGACGGCAGAATATCGAGGACCACTCATTACAGAACAACAGCCTGTCAACACCCGGAACAACCTACAAGACACAACTCGCTCGGGTGGAAACAGGAGGAATCCAGGCAAATTTACAAACGGACTTATTTTCTCACAATTCCAGACCGGAAGAGTGCCTCGCCAACCCGGACTGCCAACATTTCTCCCGGAGAGTATTACAAAACTTTACTTCAGTTATAATAATTATTGGATCTTGTTATTATCAGGATATAAATAAAAATCTGTAAATCAAATTTAAAAAAGTAATAATTCCATTTCAATTATTGTTATTAATTTTACATTTTTTTCAAAATCGAATTATTAGCTAACGATAATTCATTAAATATCGTATTTTTATTTTTTTAATTGTAAAAATTGATTTATTTCTTTTACAATAATTATTAAAAGTGATTGCTTCAATTTGATTCCACCCTGATTTTAAAAGTGCGTATTTTAACCTTTAGATTTCTTCCAATGCTCAACATAAAAATGCCCAATACCATAACTGACCGATTTACCGTTTAAACGATAAAGGATCGTTATGGACGAACAGACGCCAGCGTGAAAACACAACATCCTGATTGAAATAGACCCGTTCTCGGCACTAGATCAAATTATTTTTAATGACAATGTTTTACGATAAAAGATAAGGCTAGAACAAACCTGAAGAAGTAGCCTACAGTATTTATTAAGCACTGCTACCAGAATATCTGGAGTCAAATCACGGAGCTAAATTAATAAAAGAACAGATCAAACATGGACGATAACTGTGTGTAATGATACAGCGGTGCTGGAAGGCTCAAGGCTTGCTTGGTACACGCTATTTACGTTCGGTGTAATTAGCATGTTTTGTGTAATTAAAAAAAAGTAAATGTAGGTCGTTACTATTTTCTAATAATTATGTGCTTTAATTACTAATTTTATCGTAAACAAAAGAAGGCGATAGATAAAAATAAATAAAGAGGTTAGGCGATTATAGGCTACATGGATGCTCAAGTGACAAGATGCTTTGAAAGCAGAGGCATAAAATAGCAAGGAAATGTGACAAGAAATCATAATACAATTTCTGTTATTGAACCAAGAATAAAAATAATGTATCATGTTTTCTCTTACTTTTTATTTTAATTACGATAATTTGTTCTAAAACACGACAAATTAACATAGCTAGTTTTTAACAACATAACCTAAAACGTATTGTTCAATGAAATCAGCTGATCCTTACAAATTTGTTACATTGGAAGTACATTGTCAATTTAGAAAGAAGAGTTATGGCCCGAAAAATAACGTTTAGAGTACTTAAAACAGTGATTTTGTAAAAATATTTCTGCATACATTTTGTGTCCCGTACCTTGAGGTTTGTTTGATAAATAAACTTAGCAATTGTTAAGAATATAAGAGGAAAATAAAACACTGGGTAGCAGGTGTTAAAAATTAATTCTTTGAACTTATGAAAATCAGCTCTACAGATTTTTTACAGACATTTTGGTAATTAAAAGTTACAATTTATTAAAGTTTCAGTTTATTAAAGGCCCAGTTTATTAAATTTCCAGTTTAGGCTATTAAAGTTTCAATTTATTAAAATTCCAGTTTAGGAAAAATCTTGATCGCCTTTAACTTTGATCACCTTTAACTGAGAATAAGATAACTACATATGACGTAGGTTTAAACCTCAAAGTGTTTTCGCCACTAAATCAAAACCGAACGCCAGAGGCTCTCCAGCCCGGACCACCTGCGAGTGTTCAAATTGAATTAGTTAACAAAGAATGCAACTAAGTGCCAATCGGTACAAGAATGTCGGCCTCACAATTTGTCAATTTACGCCCAATCGTGAGGAGGATCTCCGCCGATCTCGTTAAACTAAAAACTTGTAAACACGTCAACACCCCACGCGGGGACGATCTGACCTCAAGTTATATTCGTAAGACCCGACCATCGGGACCTAATCATAATGTCCGATCGTAGACGTAGTTGTGCCCAATAAATCTAGAAAGTGAAGGTGGCCCGCGGGACCTGAGCAGTGTTGCAACCGTCCGTCAGTAACTTGTTTATAACTTTATCTGAGAAAGTCAAGTTCGTTGGTAGTTTTATTAACGTATTAAAAAAATAATTTTATTACTTATCCGAAAATGGACAGATCGTTTGATTAGAATAAAGAAACGGTGCAGCGAGTAGGCCAATTAGGATGATTGGACGTTGATTTGCGGGGTTTTAATTTCATAGGTTAAAGTTGTGGAAGCTTTGAATTGTTATCAGTGTTACTAGGCTACATGGAAAATGCTGTTAAGTCAAATTTGTACTAAGCTGTATTTGTAGAGAAAGTTATCTAACTTTTAAATCAGGGGCTTTTAGTGGATATATCCATTTTGAAGCCCTCTGAATACAAAAGTTTTATTTTTTCTTTAACTATATCGTATTGAAGAAGGTCGCTAAAATTTATATGTAATATTTACGTTTGTGTAAATTAGTAATTAATGCTTTGATTAAACTTAATTAACCAAAATTGATTTCGAAAATTGATTGAATTTAGTTACAGAGGAAATTTCGTTCACTCGATTCAAAATAATAACCATTCAAACTTAAATAGTCATAACCTTTTATCTAAACGTAATTTGACAACAAATTCATAATCGTTTATAGTCTTAATTCCAAATTGTCGTAGTTTTGACAACAAATTCACAATCGTTTATAGTCTTAATTCCAAATTGTCGTAGTTTTGACAACAAATTCACAATCGTTTATAGTCTTAATTACAAATTGTTGTAGTTTTGACAACAAATTTCCAATTGTTTGTAGTCTTAGCGGCAAATTGTCGTAGTTTTGACAACAAATTTCCAATAGTTTTTAGTCTTAGCGGAAAATTGTCGTAGTTTTGACAATAAATTCCAAATTGTTTTTAGTCTTAATTGCAAATTGTAGCAGTTTTGACAACAAATTCCAAATTGTTTGTAGTCTTAGTTGCAAATTGTTGTAGTTTTGACAACAAATTCCCAGTCGTTTATAATCTTAATTGCAAATTGTCGTAGTTTTGACAACAAATTCCCAACTGTTTGATGTCTAATTGTTGAAAATTTTCCTAGTTTTGACAACAAATTCACCATTGTTTAGATTTTTTGAATTCCCCATATCCTCAAAGTAATCCACGCTTACATCTGTATAAATTAGCATATCGATTTTGCTTTAATACAATCTGAAAACTTAAAATACTAATGTATACAAGTTTCATCTATGATTACGATGAATTTTATTATTTTTGTTTTAATGCGAGACGAAAAAAATATGATTGCTTTAAAAGATTTCGAACGGCTACAATTTTTAAACGTTTATGGGTAACAAACTCGTCCAAATTACAGTCTAGTATTATCAAGATAATTTTTTGTACTAAGTTTGAATCGTTACTGATATTTTTTTAATACTTTTTGGAAATTTCCTTACATCACGTAAGCGAGTAGTGCTTTCTATCGCTGCGCCTGCTAGTTAGGCAAACTGCCAGTACAAATCACTTATGCACGACGACACATCACCGCCGCTGGACTGGTATTCCCAAATTTGACAAGGCAAGGGGTCAGTAAATAAGAAAAACTACAATTAAGTAGGGCCGCGCACGTCTCGGCAAAGTCTCGACTCATTTACATACAATCCCGGCCACGCCAGCACCCTCGCCGCCCGGTATATCGTAAAACATCACTTTTGTTACATCCTTTTGTTACAAATGTTGTAAACGTTGCTGAGGCTTAATATACTTATTCCATAACAGAACTTGTAATTTTTACCGGATTCCCATTAGGAAAATGAGCTGTTTGAGCGAACATCATGGTAAAGCCAGACCTGGGAAATTAAATCCAGCATCGATCCTGAGCTCTAGACCAGCGGTCGGCAAACTTTAGAGCTTCAAGGACCACTAAATGTATATTTTTTAGTTAGCGGACCATCTGGGTTTAGAAAAAGAGACTGTAATGTATAGAAAAGTATAGAAATCACAAAGAACTTAATAAATGTGACTGTTAGATGCCATTTTTTTAATCTGAATGATAATGAAACGTTTTGTTAGTTGTGGCGCAACTTACAATAAATAATCATCTTTTTTTCTGCGGACCACCAAACATTTTTTAGGACCACCATTTGGCGACCGCTGCTCTAGACCACATTTTGAAACAGAGCGTATACATTTGTCTGTATTAGCGTTTGCAATTTTGGTCCGATGTGATTCAATCTTGGCGAGTTATTACCGAGATCAGTTCAACAGTTTCAAATCTGCGTCCATTTTAAATCTTAAATAATCGCGGCACGCAGCTGTCTCGCAAACGTGATAGGAGCGATTTTCCAAAAATATTTTTCTGTATCTTACCGTTTTTTATATTCTGACTACACCGTGATAATCAGCATTAAAATCTGCATATATTAGCATTTTAAACTTTCAAATTACATTGAAAGTAAGAAAATGAAGACAAAAAAGTTAAGAGTTTTTAAAGATTTGAAACAGTCGCCATTTTGAAACGAATTTGTCCAAACTACTACCACAATCGTTTTTTCTGCCACGTTTGATTCAAATAGGACCAAATTTGTAAACGTGAGCGTGATAAAATACACACCTCAAGAAGTGATCTAGAGATCAGGATCTGTGCTCATTTCATGGTCCCGGGTCTTAAATATGATAGCCGTTACAAATTTTACCAATGGAAATTCGCTAAAAATTAGCATTTCGAATTTTCAAAATCTTTTGAATTTCAAAATCACCGAATTTCACTGACGGTGATAACTGGTTAAAACAAAAATTTGCTTCCATCACGTGAACGAGACAGCTGCGTGTGACAATTATTTCCGTTTTTCAACAGTACTTTTTACAATTAAAGGCTAAACTCGAGTTTGAGTTTGATATTTCTAGTCTACCTTCGGTACAAGTTCTGTCGGTCAGTAGTCTATTTATAAAACATTTATCTAAATTAAATGCATCGACCTGATTACTTTATCACCAGAAAGCAGTAATAAAGCATGCATTCAACATATTTTAACACTAAGTGTTTATAACATGTCATAACTGCTTGAGGTCAAGCCTTGTTGTACTGGCTACATTACAGCAGACGCAATTCATTTTAATAGTCGTATATTACTTACAGCTTACGTAATAATTACTGGTATTGTATCAGCTGTCTACACGTTCTTTTGACTGAATTTCCTTGGTTTCAATTTGGGAATTGTTTCCTCATAATATGTTTCGACTTTCTTTGTTACTTTAGTGTATGGGAGAGGGAATAGTGCTTGAATGAGGGACTCAGAGACGGAAGGGAAGAAAGAGAAAAGACACGCACGCGCACACATACACGCACACATACACGCGCACACGCACATGAGAGAGAGAGAGAGAGAGAGAGAGAGAGAGAGAGAGAGAACAGTATACCACTTTCGCTTCCGATTTTCCCAACCAGACCACCACAGGCTTCGAAACACATCTGTAGCCTATATCCAATTTGCACATTCAACCCTTAAAATAATTTTATATATTCAAATTTTTTTTCAAAAATGTACAATTTCCTCGTGATCTGATCATTTATTATCCTTACTTTCAAGTCAAAAATAGTTTACAAAATACGAATTTTCAAATTGTACTTCTCCGCTTGTTAACCTTTTTTCAAACACTTTTCTTTAACCATAGCACCTGTTTAGGTTAAGTAACAGACTTAAGAATAGTCGAAATAGTTAAGTTAAAATTAATTCTTCGTTGCAACAACTAGAAAAATTGTTCAACATGGCGGTAATTTCAAATCATTAAAAATCCATAACTTTTCTGTCTTAAATCTGATTTCACCATCGTAATCAGTGTTTTAAAACTGCAAAAATTAGATTTTTGATATTTAAAAATCAGTTGAAATTTAGAAATTTGATTAAGTTCAGTGTTAATTTTTGTATTTTCAACGTAATTTAAGAGCTAAAATACACGCAGGTTTTAATGCTGATTATGATAGTGAACCCAGAATTTCAAAAAAGGGTAAAATAAAGAAAAATATCACGACAGCTAAACAGCTGCGTGCCGCGATTCTTTTTTAATATAAAATTACACGTCAGTTCAATATTTTTACATATTATATGAAACGTTTTGAAAGCATATTAACTTAAAAATACGCTTTGATATTTTTAAATTTTATTTATTCATTGTAAAATTTCAATAAAACTGTATATTTAAAAACACTTTTTTTATATTTATTTATTCTTATCTGCATTTGTTAACAATATGAATATTCTAGGCTGTTTGGAAATCCCAAACAATTATTTTCTGAACACCGTTTTAGAACCTTTACCGGACTCTGTTCTTAAATTTTATTTCTTAAAATTTTTATTCTTTTATATATATTTTTTAAATATTTTTAATATTCTTTAATATATATTTTTTTAAATAGGCAAATTTAATGTGTTTTTTATATTTTCTTAACGTCCATACTTTATCCTAGTTAGACTAATGGGAACGAGGGTCAGCGTTACTGGAAAGGGTAACGCAACGGGAGTAACTGCGTCTCGAACCCACAACCTTGAGACGCAGCAGGCTGACCAGCAGTGCTTTCAGCCCTATTGACGTGTTTTCATTGTTCGTACAAAATCCCCATTAATAATCTACTACAATTTAGTTTTAACTAGGCCTATTTATTAAAAATTTCTTAATTATATTGCAAGTAAAATAAAATTTACTGTAAGAACAGAAAACCAAATTAAAAACCAGTTTAAGCCATAACAATGCTATAAGTAATATATCGGTTACTTCTAACCAGGTGAAATAAAATGACAGACTTCCAGAAATAAAAACAGGAATCCAAAAACTGGTCGCAGGTCGCGTTCAGGTAGACACGTTGGTGCAATGAATCCGAGGGCTAAATAAATGTCACATTACACGCTTAAGGAGTCGCGTTACAGTACACCTAATGTTAAATATTATGTAAAACCTTGTACACTCTTTTACCGCTGAAAATTGAACACACGCGGTACTGTATGTTTAAATAAACATTAAGGAATCGATAACATGATCAATCTTTTATTTTAATCCGTACTCTGAGGCAGTTAGAAACTGAAGTCTCGAACCTGTGACTGTGAGTTGCGCAGTTCAGAGACGCAGCAGACTGACCACCGAGATTAATCTTTTAAATTATAATTTTTCACTAAACTTGTTACAAACTACTGAAGGCTTTTTGAGCTGGTTTGTAAAGCCGAAACTGAGAGACCATCAAATATAAACATAGGAGAATGATAACCCTTATGAGAGATATGCAAGCTCTAGCTGCTGGTGGTATTTTGTGGCAGAGTATTCAACTACAGTTAAATAGATAATAGTACTGTCTATTTTCTCAAATGTCTTTCCCGTCCTTGCAGCTTGCAGCGTTCGTAACGGCAGATAGTGCAACTACTTGGACTTTAGCCTCTGATATCGTGCACGCTTTTTGTAATGGTGGCTGTTCTTCTAGTCTGTTTATATTTAATGACAAGTAAAAGACTGAGGAATGCATTACTGTTGTCCAGATAATGGACGTTTTAGCCTCTGACGGAAGTGACACGAAACTTTCTAAGACATAAGCCTATCTTCAATAATTTTCTTAATAAGCTAAATTCAGTTATTCCTACAAACTGACTACATAAAATAAATATAAGACACCCTTGCGGGCCAACAGCCTCAATCTTTTCGTTTAATCAGAACCGTGAACAACACTATAAAAAACTGTATCACTGTAAATCAAGGATCATTAGATTAGGACAAATGATTTTTTTTTAATTCTACCATAAACATAGTATTTTTAAGTATTTTCTTTAATAATCATTTTATTGACGTATAGAGATATTGTATCTGAATTGTTTTTCATTTCACGTACTTTTGTTAAAAACCTACTTAACCTGCTCTCAATTCATTGAGTGTAGTTTTCCGACAAAAAGTGTTGTTATGTTAAGGCGAAAAGCACTTAATGGCTATTATCGCCTCCCCAAATGTAAGTGTGAGTGTAAAAGTGTTAAAGTCGTAAGTGTAGTGATGTAAGTGTAAGTGTGTGTGTTAGACTCGGATACCGCGAGGGACCCTCTATAGGTGCAGGTCCTCTCAATACGTGCAGCTAGTCTGCACCCCTGCGGGGTTCTTCCAATAAGAACCATTTAAAATGCGCTGAACTAGAAATGGAGATAAACTAATAGTAGTAGGCTGTTATTTTTAATCAAAACATCAAGACGGAATTGTAGTCAAAGTTTCATTTGGTCTTGAAAAGAAAGCATAAATGTCTCAGTAGACAATTTATGTAACTAATAAAGTATTTTCCAATGTCTAGACTAGCTACTGCAGATAGAATCGTCCCATTGGAAGTATTTATAGCCTAATATTAATTTTCTGCGGATTAAATCCTGTCAGCTAGAGGTTTTAATTCAATTGTTTGCTTCTACGCGCACGTCAATTTGCCCACTCAACATAATCTGTCGGGAATTATTTTAATCATTTTATCACTTTTTCAATAATGGGCGCTTCGAGTCCCCTGCGAGTGCAATCTTCCGAAGACAAAGTTTGCGTTACAGAACGCCGGAGCGCATTTTTATTTCACTTAAACAATCGCACCACGCAACTGTCTCGCTGACTTTATAAAAGCGAATTTCCTAAAAAAAATTACCGTACCCGTTTTTGAAAACCTGTTCACAATATCTAAACAGCATTAAAATCTGCATATATTTGATTTTTAAGAAGTAAAAACTTGCGATTTGAACTTTGACGCCATTTTGAAACAGTTGAACAGATTTTGCATTTAAAAATCGATTTTAAACAACTCCTGCATAACTGAAATCGGCCATATTAATCCGTCAAGCTAAACTGAAAATACGAAAACGAACCTTGACCGCCGTCAGATTCATTTTTTTATGTTTTCAACGGAATTTTAAAATTCAAAATGCCAATTTACTTTGGTTTTTAACGCTGATTAAGATAGTGAAAATTAGTTTTTCAATAAAATGTAAAAAAAGTTGTTTTTTTAAGATTCGATATGGACGCATTTTTTTTACTGGGTAATACATTTGTTCAAGTTATTACAGAAATCGATTTCTATGCCAATTTTGAAATCGGATCAAAATTGCGAACTTGAGCGTGCCAACACATAAATTTACATTATATATTAACGACTTTTAAAAGTGATGTAGAAGACAGAATCAGCTTCAATTCATATTCCGAGGTCTGGCTATTACCATGATTGTCGTTCCAACAGCTAATTTTCCAACGCTAAAAACACATCAAATTGATGAACGGCCTATAAGCGTATCGTCAAATAATTTAGAATGAGAAATGAAAAACTTAAAAGCACAAACAAAAAATTAAAACTTTCAGTAATTTTCTTAAGTCACGTAACATAATTTTTATGGGGATCGGTAGTCGAAGTGGCTAAAGCATCGGTTAATCTACTGTGTCACTCAACTGTGCACCTAAAGGTTCTTAGTTCGAGCCGCAGTTGCTCCTGTTATTTTACCCTTACCGTTATTACTGATCCCTCGTCCTCATTAGTAAAAAAAAAAAACATAAATTTGATTATCCGCCACAGGGAACCAAAAAGGAAAATACGTCAAACACCTAACATTTAACACTTTAGGCTATTGTACTGTTTACTTTTATTGTTGGTAGTTAATTTTAACACTTGCGACAGTAGCAACAGAAACTTTAGAAGCGCGAGAGTGCGCGCGCCGTCCATTGACTGTACCAAGTTTCACTTTGACATTTATTCAGAGTTTAACGCTTCGCTCGCCAATAAAACTCCCGAGGAATCCCCAACGCCAACCGGTTCTTGACAACTAAACGCGACAAATTGGTGTTCAATTCACAGATGCAAATATTCAATGTGCGCCTGCGCAATTTGCAATAAAGTAACTGACAGTGCATTAGGCTGTTGTACCGGCTTAATCTACATAACAGATAAACTACACAGAAAGAATGTAATTATGGAATATTTAATAATCACTGCAAGCAGCTGTCTGGATGACGTCATGGAAGCGAATTTTCAAAAGTTTTTTTATCCTCTGTTTGAAACGCCTATTTCATTATCACAAACAGCACTAGAATCAGCATATACGAGTATTAGCGCATTTTAATCTTTCAAAAGGCGTCGAATTTCCTAAGAATTTTGAACATTTAAAATATTAGTTTTTGCTATTTTTAACACTTAGATGGTAGAATACGACTTTCAAAAATATTTAACACAAATAGTTAATTTTTAAAGGTTTGAAATGGCCGCCATTTTGAAACTGTTGAACTAATTTTGCTGGTTAACGAACTTGTCCAAATTATTATCGAAATCTATTTTTGTACCAAGTTTGAATCAAATCGGAACGAAATTGCGAACGTGAGCGTTGTATATACATATACACACACATATATATATATATATATATATATATATATATATATATATATATATATATATATATATATATTTTAACGACCACTCAAAGAGTGACCTACAGCTCAGGATCGTCGGTCGTTTCAACGTCTCGATCTGCACCTTACCATAGTGACTGCTCAAGTAGTTCGAATTCCCTAGTAAGTGTGCGGAATAATTGAAAACTCGAAAAAAAATTGGAACTCCTTCCATTATGTCAGCGAGACAGCTGCGTGCAGCGTTTATTTAAATACCAATTGATTGCAAACACGTCTTGTGAAGATTCCTCAAAGGTATTAGTGGTTTACAAAAAATATGACAATTTTAAATAATTGTTTTCCTAAATCAAAACTATGATGCACATTGTTTGATTTAATGGCGCTGGGATAAGCCTGTTTTCGCACTGCTAATTTTTCTAGGAACGGCTTTTAATGTTAGCTTTGGCGAGAGGAATGGACAGAAAAAAGTCTGCCGAACGGAAGAATGTAACAGAAATAAGAAACGGAACGAGGAAACAAATTTCGCCTCTCTATACCTGTTTCTTTCTTTTTCTTCCTCCTTTTCGATAACAGTACACGCGTATTATATGAAAACGTTGTGTTACTTTGATGTCGGTATTTTTCTTAGTTGAAGAACACGTACATATTGTAACCGTTTATAATAGATTCGAAATTAATAAAAACGTTTACAATAATTATTGTTAATATCGGTAGTTTTTAACAACATAATCTGAAACTTATTACAGCCTATCAGCTGTTCAATGAAATCAGCTAATCGTTACGAATTAATATAAAACAACTGATCTATATATTAATATAATACAATTACGATAATATCTAAGCTAGGTTCACGTATTTATTCAAACAAAACAAGATATTTGTAAACATATCTTCAAACTAATTATATATTCAGCAAAGATATCGTTAACAAAAGCTTTCCCGAGTTCCACACGTGTACTTTTTTTACCGAACTAGTCATCCCGATCTTCATAAACGAATTTAAAATACAAAATTAATCAGTATTAATTATTCTTCTAATTAAGAAAATCAAATTTTAAACTGGCAGTGGCCGTTGTTTGGCTACCAGTGCAGTGGTCGTTGTTTGGCTACCAGTGCAGTGGCCATTCCCTTATCCCGCTTACAATAGCCGCACATGTTTAATATTAAAACAAATTACAGCCCTATAGACAAAGAATCTCGCTATAACTGCGAGGGCCACTTTTCAAATTTGGTTTTCCAATCAACCGGTTCTCTGTGTTTGTAAAACAAGCGACTGATTGATGAGCGAGCCGCGTACTGAAACAAATGAAGCAATCATAAAGGCGTTTATTCGGCCGCCATATTGGGTTGGACCTTAGATGCAAGTTCGTGTAATTTGGTGACTTGCTAAAACCGTTCAATCCGTAATCGTGCGATCTGGTTTTACTTAGTGAAACGGCCAACGGTTAATTGTTACGTTGCATTTATATAAAAGCAATTTAAGTCGATCGTATTAAAAAAAATAATTATTTGTTGCATTAATTCCAAATTACAAAATGTCGTCGGCGTATTTTAATTAGACACCAAATGTGAACCATCATCATCATCATCAGATTTTTACTCACTAAGCATCAATTTAATTTATTCCGCGAATTTGTTTATCTGATTTTGCGATTTTTTAAAAATTTCTCCGGTCGTTTGTTTGGTAGAAAACGAACTGGATTTTTTGCCAGGAAAATAGTGTCCAGCTGGCCAGCGGAAGGATTAATTTCGATCCCGAGGGCAGCAAAGTATTTCCAGAGGACGAATCCTGAAGTTCTACGCATCTCGAAAAAAATTGAAAAAAATAATTTGTTGTGAAAATTCCGAGTAATTTTTTTTGCACCTGTTTTGTCTACATGCCTGTTTTGTCTATATTATATAAAATAATACAAAACCACAGAAAAAAATATGGCTCTTGGGGAACAGAAAAGTGAAAATTTAAATAGTTGTAGTAATCAGTGTTCCATATTGGTTTGTATTGGTCCAACTATATTAACGATCTTATTCCTAAACTGAAATTATACACAACTGATATTAAAGGAAATGGACGCTTATCTAAACCATATGCAAATACAAAACACAAATCTTGTACAATATATCCAACTGTTGCTTTAATAATTGTGATCGCTGGACTGGGCATGTACTATAATTAATGAGCTTATTTATATACAATGTCCAAGATATATTTAACTGTAAACGCTCTAATTAATTTTGTGCTACATAGTTATGGTATGTAGCGATACTTATAATCTGAATATTTATTATTAAACTAATTTGTATACATAATTTTAAACTAATAAATATTAATTGTAAAGACAAATTAATGTCACCCTTGGCTTTTGTCACATCTCTTTCAAAAACACGAATTATATGTTTACGGCAAGCGTGGCCTTACTGTTACGAAATTCAATTCCCCTTGTACAAAAAAACGTTAAGGTCCGCCTACAGAAGTTTTCATTTCGAAAACTAATTGCAGTAAATTTATATGACTTTAAAGCAAGAAACGTATAACTGTTACAAAAATATTTTAATTTGCAATTACTGGAGAGCGTAAAAAGGAGTTAAATTTAGTTTTTAATCGTGAAACTCATATTTGGAGTTTTATAAAACAGATTGTATGACCTAGCAAGCGAGGTCTCTGTTTGGCTTTTGGTGTTTGTGTTTGTCTGTTAGGCAGTTTTGGCCAAACGCATAAACCGATCGTTTTGAATTTTGATACGAAAGTACCGTGTATAAAACCCGAACGACGTATGTTCCCCAGTCATTTCCATTTCAAAATGGCGGCCTCTGATTTATGTTGATACTTGTATGCAACATAAATCACTAATCACATGCAACATGCAACTAATCACACTAATTGACTGTTTTGAAATTTGGTACGTACAAAACAATGTTAATATTTTTTTCCAATCACTTCCTTTTCAAAATGGTGACTTCTGATTAAACGAAGGCGAGTGTAGTTGATGATTGTTTCATTTAATACTGGCTGAACGGCAAGACCTATAATAATTTTGATCTATTCATGGATTTTTTTTGTGTTTAACGTCTGACTATTGTGCACACTTGGGCTAATGCA
This sequence comes from Callitettix versicolor, assembly GCA_022606455.1. Classification (NCBI taxonomy): domain Eukaryota; kingdom Metazoa; phylum Arthropoda; class Insecta; order Hemiptera; family Cercopidae; genus Callitettix; species Callitettix versicolor. The sequence goes on from CM040189.1 coordinate 82,328,297, forward strand.
GACGATGGGATGATATATAGCGTATGAAAATGCCAAGCCCTCGCCGGGAATCGAACCCGGGCCCTCGGGGTGAGAGCCTAGTGCGCTATCCACTAGACCACCGAGTCGGCTCGCTTCATGGAGAAAGAGTATAAAATTTCCAATACAGTTTATGCAGTAACATTTTTCATAATTATTACTGTTACCGGTTAAATTTTCGGAAAAGTTTACTAGAGCATCAGCGCTGTCGTGGAGCGATGACCAGGCAATTAATTAAGTACATACTGCAAGGTCTACTTGTAATAAATAATTTGAACATAGAAAATGTTCTACAGATTTAAGTAATCGCAGAACCAATTAACGTTGTCAAAGTCTACTGTATAGTACGTATTAATATGCCTTCGGTTTCAGCACAAGCTTCACATAGTCTGCTTATCAAAGTTCCCGGCACGTGAAAGCAATAATGGCCCATCAGCGTGGGCGACAACAACGGAACAACCATGGCAGTACAGTAGGCAATATAATTAAGTATGTAGATACGGAATACCGGCCTATCCATCATTCATCGGCTCCAAGGCCGTGAGTACTACCAATTACCGGTAACCGGTAATCATACCCGAGGAACCAGTTCCGAGATGGGATCACCAAGACTGCTGTTGACTGCTGCTGATATTTGCAGCTTGTTTGGTTTTCCTTTGGACAGACGTTTTGACAGCAACACAAGAATATGCAAAGTCTTGCCGCTAGGGTGTATGGATTTATGCGAACACATGCTGGAAGGTCTTCAAGAGAATAACGAGTTGGGCTTCATCATTTGTCAGCCCTACTTTGTTAAATCCACAGACCTTGGAAGCAGATCTTATTTTTATTAGACACAGGTTTCTGGTAAATTACAGCCTTAATTTAATTATTTATCGGCTAGTAGAAGCTTTAGCCCTACTTGAAGAACTCAGCATGGCCAGAACAAGTCAGATCTAGACAGTAACTTCCTTCTTATTTCCAACTAAAGGTAGCAAAATGTCATCAAAAAGTACAAAAATTCTTTAAAGGGTGAAAAAGGGAAATGGCGTTTTTTTTCGAAATGTCATGTAGAAGGTGCCTAATGTTCTTCTTCTTATTATTTTGAAGCTCAAGGAGGCAAAATGTGATCCAGAAATACAAATATTCTAATTTAAAGAGTGGAAAGCAGTGATGCGTTGGTTTTCGAGATTTCGTATAGACAGTGACCAAATTTTTTTCTTATTTTAAATCTCGTATGTGCAACATTTCGTCAAGGAGTGCCAAAGTTCGGCTTTAAATAGTGAAAAACAGGAAGGCGTTTCTTTCGAGTTCTCATTCGTAGACAGTGACTTAACTGTGTTCTTATTTTGAACTTCAAGTGCGCAAAATGTCATTAAAAAGTAAAAATATTTTAACTTAAGGAGTGGAAAATAGTGACCTAGTGTTCCTGTTATTTTGAACCTCACGTGTGCAAAATTTCATTGTGCCAACATTTTTTTTTTAAGAATGAAAAAAGGGAATGGTACTTTTTTGCGAGATCTTATGTAGACAGTGATCTCTTATGTTGAACTTAAAGCGCGCAAAAGTTCGTTATAAAGTACAAAATTCTGTTTTAAAGTGTAGGAAAGCGAAGATTTTGTAAAATCTCACGTGGTCAGTGTGCTTCCTCTTGTTTTGGAGATCCAAAACAAATCTAAATCCAGGTCAGAATAAACGACCTGAACCTGGTGTTTGTAAACGACCTGGACTATTACGAAGAACAAACAAACATACGGTTTTCAGTGTAACTTATATTCAAAAGTAATTACGAAAGGACGCTAGGAATAACCGTAAAACGTACTGAAAATAAAATGCGTGATTTGTCATTAAGTCAAAAAATAATTTATGGTAGAGTTCATAAAGAATGGCATTCATATTTTTGTAACGTTTATCGCCTGTCATTGAGCTGAATGGTGTTAAAATTTCTAAGTTCTTTTTTTGAAATCTTTTATTTTGTTTTTATTTAACGACTGGTTCTGCTGTCCCCGGATAATCCTGCACACATAATCTTCTTTGGGAAAAATAACGAATCAGGAGATGGTTTTCGAAGTTACGGAACAGTTTAACTGAAGGCATTATATGCTTAAATTATTAGCGAATTGCTTTTGTTAAAACGAGGTACTGGAACTACCACCATGGTAAGACCCAGACCCGATGTGTGTGTGTGTGTGTGTGTGTGTGTGTGTGTGTGTGTTGTGCGCGCGCGCACGCGATAGCACGTTCACGTTCGGAATTTTAGTCCAATTTGATTCAAACTTGGCCACAAAAATCGACTGTGGTAACAATAGCTTGGACAAATTCGTTAACCAACGAAATTCGTTTAACAGTTTCAAAAGGGCTGCTTCAAATCTTACAAAATCTCGCATTTTGTCTTGAATTTTGTTCCACCGTCGTAATCAGCGTTAAAAACTGTGTAAATTAGCATTTTCAATTTTAAAAAATCCCTTAAAATTTAGTACGTATGTGACAGCTACGTAGGTATGTGACGGTTAGGGTTCATTTTCTTATTTTCAAAATGATTTGAAAAGGTAAATTGAAGAAATATTTTTTGGAAATTTGCTTCTATCACGTCAGCGAGACAGTTGCGTGATTATTTTTATTTCAAAAAGATCAAAATTTACAAATAAAAGTTGTAGTAAATTTATATTTTTACCCTATTTTTTTTACACCCGCAAATCCTTATAGGCTATCTGGTACAAGCTATAAAGTAGTATTACTGTCTGTATAAATCAGATGACATAAAACAGCTGACGTACTCCGGTATCGTAATATAAGCCGTTAACAATAGCCTATGAAACACGTACTCACATGTCTAACGAAAGTGCTCAGACAGTTATTATTCCCAAGTACATTACCTGCAATAAAACCTTCTGTACAGTCCGGTATTGTTGCCAAAACTCTTGACGCTGTAAATCTCAGGTCTATATTTGCGCGGGCGTTCCCGGCTCTGCTAATACCTACGTTTCCTTGTTGTTACAAGATGTCGCCAAAGGAACTGTACCGTTATGATTTACACGAGTCGCGCGCCAATAACCCAAAGTACCTCGCGGCTGTTCACCCTTCCCAAGTCCGGAACCGCTAATTAAGCTAGCAAAATGCACCTTGTTAACTGTTGCATATGCCAGTTTTGCACACATGTTTTTGTCTGGCAGTGACGCGACTCTAGCGCCTAAACGATACGACAGGAAACGACGAAACTTGTCAGTTATGCGTGGAAGTGTAAACACAAATCCAGGAAATACAATACGGTTACGAACATAGTTTAATAGGACTAATGTTGATCGACTATAATGATGGATTTATCAGGGGTTTCACACAACCCTAAATCCAAAAAATTGGTTTTTCACGTCTGAGTATCTGTGGAATAAACGGATATAAAAAATCGAGGTAAGCAGCTGCTTCGCTGCTGTAACAGAAGCAAAATAGCATTTTAAAGTTTAAATTCATCTGAAAATACTAAAATGAACCTACTTAAATAATTAGGATTACGACAAATTTTGTTTCGTCCAGTGGTCTTTTTTACTCGTCTCGTAAAGATTACCGCCGTTTCGAAACCTCACTGTTTCATCTTCAGGCCGTAATACAAAATATCATATCCCTCTTTCGTGGTCACAAAGTTAACAAAACATTGAAAACACAAGTAACAAACACTAAACACAATTATACGATTTTTATTAAAACGCTCAACGTTAAGGTTTGATTTGACCAAACACTACATGCAACTCGTATGTCGTTACAGTCCGGACTGACCGGAAAACGTGTAAGTATGTCTCTTTACCCGTCCGGCCTAACTTGTCAATCCATCACATTTTTCTTAAACATTGTTGATAACAGTTAAAAATGATATCAAGATTTATGATAAACGAATGTAGATAACTTGAGGCAGTGCATAAAATAAATTTACTGTTTCTAAGTAAATAAGTAAAAACAGAAATTAATCTCAACGGCTGACAGGGTTTGTTTTCATCGATTTACTCTTAAATTGTGTAAATTGCCTAAATCCTTTTATTTTAACTTTTACACGGATTCAGGTAATGAAATAATTTTTATAAATTTTTGATTTCGTTGTCATGTCCTTAAGAGGCCATGACAATTTTCTATTTATTTTTAAAATGGGAAATGAGGACGATAAGAAAAACGTTCACCGCAGTTTGTATCAAATTAAAAGCAACACACTGAAAAACATAAAAAATATTCAATATGGCGTCAGTAGAATTTCGATAAGTTTATAGTTATTTGTCCACTTCGCTCTAACGTTGCTAAAAAATGAACTAAGTTTAGAGTTACACGTAGACATTAGTTGAAGCATTTAATCATATCTGAAACTTCAACCCAAATACTATTAGACCGCTGTTAGTATCAAGGTCAGGGTGTACTAAACAGCGGATGCATTAAATATAACGACAGAAACATTTAAGGTTATGCGTGTCGATCTGGCAAATAAACCCACTCGTACAGCGATAAATTAACACGAAAGTCCTTGATTGTTGAGTAACTTACCGCGGCAATACATTAGTGCATTAAATTTTAAAGGCAGTGGTGGTCAGTCAACTGGGTCTCTAAACTTGCGCACTTCACGGTCGTAGGTTCAATCAAGAGAACAGTTACCGTTGTACACTTATCCTTCTCGCCGATCCCTCACCTTACTTCGTGATTAATTTTGTAAGGTGAACAAAATTAACAGGGTTTTCACCTATTAAACTTACTTATTAACATTACAGATGTTAGCATGTAATTTAATTTACATTAAATTAGTTAAATTTTTGAAGGGATTCTTAACAAAAAAGAACTGAGAAAAAGATTATCTGCAAAATTAAAAAATGGATCCGAGCTGTGGGTAAACGAGACATTTTAGTCTCAAACAAAACGTACAGTCTGGCGTTGAACCCACTTTTTTAAAACTCGATGGACTTGAAAACGGCCATAGGCCTGTCCATCAAGATCCCAAGATTAATTTTCACCATAGCGATACTTTCCGTACACAGTGAGAAATTAACAATGCTCCTTCTCACAAACGAACGAGCATATTAGTTTTTGAGAAATAAGAAACCGTTTTAAAATTTGGTTCATTCAAAATTCATACTTGTAAAGTTTCAATTCCCTTTTTTTGTAGTTAATAATCTACTTTCGTTAACAAGGCTATTTAATTGAAATAACAAGTAACTACCGAGTATTTTATTTCAAAAGAACCCAAATTACAAGAGAAACAATAGAATTCCGGTGAAATCGGGCGCATTTCACTGCGAGTCCGGCGACGGGACAATCTGAATTTTAAATATTTATAACATGTCATACGTCCGAGATATTTGGTTATGAAATGCCGGCCACCCGGTCCCGAGTGAAGCCGAGTTCTGCCGACAATTAATATCCTAATATTTGAATGACAACATAAAGACTCTTCCCGCTTGACTGACGCTAATGTTATTATTCATTTCTATATTTTGTTTTTGATTCATGGCCGAAGTGATTTCGAATGTAATATAAATGAAGACAGACATCGATGAATATTTTATCTAGATGGCACTGCCCACCGTTTAGTTTTAGGAAGGAAATGTAGAGAAAACGATGATTTATTAAGCGAGAGGTTTGCCAGAATACTAAATTTTGTAAAGGATGGGTCGTGTAGTAGTAGCCGACAATTTGTTTGTCTTTCTGTCGTTCCTTAATCTTCACTTTGAGAACAAACATTAACAGGATAGAAATAAGAGACTATACAAATCCAACACAAATTGCTTAGCTCAGAATTCGGCCTTTGCTTTGCGCATTTTGGACGATTTTAAAGTAATATCAGAAAACTGGCTCTAATGTCACAAAACTATCTAGATAATCATTTACAGTACAGTTAACAGCGTTTAGCTAGGTGCCTTATCTTGATCTAGCCAGTTGTATTAGTTACGCATAAAACATCGGCCTGTGTGTGATCATAATCATAACAGCGGCTTCCAAAAGGGAAAAACTGCAGATTAATATTTTGTTTATTTTCATTTATTGAGGACTACAATAAATACAAAACTGCCTATGTGTTAGCATTAGCATGAGTTTGGAGTCGCTTTTCATGAGTCGTTGTTACTGCATTGATTTCATCACCGATTGTCTCTATAGTCCCTGTGAATATTGCCATTGCGTATGTATCACGACGCATTTACTATTATCCGAATTATTTTGTTTTAAATAATTTGAATTTTCTTTATATTACTTCTCTTGGCACATCCCCAAATTTGCAGCCCATAGCTCCACATCGGCTTAAGAACTTGATTGTATAAGAGTAATTTATTACTTATACTTAATCCTGCATTACATCTAAATAGCCGATACATATACTTGAACTTAATCTCAACCTCCTTTCTTTTCTTTGTAATGTGTGACTTCAAGTTCAGATTTGAATCCAAATTCATTCCCAAATATTTAACTCCATTTCTGTATGGAATAGTTTTACTGTTTATTAGTACCCATTTCTTTTTCTTTTTTTAATAAGTAAAATTAATATTGGTTGACTTAGACTTGTTAATTTTTATACGCAACCTTTATCGTATACACGTTAACTTTCAGGATGGTTTTCTGCAGTTTTTCTGTTGCTTCTTTAACATTACCGCCAACAGCTGGTACAGAAAATATAGTCAATTTTTTTGGAATTGCGTGTATTTCTCCACGACGAACAAGGTCACGTTCTCAGCTCCAAGCATTCTATTGTATCTAAATAAAAACTGTATAAAACGAAGTTACAAACATTTATGTGACTGAAATATTATAACAGCGAGTAACTCCCTACAAACTTCATTGCGATGCGTTACATTTTATTAACATGACGTCACGGTTTTGCGCATGCGTGTTTGAACAAACCTTTCGTGAAATATTTCGTTGTAAGATAGTTATAAGTTACTAGAAATAAGAGCTTCACCATTACTTCCGTTTTAAAAATTGTTACTTAATAACGGAAGTAAATTAAATAACAATTGTTCATGTTATTTTTTTCGGCCATTTGCATAATTTTTGTACATGGAAAGAATACACGGCGTTTCGACAGTACGGATCCACTATGGTTGTCAAGTGGCTAACTTAAAGCCAATACAACAAACTAGATGACCAGGAATTTGCTAAAATACTAACTCTAAAAGCATACTTCGTACTTACGATCAGAGATTCAAGTAAACAAAATGTTGCTTTTTCTTTTATTTGTGTCTTGTGTGGTTTCTTTGATCGAAATTCAAAATACTCGCTCAGATTGTCAGTTCTGAGTGATCTTTATTTTTAAAACTTTCACATAGGAAATAGTGTTATGTTTTAATGGCTAAGTTTATGATAGGTTAGGTTAGGTTAGCTTAGATTAGGTTAGGCACTGGAAAACGATAGTCGACCCATACTGTCGAAACGTCGTGTATGATTTACATTATTGCTTTTAATTACGTTAAATAAAGGCGCTAATTAGTTTAAATTATACAAATACGTATTTTAAAGGCGGTAGAAAATTGACTTGTCCTGTCAGTGCTCTCAGGAAGTTATATTCTACCTATATTCGGACTAGCAGTGATTCTGGACTCGAGGTAATGTAGCAGTGTTGCCAATCTTCAACGTAATAATTACCCACAGCGAGACATAAAATTCTCCGCAATTACCAATAGCTGAAATTTGTCTGTTTTTTTCGAAAAGAAATTTTTATTTTTCGAGATATTCGCTCAAAATTTTATGCAGAGGTTGTTTATGATTCAAAAGTCTAAGCACAAATACTGTGGAGATGCTGGACTGTACATCCACCTTAAAATAGCGAAAAGGGATATTTGTTTGCGATCTTTAGCAATGTTGTAGGTTTTCACGCGACCTAAAATTTCCCCATAGTGACTCTTGACTTCGAAACACTCCCTCAACCAATAAAAATTGAATTTTGTTGGAATTTTATGAAAAAAACAGCATTTTTTCGTAAATATTTCAGTGAATTTTAATAACCATTTCAATTAGACCCAAGCATACGGGTAACCATGGCTAGTTTGCTATAAAACCTACGCTGTGCATTAAAACAAGCAGTAAAGTAGTGTTTTCAAAAATGAAAATCTGAAAATGAGCTGACTGAGAAAGAGAAAAAGCGAACCGAGCGTATGTCACATGCAATACAATGAGCTACAGAGTGCACAAAAATGTCAGCACTTAGTGAGACCAAAATTACCCGCTTTTCTTTCATTACACGCAAATCAAGTAATTAACCGCCATTTGGCAACACTGCAATGTAGCATGTAGTTAGGCTAATAATGAATGAATGCACACGGACCTAGACGCATGCGCAGTGCCCTGTGCGCGTACGTGATGCAGTCAATGAAAGAGCCGCTAAACACGGTCACGTGCCCGATACAAAGTTACTTCCTGGAACAATATAAATGTACGTGTAATGCCCGATACGTGGGAGGACTGGGGAGACAAAATTTCGCACAATGTCAACACAGTGGGCTTTATTTATACTGGCTGTAGGCCTCATGAACGTTGAACTTTATTGGTCGGTGCTCGAGATATTTCTAGGTTAGAACGCTAAAGGAGGTCCTGGGCCCGTATGACTTAATGCATGATTTGCTGTAGGCCCAATGTATTGTCTTCGTAGGTTCCGTGTACATCATTAAGTGCAAACATGGTCTTCATCTCTGTCGTGTCAACGGCAAACCCAAAAATTATACAACTTGTAGTTTCGTAAAAGTTACTAAGCTTGAATTTAAAAATTAAACAAGCGTCACAAATTTTATTTGTCTACATTTACTGGCGACTAGGAAGTGTCGACAACAAAGAATAAAATAAATACATTTACATCGAATACAAATTGTAAAAAAGTGTATACGCAAAATTTGTTTATACTAGGTTATGTTGGATAACTTAATGCTTACACATTACTTATAAACAGATTGTACAAAACTGAACAAGTTTTAAGTAGTTGTGGAATTCTGCTTTTACGAAATTCATGGCACACAAGAAAATAAATATTTACTAACAACAACCAGTCTTTATAAATATTCAAACATGTCTTAAAATTAGGTTCCAATAAATTTCGATCGCATTTATTTAATATATTTGCTAACTTATATCGAACTTTTAAAAAAAATTTCTGTTGGAAAATGAGCAATTGGAACCATCATAGTAAGACCCAGATTCTGAACCTTGAAAGAGCACCGATCCTGAAATTTAGATCAATTTTTGAGATGTATGTGTTTGTGTGTGTGTGTGTGTGTGTGTGTGTGTGTGTGTGTGTGTGTGTGTGTGTGTGTGTGTGTGTGTGTGTGTGTGTGTGTGTGTGTGTGTGTGTGTGTGTGTGTGTGTGTGTGTGTTAGCACGCTTACGTTCACAATTTTAGTCCGATTCGATGCAAACTTAGCACAAAAATCGATTTTGGTAATAGCTTGGATAAGTTCGTTAACCAGCAGAATTATTTCAATAGCTTTAAAATTACAGTCAATACAATTCTTTAAAAATACACAAATTTTTCGTCTTAAATGTTTTTGAAAATCTGATTTCATCAACGTAATCAGAGTTAAAAGCTGCATAAATTAGCATTTAAAATTTTCAAAATACGTTAAAATTAATAAATATTTTGACTGCGGTCAGGGTTGATTTTCGTATTTTAAAGGTAACTTGAAATCTGGTAACTTAAAGGTAAATCTGAAATGCTACTTTAGATTTTAATGTGACACCAGAATTTCATAAAGGTATTTCATAATATAAGGAAAAGTACTTCAGGAAATTCGCTTCTATCATGCCAGCGAGGCAGCTGCGTGCCCCGATTATTGGTGATTAAAAAAGCTCGAATAAGTGTCAATCTTACAAACTTCCCGGTCAGATTATTAATATAATATTTATGTAATATTTCAGTTTAAACCGTTTATTCCGGGCTTAGAAATAATAAAATTAAACATACATCAGCCTCACCTGAATGGAGATAGTCAATTGTATAGTACCAAATAATATTACTACATCACTAAAATCGTACGATGTATACATCCTAAAATCAATCAATCCGAGACAAATTGTTTACTCAAAAAGTCAACAAATCACACGGGTTACTTCAGAGCCCAGAATTTGGCCTACACAAAGGTTATCGAAATACGATAAAAGTACAAGAAGAAGAAGAAAAAGAAAGAAGCCTAACCGCACCAAAACCGAACCAGTGTTTATGTACATAGAGTATATACTGCGAAGAAGTCATCGCACTGCTTCTGTTATCACTTCACATTGAGATAACACTATCAGGCTCGGAGGATTAGCAATATTGTTAACTTTCGTCAATGCTTACAACTCCGGGTTGTTATCAAAAAATTAAAACGTTTTTTAAATTTTCAGACGGTCAACTGAACGTACGAGGTAGTTTTTCCTCCAATGTGTCAGTTTACCGATATTTGTACGACTGTGCTTATCACCTGTAATATCCCTTAAACCGAACAGAACGGATCTGCTGGTGTCTGGGTTTTGTGACTGGTAGCTGTAGTCCCGCTTTCATCTACACTATGTGGAATTTCACGCCAAATCTTCTGTGTAAGAAATGCGGAGTAACTGAGTAAACAGCTCAACATGTAATATTTGACTGTCCAGTGACGGACAGGAAACTATTTGAATCCTTAAGCATTTTATGGAGTTGGGAGGTCAGACTGAGTTCTGTTTTATAAATTCTAACAGTGCAAAAAAGGAACATGAAATCGCATATACAGAAAACTAACTTTTGGTCCAAAATTTTGGATTTTGTCGTTCGTTTCAGCCGTACGAGACAAAAGGAAACAGCATACGAAAATAGAAAACCAAAAACAAACCCAAACAAATGAGCGAAATTAACGACTCACGACGCAGAAACAGGTCATGTACCGGTTCTCTAAAAACTTGGACTTGAAGGCTGAACCCGTAAACAAAGCTGCACAATAAGCTGTATTACTGAGCAGCAAAACCAGAAATACAAAAAATCATGGCCCTCCTGATAGTAAACAAGTAAACACTATTGTTGTTTAAGGCAATGCAATAATGGTTCATAAAAGAAGAAAGGACAAGAGAGTATCACGAAAACTCACAGCTGATATAATTTAATCATTATTCATCATGATGAATTCATTATTATCGTTAATAATCATTCATAGAATTGAAATCATAACCGACTTTAAAAAATATAGTTTTAAATTAGCTGGTAGTTCGATTACTATTTGAAGTAGAAAGCAATACGGAAATATTTGCACGACTAATAAAAATAAATTTTGATTAATAAAATCGTATGTACGTGCTCATTACATAAACTACGCTACCATTCAGTGTACAGCCCGAAAAATTATACATTGAGCTGTTAAATGACAGGCCTACACTTCAGTGAAGTTTTCTAAGTACTACAGTAAACTAGGCTATACTATTTTCTTTAACGCTGATCCCTCGTCCACATTGGTCTTACTGGCGTAAAGTGTGGACATTAAGGATAAAATATATTATTATGTATCTACATAGATTAAATTAGATTAAAATTGGAGTAAGAGATTTTAAAACCCCAGGCACTGCGATCAACGGACCTATTGAGCAACCACTTGAGTACTACTAGTTCAGCAGATTGGTGTCCTTAGTCAATTTCAGCAATCCACTGATTAGCTCATTCTGCAAAACATCCATAGGGTCCTGGAAACTAAAATATCTTAGCCTCTTACTATCAAAAAGTTCAAAATCATGAATTATATATCGTTAAGTAACCTCCTCTTTCCTGCACAACCTACGCACTGTTTCTCCGTGGTACATACCTACTCTGTTCATGTGCACCCTCAATGCTCAGACCACAATGCCTTGTAACGACCCCATGATATTCCTGTGTTGTGCCCTGCCCAAGATGTCTGCCATCCCTCTAAGTCCTCAATAACGAACTTTGCTTAAAAGATGCTTACTATAAAAATTCCTATGACGATTATCCCATCCTGCCAGGTGTTGCTTGTTAGTTCACCCGGCCAACGACAGAGAAATCCCTAAAGCCGGCTCAGATCCGGTAAACTCAGAAGCAGATCCCAGTCCAGCCAGTCGATCTGCCTCGTCAATACTCTCAACCTACTTATGCCCCGGAACCCAGTGAAGAGTGACCCGGTTACTCTTCCAAAGAACCAAAGACGACAGAGCATTGAGACAAATTTGGACCGAATTGTAAGACCCGCAAATACTTTTACTGCTGCTTGACTATCGGTATAAACATGAATACGAGCCTTCTTGAAGGCCTGTTTCAAATTCTCCCAAACACAATTAATGGTCGTTACTTCAGCCTGGAATACAGATATATGCAGTCCTAGGGTCTCAGGCAGTATACCCCAGCAACAGCGCCTGTCTGTCTTGGAGACTGTCTGTCTTGGAGCCATCTGTATACCACACTAGGTCTCCACAGTTTCCCAACACATGATCTTCCCCTCAAATGTCAACTTGACATCAAAGAGTCAAGAAACCGCGTGTCGTTTGACCATCTGATCAGTCCTCATTATTAGAATCGGGTAATGATCTTTTCTGTGCTAGCATGCCCTAAAGTTGAGGACAGCTAGATACCACTTACTTATTCGCATAAGAAACTGACTAACTAATTTTGTTTAGACTTTACAGATAAGATCAAAAATTGAAGAATGTATTTTACTTGAACACTACTGAACAGGATTCAGAGTCCACTACGTCCAAGCTTGCAGTAAAATAAGACAATCTGTACAAAGTTCGGCAGTAAAACATTCGTCGAGCTAAGCAATAAAGCGAGCGCGCAGGCAAAATATTATTGCCTTATGAATTTTTACAGGTTATAAACAACAAGATGACGAGCTTTATCGGTATTTTATTAATAACTTTGTACGGCATATTGGCAACACTGCTAGCGATATGGACTTCAAAGTTTGGGCGACGTAATAGAACCGGGACGGTTTATTCATTATCTGCTCTTTGACATCCCTACATTGTTTTTACTGCGTTTTTATCAACGATAAAGTATAAAGACTTTACGACTTCGTTACGCCGTAACATTGGCCTTGAATTAACCGCTTTGGCTTTCTCAATAGAACAATTCGTATTTTTACTGAAAAATGCCAACAAAAAAAGAAATAAAAAGAAGCTATCTGTTTTCCAATTTACTTTTGTATCTTAATTCTCTTCTATTTCGAATTAACGCCATAATAATTTTTTAATCTCTTCGTTAAGAAAAAGGAAAGGATTGTAACTGGGAAATCATAATACGCATGCGTCCTATTTTATGCAACAATGAATGAAACACCTGAATTCCTCCTTTTCTTTATGGTAGACTAATGAAAGCAAAGTATCGGCGTTAACGGAAAGAGTAGCGATGTCTAAGCACCTCGGACACGCCCTCTCACTTTCTACATTTTAATAATCGGTTATTAAAATTATCGCGGCACGCAGCTGTCTCGTTGATGTAATACAAGCGAATTTCCACAAGTACTTTTCTTTACCTCACCCTTTTCAAAAATGACGATTTCACCATCATAATCGACATTAAAATCCTCATTTTGCACTGCAAATTTTCGAATTACTTTGAAAATACAAAAATGAACCATGACCACCGTCAAAAAGTTTCTTTGATTTTTAAACGGATTTTTAAAATTCAAAATGCAAATTTCGACGCTGATTACGATAGCGAAATCATACTTTTAACAATACAGTACAAACGATTATGAGTTTTAAAGATTGCAAATAGCCGCCATTTTGGAATTAGAACGAATTTTACTTATCGAACTATCCAAGCTATTACCATAACCGATATTTGTGTCAAGTTTAAATCAGGCCGGATCAAAATTTTGAACGTGAGCTTGCTTTGCAAACATACATTTATATGTAAATTTTAACAAGATCGCGTTAATTTCAAGGTCCCTAGTTTGGGTCTTACCATGATGGCTGCTCCAATAACTCATTTTCCAAAAAAAATTCCTTAATAAACGGTTTATATTTGTCACAGTTACATTTACTGTTTACGCGTTAAAAATGCTTAACAGGGTCGCCAACATTACGAGCCTAAACTGCCTTATAAAATCCTTGCAGAATTTTCTTCCCCTCGATTATTAGAATCGGGTAATAATTCTTTCTGTGATTCTATAATGCCCCACAGTTGAGGATAACCAGACGCCACCTACGAATCTGCGCAATAAACGCAGAAATAATTTTGTTTAGACTTTACAGATAAGATGGAAAATTGAAGAATTTATTTTACTTGAACACTACTGGGCAGAGATTCAGAGTCCAGTACCTCCAAACTTGCAGTAAAATAAAACAATCTTTATTAGATTTACTGTTTACGCGTTACTAATGCTTAACAGGGTCGCCAACATTGCGATCCTAAACTGCCTTATAAAATCCCTGCAGAATTTTCTTCCCCTCGCTACTACAGTGTTAAGTTCAACTAACAGTCCTGCCAACTCCATCAACATACGTTACGAGACAAATTCAAAAACTTGACAGCTTAATTTGGGTCAAACGTTTCGGAAAGGATTAAAAATGTACGCGTCTTAACGTTTATTAGGCTGCTATCAGGGACCAGGTTGGATGAGATGTGTCAACACTTGTGTTTGAAGAAATAAAATATCACTTTATCACTGACGGCGAGTGTCAACAGCGACTGAGCGAGAAGACCCTGAACCTTTCTCGTCAAGAATAACTTGATTGTGGGACGTAAAGCGGCACATCTGGGCGCTGTAATTATGTAACCCCCGCTTTGGCTGCTTACAACTCATTACCAACAATCCTTTTTTCCTTAACATCAAGCTTATTAAGCAAGGTACATTAATAATATTTCTCACCGTTTTCCCTACATAAAACAGACAACTTTTGATGTTTACTGTCGCCAAAGGTTATAAAAAAACTTAACGTAAAAGTAGAACAAAAAGTAATGGCTTTTTTTAATTTAACTTTGTTACTGGTGATTGCGTTTCAAAATGGCGGTTACAAAGCTTAAAGTTGTTACTAATGAACAGAACTACTGCAAATGCTTTTTCTCGCATTACTAGATAAATTCCGCATACATTTTTAAACGTCGTCACTGTTCAACAACGCAGCGTGGTTACTTCGAATTTCAATTTCTCAAAATCGGTCTTACGGATTTCGTTCATATATGAAAGTTCCCAGCTAAAAGCAGTTACAGTTTACTTTGGCGAAATCCATCCGTGTACTTCCCAGCGTGCACGAAAAGAACGCGTACAAGCACACCGGCGTTTACAAAACAATACTCCGAGATCACAGAGTTTAGCTAAATTCAGCGTAGGCCTACATTTTTTAAAACACTCGTTAGTTGCCATTGTTGAACAATTCAGCGTGGTTACTCAGATTGTCAATTTCTCAAAATCTGTCGTACAGATTTCGCTCATAAATTATACCAAAGTACCCAGCCAAAATCAGTTACGGTTTATTTTGGCGAAATTCGTCCGTGTACTTCCCAGCGGATCGTGCGTGCACGCACACCGGGATCGCACAGTTTACCTGCTTTCTTTCTGTTTTTCTCACGACCTTAAGCCTGTTTTCAAACTCGGCAATTTTATGAATTTGTTTCGAGTGCAGTGACCTTCATTTTATCAGCCGCTCTTATCAGTAGCAGTTATGTTCAATTAGTCTCCTGTCTTCTGTGGAGGAGAGGTGCTCAGTCTTCGCGATCTCTAGATGCCATTCTTAAAATTCGTAACAGCTGCTACAGTTTATTTATTGCGGTGACGTCATCAGGTAAATAGGTAAACACTGCAAAATGTTTAACGAATTTACATTTATTTTCCCGCTTTGCTTATTATAAATAGACGTTTACGCGAATGACATTTCAGTGAATAGCCCTACTGTATATTTGTTTTGAAGTTCCACGAATTCAAAAAGGCTTGAGTTTATAATACTTGGGTTTAGCGCAGAATCGTCTAAGCTTTGTTGTTTTTTAGCTTTGTGTTAATCTAACCTAACGTAACCTTATATAATCGAACTTCACTTTGATTTAAATCCACGTCACGTGATTTCGTTCAAATTTTGGTAGTCTAATTATTTTTCACATATGCAAAAGATTTTAACTTAATATTTTCGAGGTAGATACCTAAAATATGTTTTTCTATTGCGGTTGTAAAGTTTTCCTCTGAACGTTGCATTTAAAGAAATCAGTGTACAATACAAAATTTGAAAAAAATAAAAATTCGCGGTTACAGAGTAAATAAAAAAAACAAATAGGGGTTGTTTTAAGTTTTGTTGGTACACGCACAAACTTTCTACTCATTAAGTCTCGAGTAATTAATTACACTGGCTACTCTACGACTGCTTAGAAATCGTCTGCGGTTGACTTGTTACATTTCGCAAATCCTCGATTTGATTTGTGGCCGCCGTATGTACCGCAAGGAATCGATCCTCGCTGTGGGCCTATCCTTTACTCGCGGGAACCAGAAGAAACATGTGTCCTTATTTCAGCAGGCTGCAACTGCACAACGCCAACTGTATTACTTCGTTTTGAAACGTATCATTAATAATAACGAATCTAGTTAGCTTTAGTTAAAATTTAAAATACTGGATTTTGTATTACATTTTTTAACTATTATAAAACTAGCTGTACTCGGCCACGCGTTGCTGTGGCTTAGTCTTGTTAGATTTAACAATGCATTTGGAAACATTGAAATAGAATCGTAAAATTGGAAATTTGGATGTCGTAAATTGATCGTGAATGGGAAGAATTGAAATAGAATTGTAAAATTGGAAATCTGGGATCGTAAATCGGAAACATTTCAACATAATCGTAAAACTGGAAATTTGGAAATCGTAAATAGGAAACATTAACATAGAATAGTAATACTGAATATCTTTAAATCGGAAATCGGAAACATTGAAATGGAGCCGTAAAATTGGAAACTTGAAAATCGTAAATCGGAAACACTGAAATAGAATCGTAAAATTGGAAACTTGAAAATCGTAAATCGGAAACATTGAAATAGAATCGTAAAATTGGAAACTTAAAAATCTTAAATCAGAAACATAGAAATAGAATCGTAAAATATTTAGTATAGTGCATTGCTTTTACGATCGAAAGATGGCGCTGTTTTTCAAAAAAAACATATTTTTACCTGTCACCAGTGTGACATCTATGTAATAGTAGGTATATAAAAACATACGCGTATCCGAATGCAACGTTGTGTCAAAAAATTTCAAATTAATCGGTGAAGAATTTCCGGCGATTTAAGATTTTAAACAAACCAACATTTACGTTTTATTTAGATAGATTAACGAGTTTTGTTAAAAAATTTTAATTTTTTATACAGATATTTAAAAAAATATCATAATTTGAAAAAATATTTGGTAATTTCAAGTATGCTTAAAAATAGTTTTTTATTGTGTTATAAATTAGATTTTATGTATAATTGGTTTTATTTTGTTTACTAATAGCCCCATTTTATTCAAAACTAAAAAAATACTTCATTGATATTTATGTTTTACTCAATCCTTTTGTAGTTTTACCCCAAAGGAAATTTTCTTATTTCTTCCACTGACTATTGACACCACGTTTACTCTTCCTGCGTTTCCTGTGTCTTACCACACTCTTCCTAATGCTACCACTTTATTTAGTGATTCTCTGTTTTCCTTTTCGTTAATAGATTCTAACCTTACTTATTTTTCTAACCCATTCACTTCTTACACTGACAAATATTGTTTTCCCCGCGTATTTAATAACAATATTCTTCTTTAGTGTATCCTATTAAGCCGTTATATTATTTATTGTGTCCGGATTTTCACAGTATCATAATAGTTTTATCAATGTTGTTCTCAATTTTTGATTTTTTAAAATAAAATTAATTGTTTTCCCGACTACTATATAACTCTAAATCCATTTATTATATTACTGCTGTTAAATATAACATCGTAAATACCTGACACGGACAATAATATTGGCATCTAACTATTGCCATTTTGCTTTACTAAGCCGCACAGAACCCATAGCAGACACTGAAACAACAAGAAAGTTACAAACTAATTGTGCAATCCTGATTTACTTCCACGTTTATCGGTAGCGCGGTAGACTAGCAACGATCGGACACTACAAAGCCCGGGTCACCGGTATTTAGAGGTCACAGGTCAGTCAACTCGAAGAGGATGTAACTAGATCAGCTGACCCCTCGAGGGAACGTTTAACTCAATAAAGTCAAGGTTATATAGATATTTTATGCATGTATCAGGTGGCAGACGTTATAATGTTGTACAATACATTGTAGGTCAACTTTTCCTGTTTGCATCAGCTTCCTTTTGAAATTTAAATTTATATTCTTGGCAACGTATTTGAAGTAATAACCTTCGGATTTGGCAGAAAGTGTGTGCAATTAACAGGCATGTCTGCCTTCTTGTCGGTGTTCATGAGGTTCTAAACCTTCCTCATGAGCGTTAATCCCAGAAGGAACTCTGACCAAGAACTGTTATGAGTCAACATTCAGTGGTAGAATAATCCACTTTTTGTCTGTCAATCTCCTGCTACTTTTCAGAATATTATTTGGAAACAGTAAAACGTAGCTTATGCGATGAATGAGTAATAATTTATTTTAAGTTTTAAAGAACCAATTAAACACGTTGAAGAGCAGAATCGACGCACATTTCAAGATCCCATGTGTGGTTCGTAATTGGTGCAGCAACAGTTATACCAATAGTTACACCAGGGATTCCCCTGAAAATCCCACAGGAAAATGTCGGCTGACGTTTTAAAACGAAATCAAAAACGTTACTTTTCTCCTTCTTTTTTCAGAGTTCCATCAACTCAATATTGTTTTTGTTCCTGAAACGCAGATGTCCAACTCCATTACCACCCCTTAAGTCTTGTTGTAATTGTTTACTTATTTTGTACAATTTTTATTAGTCGATCCCCTGATATTCTATTGTTGTGATCTCTCCATTATCAATGTAGATAACCCATTACCAACTCTAGTACCATCCCTTAAATCTTGTAATGATTCAGTTATTTTGTACAATTTTTATTAGTCGATCCCCTGATATTCTATTGTTGTGATCTCTCCATTATCAATGTAGATAACCCATTACCAACTCTAGTACCATCCCTTAATCTTGTAATGATTCAGTTATTTTGTACAATTTTTATTAGTCTATTCCCTGTTGTTCTATCGTTGTGATCTCTCCATTATCAATGTAGATAACCCATTACCAACTCTAGTACCATCCCTTAAATCTTGTAATGATTCAGTTATTTTGTACAATTTTTATTAGTCGATTCCCTGTTGTTCTATCGTTGTGATCTCTCCATTATCAATGTAGATAACCCATTACCAACTCTAGTACTCTCACTTAAATCTTGTAATGATTCAGTTATTTTGTACAATTTTTATTAGTCGATTCCCTGTTGTTCTATCGTTGTGATCTCTCCATTATCAATGTAGATAACCCATTACCAACTCTAGTACCATCCCTTAAATCTTGTAATGATTCAGTTATTTTGTACAATTTTTATTAGTCGATTCCCTGTTGTTCTATCGTTGTGACCTCTCCATTATCAATGTAGATAACCCATTACCAACTCTTGTACTCTCCCTTAAATCTTGTAATGATTCAGTTATTTTGTACAATTTTTATTAGTCGATTCCCTGTTGTTCTATCGTTGTGACCTCTCCATTATCAATGTAGATAACCCATTACCAACTCTAGTACTCTCACTTAAATCTTGTAATGATTCAGTTATTTTGTACAATTTTTATTAGTCGATTCCCTGTTGTTCTATCGTTGTGATCTCTCCATTATCAATGTAGATAACCCATTACCAACTCTAGTACTCTCACTTAAATCTTGTAATGATTCAGTTATTTTGTACAATTTTATTAGTCGATTCCCTGTTGTTCTATCGTTGTGATCTCTCCATTATCAATGTAGATAACCCATTACCAACTCTAGTACCATCCCTTAAATCTTGTAATGATTCAGTTATTTTGTACAATTTTTATTAGTCGATTCCCTGTTGTTCTATCGTTGTGATCTCTCCATTATCAATGTAGATAACCCATTACCAACTCTAGTACTCTCACTTAAATCTTGTAATGATTCAGTTATTTTGTACAATTTTATTAGTCGATTCCCTGTTGTTCTATCGTTGTGATCTCTCCATTATCAATGTAGATAACCCATTACCAACTCTAGTACTCTCCCTTAAATCTTGTAATGATTCAGTTATTTTGTACAATTTTTATTAGTCGATTCCCTGTTGTTCTATCGTTGTGATCTCTCCATTATCAATGTAGATAACCCATTACCAACTCTAGTACCATCCCTTAAATCTTGTAATGATTCAGTTATTTTGTACAATTTTTATTAGTCGATTCCCTGTTGTTCTATCGTTGTGATCTCTCCATTATCAATGTAGATAACCCATTACCAACTCTTGTACTCTCCTTAAATCTTGTAATGATTCAGTTATTTTGTACAATTTTTATTAGTCGATTCCCTGTTGTTCTATCGTTGTGATCTCTCCATTATCAATGTAGATAACCCATTACCAACTCTAGTACTCTCCCTTAAATCTTGTAATGATTCAGTTATTTTGTACAATTTTTATTAGTCGATTCCCTGTTGTTCTATCGTTGTGATCTCTCCATTATCAATGTAGATAACCCATTACCAACTCTTGTACTCTCCCTTAAATCTTGTAATGATTCAGTTATTTTGTACAATTTTTATTAGTCGATTCCCTGTTGTTCTATCGTTGTGATCTCTCCATTATCAATGTAGATAACCCATTACCAACTCTAGTACTCTCCCTTAAATCTTGTAATGATTCAGTTATTTTGTACAATTTTTATTAGTCTATTCCCTGTTGTTCTATCGTTGTGATCTCTCCATTATCAATGTAGATAACCCATTACCAACTCTAGTACCATCCCTTAAATCTTGTAATGATTCAGTTATTTTGTACAATTTTTATTAGTCGATTCCCTGTTGTTCTATCGTTGTGATCTCTCCATTATCAATGTAGATAACCCATTACCAACTCTTGTACTCTCCCTTAAATCTTGTAATGATTCAGTTATTTTGTACAATTTTATTAGTCGATTCCCTGTTGTTCTATCGTTGTGATCTCTCCATTATCAATGTAGATAACCCATTACCAACTCTAGTACTCTCCTTAAATCTTGTAATGATTCAGTTATTTTGTACAATTTTATTAGTCGATTCCCTGTTGTTCTATCGTTGTGATCTCTCCATTATCAATGTAGATAACCCATTACCAACTCTTGTACTCTCCTTAAATCTTGTAATGATTCAGTTATTTTGTACAATTTTTATTAGTCGATTCCCTGTTGTTCTATCGTTGTGATCTCTCCATTATCAATGTAGATAACCCATTACCAACTCTAGTACTCTCCCTTAAATCTTGTAATGATTCAGTTATTTTGTACAATTTTTATTAGTCGATTCCCTGTTGTTCTATCGTTGTGATCTCTCCATTATCAATGTAGATAACCCATTACCAACTCTTGTACTCTCCCTTAAATCTTGTAATGATTCAGTTATTTTGTACAATTTTTATTAGTCGATTCCCTGTTGTTCTATCGTGATCTCTCCATTATCAATGTAACTCTAGTACTCTCCCTTAAATCTTGTAATGATTCAGTTATTTTGTACAATTTTTATTAGTCTATTCCCTGTTGTTCTATCGTTGTGATCTCTCCATTATCAATGTAGATAACCCATTACCAACTCTAGTACTCTCCCTTAAATCTTGTAATGATTCAGTTATTTTGTACAATTTTTATTAGTCGATTCCCTGTTGTTCTATCGTTGTGAT
This sequence comes from Callitettix versicolor, assembly GCA_022606455.1. Lineage (NCBI taxonomy): Eukaryota > Metazoa > Arthropoda > Insecta > Hemiptera > Cercopidae > Callitettix > Callitettix versicolor. The sequence continues at coordinate 82,350,051 of CM040189.1, forward strand.
CTCTCCATTATCAATGTAGATAACCCATTACCAACTCTTGTACTCTCCCTTAAATCTTGTAATGATTCAGTTATTTTGTACAATTTTTATTAGTCGATTCCCTGTTGTTCTATCGTTGTGATCTCTCCATTATCATCTTCTTGCTCTTGCTCTTACGATGTCTTGGATCACAGTTGTTGCTTTACGTGGTTTTTTCTTCTTCTGTAGTGTAATGAACCCACTTACAAAAAAATTATAAATATTTCTAAAAAAAACAAGTTATGGATTCTGATAGAAAATGATTCTTTAAATTAGTTGCCTACATCATAATAAAAAGTTGTATCAACATTTATTACCTAAGGATATTAACAGCGGTATCTGAGAACAGTTGGATCCTGTTTTTCACTTAACTCGGATTGTATGCAAGTGCTATTATTATTATTTATTCGGACATTTGCCATCAATTGTGTATATAAAACAATATAAGTTTCGAGAATATGAATCAACTCCCGTTCTCAAGTGCCTAAATTAAAACCTATACATGCAACTAGAACATAACCTAGATATGTCTAGGTCTATGTCAAAGTACATAAGAACCAACAGTAAATCCCTAAAAAATCAAACAAAAAATAAAACAAAGACTTACATGTAATTAAGAAACCATAAGTCACCAAGAAAACGAAAACGCTACACAAAAAATCGTATCAGAAAAGGAGTGTGTCCCAGACATTAACTAACCGGCTGATGTTTGTACCTGCCAACACCGGGTGGAGGGGAGGCCTATGTAATGAAGGTGCTGATAGGGCCATTAGAAAACCGATAAAATGTCTAAATGTGCACTTTTTGTACACTTAAATGATTACAGATTTTACTGGTCTAATATTCCGGTATATCCGTATTATGCCTAATCGATTCATAGTGCAGTAGTTTTTATATAAATAACAGCCATTTTAATATTATGTTTTACGGCTGATTTTAGGGTTGGATTTTACGGGACAGGTGATGCTAGGAACACGTTTATATTGATATATAACAGTAGTCTATATTTTGCGCGTCGCAAGTCTCGTATTAAATTAATTATAGTTAAAAATTACTGTTTCCGCCCGGGTTCGAACCCAAGGGGCCTTGCGAATGTGAGGCAGACGCGATAACCACTACACAACGGAAACTACAAAGACGTTTAACCGATTTACGTATATGAAATGAATCGTTAATTTAATTTTGGTAGTTATATTAAAAGATCAGTTGTTTTATAGTAATTCGTAAAGACCAGCTGATTTCATTCAACAGCTGATAAGCAATAATACGTATGTTAAAAACTAGCTATGTTAATTTGTCGTGGTTTCGAACAAATTATCGTAATTAAAATAAAAAAAGGAAGAGAAAACATGACGCGTGACGTTATTTTTGATTCAATTGTAGAAAAATCAATCATATATATATATATATATATATATATATATATATATATATATATATATATATATGCCTAAACTAGAAATTCACGAAAATGTTTGTTAGTTGTCTTTTTGTAAGACGTTATTTACTGAAAACAGCAGCCATTTTGAAACGGTTAGTACAATCTAAATCAGAAACAGGCCAATCCGGAACGATTATCACAACCAAATCCTGCACAATGTCTAATCATTACCTTTGGTTCTTTTTGCGTGATTCTGTTTCGAAGACTTCCTCGTTTTTATAATAGTAGGTCATAATGATTTTAAACTTCTGAAGGCTATTACGTCAAGGCAAGACACTTCGGACATTGAAACAGCCACGCGATGTTGAGGAACACAACGTAGGCCTGCTGTGTAACTGTTTATATGTGTCTGTTTAATTATTAACTGCGGTTTTGTGGTGAAGTCAGGACAGAATAGCTGCCATGAGAAAATACATCAGACACCGCATATCAAGCTCTGTGGCATATTTATAGTGATCATACAACAGACTTGTTTGGTTTAGCGTCGGTCAATGTTTTTAACTTGATTAGTATCAAATTAGGTAGTAAAGACAATCACGTATTTGAAATTTCGTTAACTTTAACGAAGTTTTAAAAAAACATATTTTTAAAAGTAGTCCTTACTGCCCCAAAGAGTAGAAAATCTGCTTTTAAATGAAACAGCTATTATCCAACTAAGTAGACGGCCCCGGGCTGTTTGAAAATAAACATGCAAAATGAAAATTGATAACGCATCATTGGTGCCTGTTTTAACAAATACCCTGTAATTTGGAGAGGTGGGATTAGCCTCTGGTCTCTTGTTCAGTTAATAGCGGAGTGGTCTGTACGTGGCCTATTGTAAAGGGCTTCTTACATGCACTCTCCTACTTTACGAAATGTATGCTGCAGATGTAAGATGATAGTGCAGGACAATTGGTTTTGCGTATTGTGAATCGTCAACGAACGATTTTATTAATTTTTTTACAATTATTATTGAATTTGATAGACATTTATCAAAAAAACTTGTAGTTAAAAAAATGTTAAAATAAATACCAAATTATTTCTCAAAATCAGGTCTAAAAATATTAATCAATTTTGAAGTGTAATTTTAGTGTTACGATAAAATGCAATTATTGTTCCTCACTAACGTAATAAAAACCAATTTCTGTTATTACTTTGACCTTAAAATTACCTTAAAACCTGATTTCAGCACCATAATCACCATTAAAATCTGCATGTATTACCATTTCAAACTATCAAATTACTCAAAAATGAACCCTGACCACCGGCAAATTCTCAGATATCCAACGAATCGGGAAACAGAAAAGTTACGATTATTTCGAGATTTGAAACTGCCGCTATTTTGAAACTGTTAAACAGATTTTGCTGGGTAATGAACTTGTCCAATTTTCCTGCCAAGTTTAAATCGAATTGGAGCAAAATTTCGAAAAATTACCCCCCTCTAAAACAGTAAAGGTCATTCAAGGTCTGTATTGAAAAAATCGATCAACAGTTCCAAAACGGCGGTCATTTCAAATCTTTAAAAGTTCGTAACTTTATTTATTAAATATATTTCGAAAATCTGATTTTACCATCGTAATCGTCGTTACAAACTGCATAAATTAACGGTTTTTTAAAATAAGAAATTTAATCTGACTGCGGTCAGGGTTCGTTTTTGTGTGTTCAGTGCAATTTGAAAGTTTAAGACATTTGTAGACTTTAATGTTGTTTATTAGGGTGAAATCAGAATTTCAAGAAAAAAGAAAGTAATATAAACAAAACAATTTTGGAAATCAGCTTCCATCAGTCAGCGAGACAGTTGCGTGCTACGATTATTTTAATTTATAGATTGAGTGAACAAAATTTTAAGCCATTGCAGTCTTTTGGAGAAACTTTGCTGTAAGCTACTTACTACTTCTAAAAGTGGAAGTTTCGGGAAAACCAGAAATTAGTTTGTGTTCAGCTTCATGCACGGTGAGGTGACTAATTTGTGCAATGTTTGTGCAAAGTTGCGTGCGACCCAACAACCACCGCCAAAACTGAGGATTCACAGTAGATACCGAGTGCCCGCGGATATCACCAATCGTTTCTGCTGTCACGCTGTGTGTGGAAATTCACAGCCGCCCCCAAAAAGCAAATTCCGTTTTGACGTCAGCCCGGGCACTTCTTTGTTGTCTGACTGACCAGATGAAATATTAAATATTATTATCATAATACCGGCAGGTGCGCCAGAGTGCCAGCATGCCGACAGCCTTACTGGGCACCGACAGCGCGGCCCAAATAAATATGCAGCGCATTTTTTTTTACAAATTCGGAAAGAGATGTAGCCGATATTAAGGATACAATAGCAGTTCCATTAATTTTTCATTGATTGTTTATTCCTTTGTTTTTCCACGTATAGTTATATCTATATCTATGTTTTTATTTCCAATTAGAAAATCATTTTTATAATCATCGACTTTGTAAAAAAACCGAACTGTTTTGATCGATTTATCATTTTGTAAATCTACCAAGGAAAACATCAATCATTTTACACAATGTAAAATTCTACTTGTGATTTTTTGTTCATAATCGATTGTGTATTTCATAACATGCAACAATACATTCGGTCGGGTCTATAAATAATTTTGTAAACGCGATCAAGTTAAAAGTTAATTGTAGCCTCGACAAATAATTTGACGACATAAAAACACTGGCCGACAGAACTGAAAATTTAACAAGTTAAAGTAATCAATGTTCATTGTTGGTTTGTGTTGGTCCAGTCGTATTACTAATATTATTGCTGAATTGCAGGTATACACAACTGATGTTGAAAAAAAATGGACACTTATCTACACCATATTCAAATTAAAAAAATCAATCTTTTGCAATATATCCAACTTTTAATGGATACTAGACACGTATTATTACAAATGCTTTCGTTAGCATTTATTTGAATGTATTCGAACACAATGTGAAAAATATATTAAACTGTAAACCCTCTACACAACTGTTGGCTAGATGGGTCGGGTAAGTAGTATAATTAACGTTAATTAAAATTTAAATATTTATTACTAAACTTATATATATATATATATATATATATATATATATATATATATATAATTAAAAAAACGTAAAAATTCAGTCATCGCGAGTTTTGAACTCACGCCTTTTAGTTTAGTAAGCGAAAATCATTCTGATCCAAGAATGAAGTAGAAAATATCAGCTCACTGGTAGACCTAATTCACTTCAGTAATAGTAATTATGTGTATACAGCAAGCCGTGATTCTTTTTATATGTTATTCGGGCTGTCGTGTTTTCCTATTATTTCCCTCATAGAGGAAAGTCTTAGGCACGCCTAAAGAAGTTTCACATTAAATGTAAAGCTAGAAAATTGAAAGCTTATGAAGAACACATTCTGCATCAGAAGTGAATGTACACCTTTCACAATTTCTCGCCCCATATTCTTTAAGTTTTAGGCCTATTATATCAACTAAATTCTGCATCAAAAGTGAATGTACTAATTTCACAATTTCTCGGCCCATATTCTTTACGTTTTATGACATAAACTAAATTTTGCATCAGAAGTGAGTGTACACCTTTCACAATATCTCGACCCATATTCTTTACGTTTTACGACATGAACTAAATTTTGCATCAGAAGTGAATGTACACCTTTCACAATTTCTCGACCCATATTCTTTACGTTTTATGACATGAACTAAATTTTGCATCAGAAGTGAGTGTACACCTTTCACAATTTCTCGGCCCATATTCTTTACGTTTTATGACATGAACTAAATTCTGCATCAGAAGTGAGTGTACACCTTTCAAAATTTCTCGACCCATATTCTTTACGTTTTATGACATGAACTAAATTCTGCATCAGAAGTGAGTGTACACCTTTCACAATTTCTCGGCCCATATTCTTTACGTTTTATGACATGAACTAAATTCTGCATCAGAAGTGAGTGTACACCTTTCACAATTTCTCGGTCATATTCTTTATGTTTTAGGCCTATAATATCAACTAAATTCTGTATCAGAAGTGAATGTACTCCATTCACAATTTTTCGGCCCATATTCGCTAAGTATTACGTCATGACCTTTACTTCTCATTATAATTAGTTTAAAGAGTTGTATGAAAAAAGTGAATCTCGTATTGGATTCATTTAAAGTTTGAGGTTCTCTTAATTCATTACATTTTGCATTTTTCCGGAACTAAAGTTTACTGAGTAATTTTTGGTTTTGAGAATTTCATTATTCACTACAATACAACAGTATGTTTAGGAGTAGGAAAGAGTTTGCGTCAGCACAGATTGAGTCGGTACAAAACAAAACTTCGCCAGCATGAGAGCGCAGCCGACCCTCTCCTGCAAAGCCGGCGGATGTTTGTTTTGTACAGCTACTTTTTACAAATGTTTTTTTACAGCGCACATTATATCATTGTCGGGCTTGCACAATCACGTTTTTGTTTTACATTGCATGAACTTTCACACACACTATCTGTGACCATAAATTGTACCGTACATGAAGCGCTTAGGACCCGAATAAAAATCCAAAATCAGCAAATTCTTAATAACAAAACGGAAAAATTAAGAAATCCGCGATCTCTCAAAAGATTTTGTTTGGGTAGTTGTTACTATATTTGGAAAAATTTGATAGAAACCGTTTCGAAAAAATCCGATTTTGAAAATATTTAACAGTATTTTGACTAAAAAAAGAGCTCGAAAATATTTTTTTAATTAAAAAACTGTCCCATCAAATCTTTCGATCCGACTTCGAAATAACGATTTTTGTTAATGTTTAAAGGTATTTTATTGAAACACAAACGTTTTGTATGATTCAGCGGTTCCAAAATATGGGCCGCTCATCTATTTGCCAAATTTATTCTAATATTTTTTATTTTTTATTTTAAGGCGAAAAGCACATTGAGCACTATTATCGCCTCCATAAATGTAAGTGTGAGTGTAAAGTGTTAAAGTCATAAGTGTAGTGTTGTAAGTGTAAGTGTTTGTTAGACTCGGGTACCGGGAGGGACGTCTAAATCCTCTCAATAGGTGCAGCTAGTATCCACCCCTGCGAGCTCTTCTAATACGATTAACTAGTCTCCAGCAATATGCATAAAGATAAAGACAGAGCAACATACAAATAAACCACGTTTTTTGGCTTAAAACACAAGAAAAAAGATTTATCAACCAAATTTTAAACCAATTTCTTTCAGGATAGCTACATTTTCAAATCCTATACGTAAAAATTATACTCAATCAAAGAAAAAACTCGTGTACGAAAAAATTTACAATTTGTGTGAAACAGTTCACAAAAACTTCTTTATGCGCTCAAAATTCCTCTAACAGATTCGTATATACATACACTGAAATATTTCCAAATTGTAAAACCTTCTATCAGAAAAAAGTGCGGTGAAAATATATAAATTTAAATCACAACTGCCAGTAACTTTTCTGTTCACGAACAATGAACAAACTGAGATATTCAACAAAAATCGATAATTAAGGTTGCTTATTATTCATTCATTCATTCATTCATAGCACACTGGTACGATAAACATGTTAATTATACGAATGTATTCAACAAGTTATCGTAAATTTAACACTTGGATTTTATTAACGAGTCAATATTTTAGAACTAAGTTTATTTGTTTAGCCTAATATGTTTGTTTTTTTTGGAAAAAATTGCCTATATTAAACAGTTTATCAGAGTGATAATTTTTTGTTCAATAATATCATAGAGTCTAAACATTTACAAGTATTGCTGGATTAGAAATAATCGAGCTATTTCGCTGACCTTACTGAATTTCCAAAAAGTATCTTTCTTTATCTTACCGTTTTTTTGAAATTCTGTTTTCGCCATCATAATCAGCTTTAAGTACCGCATACAGTAGCATTTTAAACATTTATATTACAATGAAAATGCAAAAATAAATCCTGACCGTCGTCAAATTAATTTTGTTTTAATTTCAAAGGATTTTGAAAGATCAAAACGATAATTTATGCGGATTTGAAAAGGCCGCCATTTTTTGAAACTGTTGAATGAATTTCGCTGGTTAACAAACTTGTACGAAATATTATTACAAAAATTGAATTTTGTAGCAAGTTTGTTTCTAAAGTTGCGAACGTGAGCGAAACACACACACACACACATATTCCTACTCTACGGAAACACCCACAAGTAATTAAGGAAAAAAGGTCCGCCTATACAGAGCTCTGCATGCATGGGTAAGACTGAGGTACACAAGGAGGTCGCCAGGTCTCCTGGGCTCCATTTGGTACACACCATCAGGCCGGTATCATTTACTCAATCAGCTTTACACTTCAGAGTTAACAAAGTTATGTAGAGTAGTGTGTGTGTGTGTGTGTGTGTGTGTGTGTGTGTGTGTGTGTTTTGAGTAGACGAGTGAGAGTAGTATGAGCTAGAGGCGCGGTGGGATCGCTAACCCATCAGCTGCTCACCTCAGCTGCCTCCGCCGGACATAAGCTTACATGCATAAAGACACGTTTACACGCGACGCTTAAGATAAAATGTTAACTCGAATTTTTTCAGAACAACATTTTTAGTAAATTTCCACTGGAAAACGAGCTATCGTGGATCGAGCGGCCATCGTGGTGAGGCCCAGACCCCAGACCTTGATACATGCGCCGATCCTGAACTCTAAATCTTTTTTTGAAAGCTTGTTAACAAGCCCATGTTCGCAATTTTAGTCCAATTTGATTAAAAATCGATTTAAGTAGATTAGACGAGTTCGTTAACCAGAAAAATTAAGAAATTGAATTCAACAGCAGTCAGGAAAATGTTCGTATTTTCAGTGCAATTTGAAAGTTTAAAATACTAACATATGTGCAGAGTTTAATGCTGTTTGTGCCTGCGAAGCCAGAAAGAAAGTAATTAAATACTTTTGGAAATTCGCTTCCATCACGTCAGCGAAACAGTTGAATGCTGTGATTTTTAATTCTTACCGTAGATTAAACATTCTGGTCACGGTTTTGCAGATTTTTTCGTATAGAAATAAAGTAAATAGTTGAAGTGGTAATAAAAATGCACCAAGAACACACGTTTAAACGGCAGCGTGATCATCTTCAGGTGCACTTCGCTAGACTACAGCCTAATCTCACTCCGCTTAATTGGCCGTTGCGCGCGGAATGCGGTCACCAGTCACACTCGTGAAGTTCAAATGTGTTCCTGATACAAAGACGTTTTCACACTTGCAACGCGTTATTTCCTAGTAAATGCCTAATCTTAACCAGTAGTTCAAAGACCAATAGGCCTCGCAGTATATTTATAAATATTTATTATATTTATAATAAATATACGAGAGCGAGAGTGCTCGTAACGTTTTACGCCAACTTAACCACTAATCGTAATATTTACGAAAAATGTTACTGGATCAACTTAATCCAAAATTTTATGCTCTTTCTCCATGAGCGGTTAAAATTGATAGGTTTTGCCGTTCACCAGTATTACAGGAAATAACCGGCAAGTACCCTCTCAACGTTGAATCGAAACTAAGTGGAAAACAATTTTATACACGTTTTTCGGGCTTTATAAAGTACCTTTGTACCAAATTACAAACCAATCGGTCACTGACGTATTAACGTTTGATTAAAATTGTGTACACTCGTCATCGTTAAACGCCGCCATATTGAAACGGAAGAAAATGGGAAATGTGTCACCTTTACATCATTCGGGCTTTATGCAATATATCTTAGTAACGAATTTCAAATCAAGCGGTTAATGCGTTTGGCCAAAACTGCGTATACTTGTTATTGTAAATCAGAGGTCGCCATCTTGAAACTGAAATTCATGAGAAAAATCTTATACATACGTTCTTCAGGTTTTATAAAACTCCCCGTCAAATTGTACCAAATTAAAAACCAATCTTTAAATGCGTTTGATTAAAATTGCGTACACTCGTAATCATTAAATCAAACGCCGCCATCTTGAAACGGAAGCAAATAGTAAATGTGTCACATTTACGTCATTCGGGCTTTATACAATATATCTTCGCACCGAATTTCAAAAATATTCGGTATTATAAAATGCGCACCGATCCTTTTACACAACGTTTTGCTTGGCAATTTGATCCGATTAGTCTCATAACACATAACAAAATGTTTATTTTTGTAGGTCTAATGTCTTTTACAATATCGTTACACAAAAAACATACGTTCTAAATGAATAGTGATCATTCAAATAGTAAAATAAAATCATAATTTCTTTACCATAGCGTTTCATCGATATCTGATTTAACGATTATATTCAGCCTTACAAATATTGTTTAATCGCGGCACGCAGCTGTCTCGCTAACGTGAAGTAAGAGAATATCTAAACGTAATTTCTCTGTCACACACTTTTTGAAACTTAGATTTCATCACCACAAACAGAATTAACATCTGCATATATTTTAGTATTTTAAACTTTCAAATTGCATTGAAAATACGAAAACGAACCATGACCGCCGTCAAAGCCATTTTCTTAATTTCAATGGATTTTTAACGCTGATTAACAGTGACGGAATCGAACTTTAAAAAAGTATTTATGACAACAAAAGCTATGGTTTTCTTAAATATTTGAATTGGCGGCCATTTTGAAACTGCCGAACAGAGTTTCGCTTTTTATTGCCATAAATCGATATTCGTGCCAAGTTTGAATTAAATCGTAAGCCTACTATAAAACTGAGAACGTGAATTATATAATTTTAACCGCACCTCAAAAAGTGATCTAGAGCTCAGGATCGGTGTTCATTCTATGGTGCCGGGTCAGGGTCGTGCTATATTGGCAGCTCCAATAGCTTATTTTCCAATGGAAATCCGTTAAACATAGCATTATGGAATTATCACCTAATCCGGAAATTACCGAACGTACACGAAGGCGTCAGGATTGATTTTGGATTTTTTAAATTTATCCCCTATTTCAGATTTTGTTTGTAGATATGCTGTTCGATAAATTGGTTTTGCTAATTATACTGCAATGCTAAGCTGATATTGTTTAGAAATTCGCTTCCATCACGTCGTTAGAGAGTTAGTTGCGCGCCGTAATTGTGTTAAATGGGTACTGTTCAACTCCTTGGCGCAAACTATTTTGTACTTTCAGTCGTGATACATTCAGCCGACATAATACCAGAATTCTTCTCACGTGTGCCAAGTACGATGCGACGCGCACAGCTCTTCCCTTCCCGATTTTAATTATAGCTGTCTGTCTGTCTGTCTGTCTGTATGTATGTATGTGTGTATGTCTCGCGTTATTCACCTTCAATTAGGCGTACAGCGCTTTGCGTAAATTTAAACACTTACATTTATAGTAAAGCATGCGCGCTTACCTAAAATTCACATATCTGGGCGAGCTTCTGTTTGTACACGCTAGTGTCTAAACAGTAAACCAGGAAGCTAAGAAAATTGCACGTGTTAAATGTGTGATCCACAATTTGAAATAGTTTAACGATTAAAAACACATTGTTAATCATGGAAGTAAAAAGATTTATTTCGAGTTCGCCATTTTGAAACTGAACTGATTTTTATACTGGGTATCGAACTTGTTCAAATTAGGATTCGTCACATTTCATGGTCTCAGATTCCCTTAATGGCTGCTCCAATAAGTTATGCTCTTATCGGCTAAAAGATTTGTGGGGGCGATTCTCATATCGTTATTTCAAGAAAACAATGACCACACAAATACAAAAATTACGGTTTGAACACGATTTTGAGGCCGTTATCAGCGAGATCAAAAGTTCGAGTCCAGTTTCTGCCCAAAAATCATCGTCACTCTCGTTACAGTAACACTCGGTAATAAAGTAAGGTTGTAAAAACGGGGGAAATACGAGTGTACTTGATCAAAAAACCGGACCACAAAGTGATTGATAAAGTGGTATTGGTATTATTAGGTAGAAAAACAGGTTTTGGCTACGGCATTAATAAATGGTGCAAGAAAAGTGCAGACTTTCCCGTGTTAGAGATATACATATTATTAAATTTAGCTCAAATGTCTAAAGCAACAAAGCAAAAAACCTGGTGCGTTGTTTCAAAAAATATAGTTCAGAAACCATAAAGAAACAGCTAAAAATCGGCAACAAGAAAGACAGTTTAAGAACGAAAATGGTAACGGGAAAATAATTTAGGAAGGAAAATATTCATTGGAAAAAATAAAATAAGAGGGAAAATAGTTTAACAGAAAAAATAGTAACAAAGGAAAATATTTTAAGAAGGAAAATAGTAACGGAAACATAGTTTAAGAGGAAGATAGTAACGGGAAACATCTTAAAAGAGAAAATAGTAAGGGAAAATAGCAGGGACAGTAACCGAAAATATTTTAAGAGGGGAAAATAGAAATAGACGAATAGTTTAAAAGGGAAGATATCAACGTAAAATAATTTAGGAGGGCGAAAAATTAAGAGAAAAAAGATAAAAGAAAAGTAGTTTAAGGGCTAAAACAGTAATGGATAAATAGTTTAAAGGGAAAAATAATAAAAGGAAAAATAGTTTAAGAGGGATGATACTAAAGGAAAATATTTTAAGAGAGGAAAATAGTAATGGATAAATATTTTAAGGGGACAAATAGTAAAGGAAAAATAGTTTAAGAGGGATGGTACTAAGGAAAATATTTTAAGAGGGGAAAATAGTAATGGATAAATATTTTAAGGGGACAAATAGTAAAGGAAAAATAGTTTAAGAGGGATGGTACTAAAGGAAAATATTTTAAGAGGGGAAAACAGTAATGGATAAATAGTTTAAGGGGGGAAATAGTAAAGGAAAAATAGTTTAAGAGGGATGGTACTAAAGGAAAATATTTTAAGAGGGGAAAACAGTAATGGATAAATAGTTTAAGGGGAAAAATAGTAAAGGAAAAATAGTTTAAGAGGGATGATACTAAAGGAAAATATTCTAAGAGGTAAAATAGCAATGGAAAAATAGTCTGAGGTAAAGCAGTAACGGAAAGATAGTTTACGAGTAAAAATAATGAAGGAAAAAATAGTACAAGAAGAAAAAATTAAAAGGAAAAACATTAAAGGAAATAATTTAAGAAAGAAAATAGTAACGGGAAAATTTTTTTGGAAGGAAAATAGTAACGGAAAAACAACTGATGAGGAAAAATATTTAAGGTGGGTAAATAGTTAATTTTGGTAAAGTATGAAAGGTAATGATTAAACACGTTTTTTTTTAATTTTCAGAAAATTTGAAGGGCGATGACAATAGTCTAAATTGTTTGCATAAACTTACTAAACTTTTACTGAACTGATATATTTTAGGTTAGTTACATAAGAGCTAATAAAAAAGTTATTTTTAAACATGTCCGACAGTACTGTCCAAAACCATAAAGTCTACCTTTGTGCAAAGCTGCGACGAAATCTATCGTAGACTTTCATCAACCAAAGATTCCTAAGATAAAGTAACACATATATTTACCGAGTTTTGTACTTTAAGAACACAACAATCGATTTGAAATGGTATTTAGGCCTACACAGCGTCACCGCGTTGTTAAACCTTAATCAACCATTTCGGCAGTAAATCAAACGTACGGGTGTAAGTGTAAGGAACTAATATAGGTCACGTTAACAGGCGAGACAGACGTTTATGGCAGTTTTAAATGACTTGCTTTGTTTAGTCTAACATAGGGTGGCTGCGAAATTAGCCCACACCGCGTAGCTTCTTGTGTTTGGCTTAGCAATGCTCGGTGCTTTTTACAATTTCTTCGCTGTAGGCTTATAATTTTATTGGTTTTTTATGGGACTTCACAGCGTTGTGCTTGTCACGTAATACCAAAAATTCCCATAAGATAAGTCAGTTTACTTAAATGTTCGTTTTTTTCCGTAACGTTATGTAAGCATTGTTCAAAATAATCTTAATTAGGCTACGTGAAATGTTTGGTAAACGTTAAAACAATATTTTTGTAGACGTTTCAGTAAACGTCTTACTTCTTACAATAAGTTTCAGTAATTAACAGTAATGAGTTTAAGAAGGCCAATCGCAGCTCGGTAATTATAACGCCTTCAACTAGTAATTAGGCCAGGGCACAGGGATCATCTTATCTCTCGCGGGCTACCATGCTACACTTCAGCAGAATCGTTTGATTCGTTTATTCTCATAAGACATACACACACGCGCGCGCACGCACACACACACACACACACACACACACACACACACACACACACACACACACACACACACACACACACACACACACAGATGCACAAAAATCCAAGTAAAAATTACTGTCTTTGATTAAACGATCTGAAAAAAAAGTAAGTAAGGTTACTCACGAAGTTGCGAACAAATTCATTTCAGATTTTGTCAACTGAATACTACAACCTACATCTTACAAGTTTTACTAAAATCGGAACAGCGATTATTGAAAAACTATTTCTGAATTCAAAATACATTGGTTGATAGAAGTACAGAATTTAATTAATGAATGCAGTTTAGCGATAGCCATTCCAGAGGATACTCTTGATATTGATATTTTTGTTGGTGTAAGTATTGGAGTTGAACAGCTCGTGAAAGAAATCTTTCACAAGGAAATTAAAATTAGATTCAGTGACTAAAAATTATCTGCAAGCAGAAATGCAGGTGGTTATTGGAAATAAGAGGCGACTTATTGAAACTTAACTTCACACGTTTCCTACTTATATACTCCTTGTGTAACTTAGATAAAATAGAAGATCTGTTCCATTTCCTTGAGGTGCGTACTGTTTTAACTGACTTAAGAAGAATATGGCTGAAGTCAAACTCGCTGGATAGAGGTGAAGTATCGACTTCTTGAATGGGAAAGACTGTACTTCACTCACTAATGCAGACACTCGTGACAGTACAGATCTACTGTAGTGAGTGAATGCAATTATTGTTTACTTTAAACACAAGAAAACGTTAGAGAAGGGATTATTGTTCATAATGATTAAGATTGAAACTTTATAAAAAAAGATTATTTTTTAAATTTTCTATAATTTTTTATTACTGTAGTTTAGTATTTTTGTGTAAAAAAGAAAAACAAATTGTGTTCTCCCAGTATAATGAAGTTTTTAAAGTCTGACCATAGACCACGGATATGTCTTGTTATATTGTAATATATTTGTATTATTACATTGCTTAATTGGGTTACAATAAATCTATCTATTTTCGAATTCAAATTAGGTAAAGTTTTGCCGATATTCACCATCTTAATCGATACACACTGTCTGTAATGGGCATAACAACGCTTTGACAACAAACAGTTATGTGACTGCTAATTTTAACAAGACTATGCCATCACAATCGCCCGACTCTGGCTAATTGTAATGTTGGATACTCAATGCTGCACATCATTGCAGCAGGCTGTGACATTTGAGACCTACTTAACCTCAAAAAACTTACCAGGCATACAGCGAGAAGACATCTATGTATGTTATAATTATTTACGTTTATTCGGATATTTGCCGTCATTTTTGTATAAAAACAACTAGGCATCGTTTTAGTACTAAGTTTTTATTCTAGTTTGACAATACAGATCTACACTGAAGGGTTCTTCTGCGTGTTTAAGTATTTTCACATTACATAGATATAGGAATCTAGGCTTACGGTCTAGTTGCACGTTTAGATTTTAAGGTAGGCACTTGAGAACGAGCATTGATCCATGCTTTCGAAACAGAGTATATTGTTTTTATACACACAAATAATAGCAAATATCTGAACAGTAATAACAACAAAAGACATCTTTATTCGTCTTATCTCATCAGAAAATATAACTACAAACATTTTGGAGAAATAAGTAGGCCTACTTCCAACTTTTTAAACAGAATGATGCAGTTAGGCCTGTTTCACTTTATCTTTAGGCCTACATCAAATAGACTAATTTATAGCTTAGTGATTTTGGTGGATATTTCCGTTTCATATTCATAGATCCTACTACTTTTTTCTCTCCTGAGTGAAAAAACTTTTTACTTGGTTGTCTGTCGGTCTATGTGTGTACCTTAATTGGGACTAAACGACTAGAATGATTTTGATGAAATTATGCGTGCATGTCTATTTTACTTACAGGCTAAAACGAGGGGACAAAATGTCAAAATATTGTGTGCTCACTTTTGTTTGCAAAGATCAAACTTTTCTCAAAATCAGCTCTAATGATTTTCATGAAATTTTGCAGTACCAAATGTCTGAACAAAACTTATACTTTACTATCTCTCAAAAAATTGCGGTTTTAAATCTACCGAATTTCTCAAAATCGAGTAATCACATTTTATTTAAACTTGTGTAATATCAAAATTAATAACACAGACCATTAAAGCAAACTTATAGTTTGTTTAGTTTTTCTAGAAATAGTTTTTTTTTCAAAATTTGGTATTCTGGAATTAGATTGAAATCCTCACAGTCTGATTAAAACCTAATGGTAGGATTTGGAGAAATTAGACAAATTTTGTTTTTTGATGGCTCCTGAACGGTATTTGTTTGGAAAAGTAACATATGTTTTATTAAGTGCTTAAGTCTAAGCGTTTTATTTTAACTTATTTTAAATAATTTACTTGTGAGAAGGCTTAAGAATTATTTTTTACACTTGGTGTTGTACAAAATATTAAAGAATTTAGCAAAATCAGATTGTCGATTTAAGCAGACCATCTACTTTAGGTTTTTTGGAATGGCTTCACAACACGTTAAGGACAGTAAAATCAAAAATATGTTTTTGTAGTTTAAAACCCCCAAAATCAATTCGTAAAATTTTCATTAACTGGTAGGGATTCAAGGTAATAAATTAAATTTTATAATTTTTCAACAAAAACATATTTAGAAGTTACAAAACGACCGTACGTGTACAAAGCTGGTTCCCACTTTAATCGGCCGTTAATTAAAAGATATATTACAAAATAAAATTTCGTGCGTTAATTTTTAAACCGCAGATAAATCATTAACCCGATCAAGGTCAAACTGTTACATCTGAATTTATCATTTATTTGACATTATCTATTAATTAAATGTATCGAATAGCTTAGAAAATATCCACCACTCGGAACCGAACGGTTGCAAACGAAAATCAGCCTAATTACATCAATAAACAACGTTTAAACAAATTGAGATCCTTAACGTGAGTCTTCAATGTCACCTTGCACTTTGTTCACCGCTCTTGTTAAATATATGTTTGACAAAAGTTTCAGTTAAACGTATGATAATAGTAACTAACACGTCTTGTTAGATTAAATATTTTTATATAATAAGTTATTTATTATAATTTGAATTGAAATTTATATTAATATTTATTATACATTCAGAGTTAGTTTTATATGTTTTTTAAGAAAATCGTATTTTTTATAGTTTCCTGTGATTCAAATAACTTAACCTAAAAAACTTGGTACGTGAGGTCAAATAACACATGATGTAGTAACTGTATTTGCATGACCTTCTGAAAACTTAAAGGTTAGAATCATCGTTTGCTGTTACTGGATACGATTAATGTTAAAAATCGATTATTGTAGAACGATGTTACTATTTTACATTTTTTTAAAACGAGTTTTGTAATTAAACGTGTTCTATTTGAATCGCGTAGTGTTTAGCGGACGTAAAAGTAATATTTAAAATTTGAGGTTATGTATTACGGAAAGTAGAGTACTCACTGTAGTCGGATAGGTCGTCGCCCGTGCCGTTGACAGTACCGTCGGGGAGTATCTGCAGGTACCTGTTTTTGATATACATGCGTATTTTCCTAGCCGAGCCGGTGATGTGCGACAGGTTTGCGCTACGTTCGCTGCGTGCTGAAGCATCGTCCAGCTGGGGTGCCGCTGGCATCGCGACGGCGGCAAGAAACATACCACTTGCCAGCAGTAAGAGCTGTACAACTTTCACCATGACTTTAGGCCATGGCACGACGGTCCCGTGCCCGGGTGACCCGGCACCTTTAAACACTCATCTCCTTAACCGGAAACAACAGTGTTAGCATTTTAAAGAACCATCGAGTAAAATTTACCACAAGCACTTCACTAAAAAAAATCAAGCACTGAACACCCGAAAACAAAAATTAGTTTAACGTAAAACTTTGGCCGGCAAAGTTAGCGCGTATCCTTGCGAACATTTCCCGTTAAACTCACTTTCACTTATCTCGGTGGCGCGCTTCTTGGGCGAGTGTACAGTTTGAGGTGGTGAGGCAGACTGAGTGCGAGTAGTAGTGTATAAGTCGTAGTGGTTGTCGGTTCGGCCGCCGGGAGCGCTGCACGCCGCCCATGCCTTTTTCTAACACGGTGCGCTTATCGCGTTTTGCAAAACACAGCTGATAACGTGGTGACGTTTATCCCCAGCCACTGCCTCTACCATCGTCACGTCATCGGGATGCCACTGCCGCTGTAATCGTGCTGACTTGTGACGTATCAACTTGTTTACGATTGTGACTGCAAAATTCCTAAAAGTGCATAATTTCATAATGACACAGATTAAAACAGATGACGAAATTACTTTAAATATTGAACAATATAAATGTTTTATTTTTGTTTAACAAACAAGTTTAAAAATATGAAGTTATTTTTAAATTAGTAACTGCGTTAGAACAAACACTACGATGTTTTAATTTTTTTCTAAATATTTTTAAAAATCTACCACTGTTAAAATACTATTTATGAATAAATTCAATGAACAAGTTTTTTATGTTAGTTCTTCACTTAAAAGCCTTGAATTTAGAATTGGGATTTTAAGTCACACGGACTCTTGACTGCAAAGAAACGGAATTTTAATGTCCATTTTTAAAGTAAATATATATATATATATACAAAAAATATTTCTGGATCCGTATCCTTCTGTTTTCCAATTTACAGATTTAGTTTATTTATTTATTTACTATTTTAGATAGTGAATATTTCATTGGAAAATTAGACATTGGAGTAGACATCATGATAAGATCCAGATAAGACCTTGAATTCAGCACCAACTTTAAACCTTATATATATATATATATATATATATATATATATATATATATATATATATTGTGTGTGTGTGTGTGTGTGTGTGTGTGTGTGTGTGTGTGTGTGTGTGTGTGTGTGTGTGTGTGTGTGTGTGTGTGTGCTCGTGTGCGCACAAAAACCGATTTTAGTGATAGCTTAGACAAGTCTGATAGCCAGTAAAATTCGTTCGACAGTTTTAAAATAGCGACCATTTGAAATATTTAAGAATTAATAATTTGTTTGGTCATAAACATTTTTGAAAATCTGTTATCTCAATAGTAATCAATAAATTAACATTTTGATTTTTAAAAATCCTTTTAAAAAAACGAAATTTAATATGACAGCTTTGAAGGTTCATTTTGTATTAACAAAGCAATTTGAAAGTGTACAATGCTAAAAAGTACACGAGTGGAACTCGTAGAGTTACCGACAGAAGCGAACCTTTTGTTAACGATATCTTTGCTGAATATATAATTAGTTTGAAGGTATGTTTACAAATATCTTGTTTTGTTTAAATAAATAAATACGTGGACCTAGCTTAGATATTATTTACCGGAGTTATAGTTAAAGATCAAATTTTTTATATTAATTAGTAACGATCATCTGATTTCATTGAAGAGGTGTAATATATTTAGGTTATGTTGTTAACAACAATTATTATAAACCTTTATATTAATTTCAAATGTATATTAAACAGTTACAAATTGCACGTGTTCTTCAACTAAGGAAAAGTACCGAAACCAGAGCAACACACAGTTTTCATATAATACGCGTGTACTGTTATCAAAGGAGGAAGAAAAAGAAAGAGACAGAAATAGAGATGAAATTCATTTGCTCGTTCATCCCAAATTTCCGTTACATTTTTCCTTTTGGAAGACTTTTTCTATTCACTCCTCTCGCCAAAACTAACACTAAAAGTTTCGCTTCAATGGACATTTTATTGATGTTTATGATTGCAAAATAAATTATATATTTTCAAGTGCGATTAAAATAAAAACGATAAAAAATAGAAATTATTACAGGTAAAGTAGCTAACTAGATATATTCGTTCAGGGTGACAACCTAGTCCAAATATTAAAATCAATGTTGAAATTAATTTAGACAAATAAGAAATTATTAAAAAATATAACACTGAAAGGTTAAATTAAAAAATATTTATAATAAAACTTTGATTAATTACTTCATCATAATTATTTAATTTTTGGTTACCTACAAGTAATTCGGTTTCATTAACCTTAACTGTAGGAGGTTAATTGGAGGTTAATTGACGCTAGGAAATTATGAATTATATGTTGTTATAATATTAGTTTCAAATTGTTGTAAGGTTTTTTTGAAATGATCTTAGGCGGGCCTAACACTTTTTTTGTATGAAAAACTCAAAATGCTTGCCGTATATATATATATATATATATATATATATATATATATATACATATATATATACACCAGTTAGCTGTTTGTTTCTAATGCATTCGTGGCTCAGTGTTATGCTTTCTGCTTATGAAAATAACGGACGTGAGTTCAAATCTCGCTACTAACTAAACTTTTTTTATTTATTTGTAAAAAATTGTGTATATAAATATATATTATATATTTAAATTATAAATAACTCCAATTATACTACATACACGTCCCATCTACAACAGATTGTTTAGAGCGATTAGAGTTAAATATATTGTACATAAAAAAGTTCTTTAATGGATATTTTAATTATCAATAAACGCCGTTGTAATAAATGGTTCATTAAAATTTGTATATATTGTACAATACTTATGTTTTATATTTGTATACGGTGTAGATAATTGCTAGTTTCCTTTAATATTAATTGTGCATAATTTTAATTTACCAATAAAATCGGTAATGTAATTAGAGGAATAATTTTTAAGTTCACTTCTGTCGGCCAGTCCCCTCATTGCAACATTTTAAATTTTATTATACTTGTGTGGATTTTGTGAATTTCGTCGTGTCATATAGTGGTAGGCTATATTTGTTAGAATAATGAGTCTGATAAAAAGTTATGTAAAATATTTCATTGCTTAGGTCGGGCTGTCACCAAATGCGTAGCGACGTTGAGCGGAATGAAGTCGAACGGCAACCAGAAGCGGAGTTGAGTCAGTTTAAAGAACGCGTTTGTATCTTTAAATCTAAATATTTAGACCTACTGTAAAGGATCCTAGGAAAACATAGTGTTTAATAACCATAAACTAGGCAACGGTAACCTAGGCAACGAGAAATAATAAGTTTGGAGGCGTGGTCAATGTAGGGGGGGGAAGCTAGTCAAACCGAACTAGACAGAGTCGAAACTACGCGCAGTAGACGCCGCTTGACTCCGTTACGGTTTCAGTGGCCGTACTTACATTAAAAACATTAGGTTAGGTTTTGAATGCCTAGTCCGCTCCGCTCAGCATCTGGTCTTCACCCGGCCAAACTCTTTAGTTTCAGGGCGGTTTTAAATAGCTATTGTAACATAATTGTTTTGTGGATATTACCTCATGGGTGATTAAAATTTTAACTGTTTTTACGATAAAAAAACGCAAAGACTTGAATCGTCACAACGTTTAAGAAAAAGACGTATTTTATAATAATTCCGAAGCAGTCATTCACAGTTTCATTGAATGGACGATTTCCTTGTTATATTTATAAACTACAAGCTATTTCAAGCAGAACTCCTGGCTGTTATGTAACGGCGTTGAACTGCAGATAAAAGAACGGGTCATAAAATACTGAACAAGGAAACTTACGGATATTAGCGACCGGAAGTTGTTACCTTTAAGTTGGTAAATGGTTTTACTACAGAACAGCTTGATGACCTTGAATAAGAACTATTAAATGTTTAATTAAAATAAAAGATTCCTGGGAAACACCAATTGCCTTGTGGTTTGTAAGGATGGTTTTTTGCTGGATATTTGTCTGTAACGCAACTCTAGCGCCCAGAACTGGGAAAAGTATAACGGTTACAAGCACGCTTTTTCATAACAGAGGATTAAAAAAATGGGATCATGGTAAATATTTTACAAAATATATCGCATTAGAAGGAACACTTTTATGAATACAACTATTTATTTTGATTTTCAGAAAATTCAAATTTAAAAAAAGTATGACGTGTATATATTTTACACACTTTGTAGAAGTAGACCAATTAATAACCCATCAGAAGTCTCACAACTAAAAAAAGATATAACTTTAACGACATATTGTAATTCAGCGTGGAATTTCCTATTTATCTGATACTACACATGACCAATTTAGATTCAAACCAAAAACATAAAAATTAAGGGTTATTTTACCGCTTCAAAAAGTTCTAAATTTTAAAAAATGCATAATTCAAGGGACATATTGAGATTCCCCTTGGACTTAAAAGTCCATATTGAGATTCCATATTGCCCTTTAAAGGTTGAAAGAAACTTTGAGTTATTCGATTCTAATTGTAAATTCGCATTAAAGCAAAATTTCCTTTAAATTTGATACCCCACTCGAAATAACCATTACATAACTCCCTTTAAAAATTTTCACACGTAATTTTCGTGTGATCCACATATTTTTTTTTTTAGCAGCAATGCTGATAAACTATTTAGGGCTCTATTCGAAGCAGTTTTGGTTTAGTGTTAAATATTTCAATTCGATTGATCTTTTTTCTCTAGTTTTGCCGCCTCGGTGGCCTAGTTGATAGCGTACTGGGCTTTCACCCCGAGGACCCTGGTTCGATTCCCGGCCAGGGCTTGGCATTTTCATACGCTATAAATCATCCCATCGTCTGCATTAGCCCAAGTGTGCACGTCGGACGTTAAAAAAAAATCTAGTTATCGTTACAAATTTTTTTACACATGAACAAACGAAATTTGTAAAATTGTTTCGAAATCGATCCTGATCATATGTGTGCAAAAAATATTATTTTTAGGCATTTTTAACGTTTTAGAATTTTGGTTAGGTTAGGTTAGGTTACTTTTTGTAGTAAAAACAATACACTCTTTGTACTTGGCTGCGAAGAGGCGCCACAAAGGGTTTAAATTTGAATACTAAATTGGAAAAATTACTTATATGAAAATGAAGAATATTTGTTAAGCCTTTACGAAAACCTGAAGTTTTTCCCAACCCACGTCAACTTTTGGCAGTTCCTCAGGAATTTTTGGAATTTGTTTCCAGCCAGCCAAATCCCACAAGTAGCTAGGAAAATAAAATGTCTACTCATACGAAGCCCCGCATGCGTAGGTAAGGACAGATAAAATCAGGAGATCTCGTGGTATCAAGAGCTCCACCTCGGCTTGGGATGAAGGATGTAACCCAAGAGTAGATATTTGAAGAAAGGCCGGTCCAGCTAGTACCTTGGGATTACTAAACTATGTACGAGCCACTGTTTATGTGAAGGATCTTTCTCTAAGTTTGTACGTATTTTTAAGAATTAATTATTTATATATACATTTATGAGATAACCTATGTACGAACGAAATTAATAAAATTAAGCATCGAAGCTAAATAAACGTAACTAAAACTAAGTTAAAATATTTCAAAAATTTTTATGTAATATACACTATCCAAAATTATTGAATTGGCTTGTAATTTTAAAGATTAATACACCATTGTTTTTAACTATTTCACCAAAACGTTTTAAAGAGGTGTAAACACTGAGTTTTTATGCAATGATTAATATTATCGTTCTGTTAGTATTTAATTGAGTTGTCTCGATTATTTCTGTCAGTTGTCTAGAATTCCTGAACATTGCATTTATATACAAAAACTGTATAATAGTTAAAGAATTGAGTCATTAATTGGAAAAACTTATTAAACTTAGAATTAAGCATATATGCAATTTTCTGGAAAATCTGCAACCGAGGTTGATTGTACACATAAATGACGGAAAACGTTGGGGGAAAATCGATACGAATTCGCACTAACATTTTTGAAATTTTTATTTTGTAGACAGTATAAGGTGGATATTATATAAATATCGTGTGCAACGTTGAATATGCACACCCAGCGAGTGTCGGCCAATTACAATTTGCGATGCCCAAATTGTCGGACAGGAAGTGAGACAATACAGTTCAGCGGAGCCTACATTGAGGGCATGTGTACAGAGCAATTGATAAGCCAGACAACGCAATGAATAAGCCTGTGTAACAAATATTGTGTCCAGCGTTAGTTTAGAAAACACAAAGAGTGCGTTAAGCAGTTGCAAACTAGTAATTAAAGAAATTTAAGTTTAAAATATACAAAAAGGATTTACGTAAAGTGGCTAGTTGTCGAAGAATATTTGTTATAATACCGGTATATCCTGTATGATAGCAGTTTCGGTATACTCTGTATATTGCTCCGTTCAAGAGCTTTACAACGATTTGTTTAGCGTCCTTGTTCGACAAGCAGAAAGAAAATAACCAGGCTCTTGAGTTGTCCTGAATATCCAAGATAAAGGAGCGCCTGCAAAACGATGAATAGGCAAATTGTTGCTAATGGTGATTGTTACCTTAGTGTAACCGTGTTTTAACTAATTGTACAGTACATTGTTTCACAATTACTGGTAATTCAAAGAACATTATACATCGGCAGTGTATTCTTAATTGCTTGGCCACCGCTCTGCTTTGACGCTTTGACGCGCTTGTAACCTTTCCCGCCAATTTAACCGGTGTTACTGGACAACCTTTAATGGGTAATTGTATGATCTTTTTTAAACCAGAAGACGCCATCTTGAAACGGAAGTGAACGGGGAAAACTTACATATTTTAAGATTTTTACAAGGTACCTTGGTACTAAATTTCAAAACAATCGGTCAATGCGTTTGACCAAAACGGCGTACAACCGTAAGCATAAATCAAAGGCCGCCATCTTGAAATGAAAGAGGATGGGAAAAACCTTAAACGTACTGGTTCAGGCTTCATGTAACAATTTCAAAACAATTAGTCAATTCGTTTGGCCAAAACTGCGTAACAAACACACAAACCAATAGAGGAAAGGTGGATTTGAAACAGATACTTCGTTTTGCTCCGACAATAACCTGAGATATATTCTTTTTGACAAAATCCAGAAAAAAACTAGATTTTATCAAAAACAATTGTTATTGTAATATACATTTTTTTGTTAACATATTTGTTCTATTAAAGTGTACCAACAGCTAAGTACCGACAGACTTTAAGTTAATCATTAGGATATCTTTTAAAAGAATAATTATAAAATCTGGTAACAGTTTATAATTTAATTATTATTTTGCTTAAAACTAACCAATAAACTGAAAATTATCTTCTAGTATCAACATTAAAAAAAACATAGTCCGATTTCAAAATTTAAGCTCTACGGACTCGATCAAAATGCTTTGTTTTTGTTGTCTGCTGTATCTTTCAGTTTTTTAAATTTTTTTATAATTTCTGGTATGTGCTGCTTCCTAGTAGAAATGTTTTGAATCAGTTCTTTACTAAAAATAGTATATATATATATATATATATATATATATATATATATATAAAATCAAAAAAGCAAAAATAAAATAAAATAAATAGAAGCTATGACTTTAACAGTAAACATTTACGGGTTGAATAAAATACAAACAATGTGAGGAAAGGGAGAGGGGACATTTTTGGTCTGAAGAAACAGTACCTGTTGGTAGAGGCTATATTTGCCCTACGGCATTACATTTAATTGTACAATTCTTTGAAGTAATTAAACACAGTTATTTCCTAACCAGCCATAAACATGCTGGCTACATGACATAACCTTGCCGAATACATGCCAGCGAGCACGTCGGGGGAACAGTGGTGTCAACGGATATGCCTTCGCAGAAACAATGAATGGAACTGGGAACTGTTACACACCTAGCATGTATAAGTACTCATGGGATAACCCAATTTCTCAAAATCGGCACTCGTTCATTATGAATATTGATAGCCTCGAATAACATACCAGATAGCGGTCAGGGCTTCCCTTGGGATTTCCTATTTGTTCACTGCACAGCAACGTGCTTCTATTACAAAATTTGAGTTTATTTTTAAATTTATTGAGTCATGGGTAACATTAATTGCACCATTGTATTTGATTAAAGTAGTCAACAACAGCAACTATTCCAGAAGCACCACACAGAAGCACCACACAGAAGCACCACACAGAAGCACCACACAGAAGCACCACACAGAAGCACCAAACAGAAGCACCACACAGAAGCGCCAAACAGCTGCTTGATTCTTACAATAAACACAATTAAAACGAAAACAAACGCATTTCTACAACGTTACGTATTTCCTATCTAAATCTTCTCATTTTCGTCTTAAATCGTTCTCCGACGTCTTCCTAGCTTTCATTTTCTCTGTCATTCCAAGATCTTAATCTAATCCCCCCTATCTCTTCCTTATCTCCAGTACCTTGTCTCCAATTAAGTCTCGTCTTTCTCTTGTTTTGCGACCATGTGGTTTTCATTTTAATATCTGTTTGGGAAGTCGATTTTCGTCCATTCTTTGGACATGACCAAACCATCGAAGTTGTGTTGCCTTGATGTCGTCTACAATAATGTGCTTAAATCCATGATTTCACGGATTCTTACAGTTTTTAAAATCTTTTCTCGTTTGTACCAACTTGAGGCTCTTTGCAGTATTCCATTTCTGTAGCTTAAAGACATTTTTCTAATGTTTTTATTGGTGGCCTTTCTTCTTTTCCATATGAGATCATACGTTTTATAATTATATTATATATTCTATGTTTATTTATTTTTGGTATGTGTTGATCCCATATGATGCTGTTCAGTATCCTTATTGCTCTTCTTCCCAAGGTGTTCCGTTCTTTTATCGTTGTGTTCAAGAGTCAATCGCTAGTAATTGTTATTCCCGAAATACTTGTAACTTGTAACCTCTTGATATGTGTGTTGTGTTCCGATAGAAAATTCCAGCTCTGCCCTTCAATGCACATGTACTCCGTTTTGTTTGGGTTTACATTAAGTCCCCAAATATCATATTCTTCCATTAATTTCCTACTTATGTATTCTAGTACAGTACTGTCTATATCTACTTATTACAAATTACTACCTTGAATTAATTACTTTCTAGGGTTACTATTGCACTGCGACCTTGTAGATCTACTGCGCCACTTTCTTTATTCCTGAGATGCTCAGTTACAGCATTTTCTCCAGCACTAGTATCTTCATAAAGTCTAAGATTTGGAGGGGATTCAAGGTGGGTAGCTCCCCCCACTTCTAATTGGTAACTTCCCAATTCATTATTGAGATACTTTCAGTTGCTTGCTTTGCTAATTGCCTTTCAATTGTTCCTTCTTACTCCTTGACCTTTATCAGAGTGTTAAAAAGCCTTGGCCAGCTTCTTGTTGTGCGGTGAGGAACCGCTCATTCTATTTACATTTTCATTAATGGGGACATGAGTAGATTAGGAAAATTATGTTTACTAACACGATACACTGAATCTTTAAGGTACACTGGGAGGTTGCCAGGTATACCAAGGCTCTGTTTTACTCACCATAGGCCGGTGCTTCACTCCATCAGTACGGGTCGGTTTACACTTTAGTATTAGCCAGGTTATTTAGAGTAGTGAATGTGTGTGTGTGTGTGTGTGTGTGTGTGTGTGTGTGTGTGTGTGTGTGTGTGTGTGTGTGTGTGTGTGTGTGTGTGTGTGTGTGTGTGTGTGTGTGTGTGTGTGTGTGTGTGTGTGTGTGCGCGCGCGCGTTTGTCTTGAGTAGACGAGTGAGAGTAGTAGGCTATGAGCTAGAGGTACAATGGGATCGCTAAACCCATCAGCTGCTCATTTCAGCTGCCTCCGCTTGCAAATAATACTGAAAGGGTATAGTTACTTGGGATCAACGACAGAGGGCTTATTCTTCTTGGCTTTTCTAATAAAGTTAAGTGAAATTTTGCAATCAATGTTTATAATATCTTCTGAAGGATTTTACCAAATACTTATATATTGTTATATGTCTTCCATAATACTTTTAAAATGTTGATTATACTCGTATATGTAAAATTAATTAATTAAATTGTAATTTTATTTTATTTAGCTATCAATTTTTTTACAGCAGAATGCAAACATTTTTGATTTTGTGTTCAATTACAAGTAAATATTAATTGTGTTTTTTAATTTAAATACGTTTAAATGTGTCTTGTCTATTCTTAAGTTGCTCCAGCTGTTGTCTAGCATTCTATGCTATCATCATTTACAGTTATTGAATTAAGTAATCAATTGGAAAAAAATATTACAGAATATCTAGTTACGCCCTATATTAAGTGAGTAACTAAAGTTTTAGGAAATCTGCCGCGAGGAAGTGCCTTCAAAAATTGATTTTAAAATTTAATTTGAACAGATGTTAGTAGAGCAGAAAAGCGATGTTCGAAAACATCAGTTATTTGTAAGATATACTTTCGGACAAAATGAAGCCAATGTAGCGATACTGGACTGTACAGTATAATGAGTAAACAAACAACATTGGTAATACCATTCTTGTCGGCCCAAGGTGATACAAAGATGATATATTTATCCATTGAAGATATAAGATCATAAAACTTGCTCTGCATAGGTTATCGTACTTCCCGCTGAGCATATTCGGCAAGCCTAATAACAGAGCCTGGCCTCGACGCATCACACATTTAATTATAGGTTAGGCCCTTGTAAACTGCATGATTGTAGGGTGGCTCAGTCTAAGTGCTCCTAAGTGACAGTTAAGTGCAAGCATATACGTGTCGTTTGAAACGCCGAAAACCAGGCGTTAGGCATTCGCGGATCAGTTCTACTCGCTCACGACCTATCCTTTCTGCTCGCCTGAATTTGCACAACTTATGAAGTCTTAATTCGATATTTCTATCATATTCACTACCTTTGTAGCAGTAACAATTAGGTTAAGTCTAATATTTCCTGCTGCCATCTTGATACTTATAATTAACGGATTGAACTGATATTACAAATTATATTCGCAGTATTTTTGTCTGCTTCAGTGTTTTTCTTTCAGTGTTCGGATTAGGTAAGATTAGGTGATGTTAGGTTAGGTTAGGATAACTTAGAAGATGGTGTGAGAGGTCGATTTCTTCACGACACAATTACTTACTGGACATGGCTAATTCAATGCCTACACCACAAGTTGTACATACTGTGGGGCTGAGGACACTGCACTGCACGCTATTTTTGAATGTGCGTGTTTTGAGAGTCAGCGGGGGAAGAGCTAAGATCAAGCTGGAAGACACCTGAGACACTCGTTGGTAGAATAATACGAGTAAGCTCTAAAGAGAATTGGTAGCGTGCAACGAGCTTCTTTAAATGTGTCCTAGCGAAAAAGGAAATTGATTCCAAGATGAGGGAAAGTCAACAATAGGAAAGTTAAACGTGCATGCTGAAGTGACGAGGAACACCAGGCGTCCATCCAGATGCAATGATATACGAGTCCCTGAATGGCGTCGAAGGTTATAAAAAAAAGGTTAGGTTAGGTTAGATTAGATAAAAGGATAACAACGTATTAAAAATAATCGCTGCAAGCAGCTACCTTGTTGGCGTGATGGAAGCGAATTCCCAAAAGTATTCCATTTACCTTACCCTTTTTTTTAAAGCTCTGATTTCACCGTCGTAAACAACATTAAAATGTGCTTATATTAACATTTCAAATGCATTGAAAATACGAAAATGAACCTTGACCTTTGTCAAAATACAAAAAATCTCTTAAGTATTTTGAAAAACATCTAATTTATGCAATTTTTAACACTGATTACGATGGGATGGTGTAATCAGATTTTAAAAAATATTGAAAACAGAATAGTTACATACCTTTAAAGATTTGAATGACCGGCATTTTGAAACTGTTTAACGGATTTTCTAAACTGTGTGTGTGTGTGTGTGTGTGTGTGTGTGTGTGTGTGTGTGTGTGTTGAGTAGATGAGTGCGAGAATTATGAGCTCGAGGTACGGTAGGATCGCTAAACCCATCAGCTGCTCACTTCAGCTGCCTCCGCCGGAACACAAAGTACATATAAGCAACGTGATATTTTAGAATTTTTTATTAACTAAAACTAGTAATAAAGTATCAGCATTCATTTAAAGGACCTGGGTCCGGTTCTTACCATAATGGCTGCTTCAACAACTCATTTTCCAATTGGAATTCGCTAAAAACCTAAAATAAATCGGCATACGAGTTTTTCCAATTTGCCTTCTGACAACTAATTTCTGGTTAATTGCTTTAATTATTTAATTTATTAAATTTAACACAATGAGTCCAGTCTGTGTATAAAATGTCTTAGGCGAGGTCGATTTTCAGGGGTGGGTTCCGATAGCTACCAAACCGATATTTTGTGAGACTACTGTGGTATAAGAAAGAATGTTTTTTTCGATTTTTAAAAATTTTTTAATTGAACTAAGCAACTTCTTATTAGCGATTTCCTTTTGAAAATGAGCTACTGGAGCGATCACGGTAAGGCCAAGATCCGGGACCTAGAAATGAGCTCTGATCTTGATGGTTTTGAGGGATCTTTACTATTATATGTGTGTGTATATATATATATATATATATATATATATATATATATATATATATTATTGTATTTATTTTTGTAATTTTAATCCCATTTAATTCAAACTAATAGCTTGGAAAATTTCTTTAACCAAGAAAAATTCGATCAACAGTTTCAAAATGGCGGCCATTTCAAACCTTTAACAATTCCTTTTTTTCTTAACATTTTTAATACCACTATCTTAATCGACGTGTAAAACCGCATAAATTAACGTTTTGGATTTTAAAAATCCGTTAAAATTTGGAGTTTAGTTTAACAGCGGTCAGAGTTCATTTTAGTAATACCAGTGTAATTTGTACGTTTAAAATGCTGTTATATGCAGACATTAATGCTGAATATGATGGTGAAATCACAACTTCAAAAAAAGGTAATAAAAAAAATTAAGTTTGGAGATGCGCTTGCATTACGTCAGCGAGACAGCTGCGTGCAGTGCGTGCCTCATTTTTATTGTAAGTATTAATTAATCCTCCGTTTAGTGTAATGATTACATACAGTTCCTCCCCCCCCCAATAAGTAAGACCACATTAAACTTCCCCCAATAAGTAAGATCTTGGGGTCTTCACATTGGAGAAACTAGTTACTTAAATTTTCATTACTTTAAATATTACATAATAATTGTTTTTTATTAGAACTTTGATTTTAATTGATCAACACAATAAATTTAAAACAATTTTAAATCAGTGATGCAGAAATATTGCACAAACTTTTTCATATTCGATACCTAGCAGTAATGTTTTCTACAGAAAAAACGTTTATCATAGGAAAAAAATTGCTTTTGTTTAAAAATTAATTTCGTTAAATTAAATTAATTAAATCGTTGAAGCTTTTATTTTCTACTTATGTAAATAATCAGTTTTTGCCAACAGGAAAAAATTATTACAGTCATTTCAGTACTTTGTTGAAGGAAAAAATATTTGTAATACGTTCCGCATAACACTACAATAACATTACAGACTGTGACAGGGAGCGCCTTATTTGTATCGGTTATGTTACCCGTGTAGCACAGTTGTTATTACTTAGTGGAAGAAATATATGAAGGAAATATTTCAAAATTATTAATGTTTTACATAAAATAACATCATTTATCTGAAAATTTCCACTGGAGAATGAGCTTGGCCATTATGGTAAGATTCAAAAAGGTCACTTTTTGAGGGGTCGTAAAATCTATAAATATACATACATGAGTTAGCACGCCCAAGTTTGCAATTTAAGTCAGATTTAATTCAAACTTATCATAAAAATCGGACTAGCAACATTCGGTCAATAGTTTGAAAATGGCGACTATTTAAAATCTTTAAAAAAATTTTACGTTTTTGTTTTGCATATTTTTGAAAATCCGGCTTTACCCTTTTTTCAGCGTTAATAATTGCTTAAATTAGCATTTTCAATTTCCAAAATCCGTTGAAATTAAGAAATTTAATTTGACGGCAGTCAGGGTTAATTTTTGTATTTTCAAATGCAATTTAGAATTTTTAATGCATACTCAGATTGTATTGCTGACTATGATAGTGGAATCTGAATTTCAAAACAAATGTAAGAAAAAGAAAAAATCGTTTGGAAAATCGCTTCAATCACGTCAGCGAGACAACTGTGTGCTACAATGGTTTAATAAGTTATCACTGACCGGTCATTCACACCGGTGTATTGTAACACCATTGATTTATTTTTGCCAATTTATTTTCGTTAAGTATATTAAATATCATTGGCGTTGAACCAGAATATTTCTTCTTCAAGTCCCTTGCCGAAATTGTTTGAACATAGAAATGAAATTTTTAAAAAATTTGAAATGAAAAATGTTCGAAATTGTTCATGAAAATACAGTTACACTTTTGTATTATTAAAGGGACAAAAATTACACGTTAATTTTTTTGTTTTTATTATTTAATATTTTACCAAAACTAATACTATCGTTGACCAAATTTGTAATGTAAATAAAATCTTACATAAATATAAAGGATGTAATAAAAACTACGCGTGTGGAACTCGGATAGTTAACGACAGAAACACAGATTTTTTTAATAATATCTTTGCTGAATGTATAATTAGTTTGAAGATATTTTAGAAATATCTGGTTTCGTTTAAATAAATAAATACTTGAATGTTTTTCGACGTTAGCAAGCGGAACTATATTAGGTTGTGTAACTCAGTTCCTATGTTGTTTAGGCGATGACATCTCGTCATTAATCTTGTACCCTCGTGCCCAATGTAAAGTAACATGGTTTTCCACGAACAGTGCATTGAAGTTCTCCCAGTATCCCAAACCAGTTTAAACTTTGAGAGGATTTAGACCTCCCTTGCGGTACCCGCGTCTAACACACTTACACTTACAACACTACACTTACGACTTTAACACTTTACACTCACACTTATATTTAGGGAGGCGATAATAGCCACAATGTAATTTTCGCCTTAAAATAAAATTTAAAAAAAATCAAATTTTCCTGATCACAGGTCATTTATGGTCCTTTCATCTCTGCCTGGAATAGTGTGATATACTGTTGATTACCTTTGTCAAGTAGATTGTGTTTAGGATGTTGTTTTCTCCTTGAACCATTCAAATTTACCTTTCGTTAGGTATGATTAATTAATTATCTTGGGGCTCGGTAATCGATATGGCTAAAGCACCCTTCTGCATCTTTGAATTGTGCACTTAAAGGTTCTTAGTTTGAGCTGCAGTTACTCCCGTTGTTTTCCCCTGTACCGTTAATGCTGATCCCTTGTTCTCATTAGACTAGCTGGCATAAATTATGGACATTTAAAAAAATGTTATCTTACGAATATCATTGTAACATTTAACAAATTTGGATTTTTTGGGAATAATATTCTAGTACCGGATGACCGAGCTCCGCTCGTGTTGTTTATTTTTGAAAATTTTTTGAAATACGGGGGGGGCGAATCTTTTGTTAAATGATGTTCAATATAATAAAATAAAATAACAATTAAATAAATAACGTGTACAAAATATTTACAAAACAATCGTATATAGGCCCTACATGTGGATGCGTTCAGTAAAAAATGAACATGTATTAAAGAATTGTATAATGTAGCCTCTTTCTGATAAAAATCAATAAATAATAATATAAAAATATTGGTATTAAAAGCATTATAAAACTCTGCAAATGAATTAACAAAAACATTATCTTCAATAACCATGCAAATGATCAAATATTTTCTTCAAAGTTGTCAGGGAAATTCCAAGTCCCCACATTTTCATTGATCTGCATATTTGTTGTCGGAACATAATTATTCGATGTTCTTGTAATTCTTCTTTCCAAACAACATTTCTTGTGGCGAGTGTTTTCTGGAGGCGAGAGAATTTTCAGTCCATTTCGCCTTTTAACTCTGGAGAAATCTACGTATAACATTCCACGTATAAAAACTGCTGTTAGTAAGAATATCCCAACTGATACAAATTTTTGTCTTTGGGCCTTATGTATTGTCATAGCAAAAGCTGGCCTAACGGGAAATTGACGTCTTTGCATTGTGCATCCAAGTTTACTTTCGCTTGACTTTAATGTGATTCTAGGAATATGAACTTCTATATCTGTAAACCGGCAATATATATATAGGTATAAACTCCATGTAAATTTAAAGTTAGAAATTCGCCGTTTTGCGATTTTTTTTTACTGGCATGAGACTTAGCACGATCGGATCTGCACCCTTCAAAACCCTTATTTACGAAGTTTTGTGAAATTCGTTAGAGCCGTTTTCGAGATACGCTGAACATACAAACATACATACAGAAATTGCTCGTTTAATATTATAGCATTCGAGAAATGAATGTGATAATGACGATGACGAAAAACAAAAGCGATGAGAAAACTTCCCTTTATAAGTTCAAAGGAAGAAAAAATAAAATAAAATATAGGCCTACAGATTGTAATTTCATAAATTTGATTGCTGACATTATTTTTAATTTAATACTTTTGCTGATTAGGCTCTAAAGGTATGTTACCAACACTGACACTTCACGTATATATTTTCAAATCTCCAAGAATAGGCCTATTTGTCAAACTGAATTATTCTCTGGACTCGGAGCGACAAACATAAATCGCGCGGCTCTCGGATAGGCTAAGATAAGATGAGTTATTGCAAGTTTGGACGTGTAAATTGCGCCATGCCAGTTAGCCACACCCCACGTGACAACTCCACTACTGGTTTATACGTGTCTACAGTTTTATTTAAATATTTGAGTTTTGAATTTCATAAATCACGTTGTGTTGGCAAGCCTGTGTCCTCGCCCAATAACAAATGTGTTTCATCTGTGAAGTTGTTCTACGGCGATCATCTTTGATTTACTGTTTTTCTATGGCTAGTCAAACGATACTGAAGTACGTGGGACGTGTAATTAGCATTAGTATGAGTGATTATGACTATAATCATTGTTTAAAGTTCCGGTACCCAAAGTTTCTTGAGTCTTCTTCGATTTCTTCTACCGCTTGCCTTATACTGCCAAGTCTGTAACTGACTGGCATTGATTAATTACATCAAATAGAAACATGTGATCGTACGTCATCAATTAAATATTCTTTTATTTTCGTAAAGACTTTAATTGTGAGTAAAATATTCATTCCAGCCACTTCATCTCCCCTCAGCACCGCAGGTAGGCCTAATCAGTGACAAGGTTTATAAAACGTCATTTAACACTTAAACTTATCGATCCAAAATGTGAATTTAATCTGTCCGTTTATCATTTACATCGTATGTGAATGCACTGGCCTATGTATTAGGGCCTATAAATGACAAAACACACTCCAAGCCATAATATTACTAACGTTTTCCAAAGACTGACAGTAAAACGCTTGAACGGGCAGACCATTTCATCTTAAACTCCTGAGCTTTCTGGAATTATATTTTCCGTACCACTACCTACAGAGTGTTCAGAAAGTGATGCAGCCTTATGGGGAAATAAGAAAGTTACTTTATTCTATGAGTTATTTATAGAACTGTTGGAAATGGGCTCCATTATGCGATTCACGCAACTGAATACGACTTTGCATGTTCTTAAACACACGTAACGTTTGTTGAGGAATTACAGTAACATGTTCAAGTTCTCCTTGCAATTAGGGAGAGATGTGAAGCTAAGTTTTGTAAGCAGCACCTCTTACAAATCAGGTGGTGATAAATCAAAGAACAGAAGAGATCACAATCCATTCGAAATCATTTGTGTATGAAAATAATGTTCCAAGAAAGTCATGGTGTTGGCTGTCCTGCTGGTCTGCAGGAATGGTATTCACGAACTGTTGCACAATCTGAATGTAGCGTTCACTGTTTATTTTGTCACGAAAAAATGTTATGGGAATTCGACTTCGTGACATTGCACACCAAATAATTAATGTTTGCGAGTGGAGGGGCACTCGTAGCCCAAATGCGACAATTTTGTGAATTTACGTATCCACCAAGATGAAACCCCGATTCGTCAGACCAAAATCAATCATGGGCGTTACACAGGCCATGAACCACTAACAGAAAGTTTCACAGTTTACACCTGATCTTTCCCTTACTGTTTTCTATTAAGAAAAACAACTATTTTCTCAAAAACAGGATGAAATTTTGCACAGAATTTGATCAGACAATATGGAATTGTGTACCAATTTTAAAATAAAACAAATTTTAAGGTTCCAGAAGAAATCGAAAAAATCCGAAAGCGGTCAGGGTTCGTTTTTTATTTTCTCAAATTTCTTTATTTTTAAAACTGATTTCACTTCCTTATGAATCTTAATTTCTTAGCAAAATTCGAGCAAAATCTGATGACCAAATTTTAAAACACTGGGTCCATTTTTAGTTATTTTAAAGCTTCTGAACCGAATATGGTAATGACCTTTACCTTTTGTTTGAGTAGTGATTTAAAACATTTGAG
This sequence comes from Callitettix versicolor, assembly GCA_022606455.1. Classification (NCBI taxonomy): domain Eukaryota; kingdom Metazoa; phylum Arthropoda; class Insecta; order Hemiptera; family Cercopidae; genus Callitettix; species Callitettix versicolor. The sequence continues at coordinate 82,385,679 of CM040189.1, forward strand.
CAGAATTTTATGAAAATCGTTAGAGCCGATTTCGAGAAAACCGCTTGTTGGCTAAAAAGAGCTGTAAAACTTTGTTTCGAAAACTAGAAAATAAAACTACCGAGATACAGCGAATCAGATCTACATGCCAAATTTCATAAAAATCAGTCGTGTTTTTTCCCAATTATTCTTGAACCGTAAATATTTTAATTTCTCAATCGCAATTTAAGTTATGAAGCTTAATATTGACGAACATTTAATCAAACTTTGTTGAACCGATGTTGGAAAACGATATCCATTTTTTTTAAATGGATTTTTTGCAAGGAATATAGCAAAGGATGTTTATGGTAAATGAAATGATTTACAATCTCGATCATTTAAATCAAATATTGTGTATTCATATGTAGCTTACAGTACATAATTAAATGGCCACTAGAAATAGTTCCAACCTATCAGCAGCAGACCTCGAAATACAAGCTTATTTTTAATTAATTGTCTGGCCACCGCTCGTAAATTCTTCCACCAATTTAACCGGTAACCGTAATCCGCGACCAACTGTATTGGAAATTTTAAGCTCTTTCTCCATGAACCGGTCAAGATTATGATAGGTCTTGCCGTTAAGTCTGTATTACAGAATATAACCAGCAACTACACTCGACATCGTTAAATCAGGATTCGCCATCATAAAACGGAAGTGAATGGGATGGGGTTTGGAAAATCTTACACCCATGTTGTTCGGGCTTTTAACGGGTTAAAATTTTAAAGCAATCGTTCAATGAGTTCGGCCAAAACTGTGTAACAAACACACAAACAAAAGACAAGCGTTCGAACGAATCAGAGGCCTCTTGTCCGTCAAAAATACCAGAATAGACAATGAAAAAAACAGTCTAATTTCTGAAAGTCGACTTATCCATTTGCGTCTAAATTGAAACGGAAAAAATCTTTTGACTTTATTCCGAAGTAAGAAGGTAAAAAAAGTAATTTTAAGCAATTGTTAAAAATGTTTCTGTAATAAATTAGAAAGCCACACACGCAAGTTTCCGTAATATTTCTTGACTTTTTTACCCCATTGTGTGTACTAGCCTACCCCTCGCGTAGCAGTGGAAATATTCATGGCTCCCGCTAAGCCCTGCAGGTGGCGTTATACATATTTAGGGCTCGTCGATGACCAAATTCATGAACAATGTTTATACAAATTATAAAAAGGAATAATAGTAGATCCTTGTGTCAATAATAGTTATTAAAATGGAAAACACTTCCAATTCTTTCATCCCTTATAATACAAAGAAACAAGTTTCTATAAAAGCATACATTGTTCCACCCCATTGTCACTACTATCTTCATCTACGCCTGATAGTTATATTGTTTTTGATGCTTTTATTTTAACGTTTTACAATGAAATTATATAATCCTTACACACAGCTGTCTAGTTGAAGTACACACAGCTAAGGGAATCCTTACACACAGCTGTCTAGTTGAAGTACACACAGCTAAGGGAATCCTTACACACAGCTGTCTAGTTGAAGTACACACAGCTAAGGGAATCCTTACACACAGCTGTCTAGTTGAAGTACACACAGCTAAGGGAATCCTTACACACAGCTGTCTAGTTGAAGTAAGGAGATGGTTTCCAATAACAATATATCATTCTTGTAATCACAGTTTTTTGAACACCTTATGTCACCATCATAAACTGTGTTTAAAACTATCATTTTAAATTCTAATGTAATCTGAAAATTCGGAAATTACCAACGTTGGCCACAATGATGACTTCAAATTTTCAAAAAGAATGTAAGATATATAAAAAATGTGTGTATATATATATATATATATATATATATATATATATATATATATATATAGGATGATTCAAAACTATACAGAAAACTCTTAAGAACTGATTCCATGCCTAAAATATGAAAAAAATGCTCATATGAACCACTGGCAGATCATATAATATGAACCTATTAGTTACCTAATGAAGTAAAATAAAGTGCTATCTATTGGATCCTGCATGCACAGTTACAGCAGGACAGGTTGTAGTTTGACTTATCCTTGAAGATAAAGAGGAGAAGAAGGAATAAGAACGTGCGCAAATATATTAGAAGTGGATCAAACGGACTTCAGTGTGAACAGAGAAATAGCAGACAAAATTGACCCAAACGAAATTGTTGATGAATTTGTGAAGTTGAAAAAAGACTTTGTTATCTAAAGTAAATTATCATGAAATTTTTAAAATGTATTTTTAATTATTTCTTTTATAATTTTCATTTATATTAATTTCTGTCTTTAATTTTATGTATTCCATGTGACAGAGGCTCTCCAAAATAAATTATGTGGGTACTACAATAAATAAAATTAATAATTTTTTTTAGATTTTAGTTTATTACCCTGAAGTAGATAAGGAATGTACCCTTATAGAATAATTGCAAACGTACATGAAACTATTGAAAATTATAATAATATTTTATGAGTTAACGGATTTATCCTGGCGTCAGCCCCCTTTTTTAACTGGCTGGATCCACCTATGATATAAACATATGTCCAGAAACGCTTTATTTTCCCTCTAGCCACCATTTTGTACTTCTAACAAAATATGTTATATATCTAGAACAGTTTAATCATTAAAATTCCAACTTAGCATGAACCTGATAGAGGCCTAATTGGAAAAAATAACCAGCTTCATACATTCACCTGTTTTAAAATGGCGGACCTTTAACTATTTGAAACTAAAATAAATCAAGAACAGTAAATTTTAGTGACAAAATAATGTTCAGATATCTTTTTTGTAACATTTTAAATTTCCTATCAAATGGTGTAACCTTTAAAACTATGGAGAAAGTAAAACATCAAAACTGCACAAATTACTCCATTGGGGCATGACACATATCTCTCATGAGACAAACAAACACTTTGAGTTTAAGATTGAAAGAGTGTAGTCATGATTGTCCAAAATGGTTGTATATTATGGATGGTTATAGCAGCTTCTCGTTGGTTTTCACATATCTTAGTTTTAGTAATGCTATTTAAAGGTTACACAAAACATGCTATTGTAATTAATATTGTTTAGTTGAACATTAAACATTTAAACATTAATGCTCATTGAAATAAAACAACTCCTAGCATAGGATATTGCTTATTTAGAATCACTATGTAAATTTATTGAATTACATTAGGCTCTATTGAAAAGTGGAAAAGATTTTTTTTGCCAGCATTTCTACTTAAAAAATTAGGGCTTTGGAGAATATTTTTGGAAAATGTTTATGTATTCAAACATTTCTTCAGGAAGCGCTAACAAGAATAAACTAATGCGAAATGACCTCCTCAACTTAATCTATATGAATGGGCATTCTTTTTTTTTGGAACAAAGAACCAGAAGCTGTTAACATTCCTTAATTTACTGATAGGCCTACAATATGTTCCTGCACTGTCGTGACAGTTTTAACGGTCTTCCAGCTGTGGAGGTCAGAGGCCAATTAAACTTTACATTCAGTACAGTAAAAATGCCATGAATGTCAAAAACATAACTTTAGACAATGATGTAATCTTGGCCTACTTTTTAAAATAAAAATTTATGAACTGTAAATTGTTGACAATCTGATATATGAATTTTACTTTTCACGATTTGTTTTGTGGCAAATGAAATTGATGTTAATGAAGTAATACTGTGACTGGTTTGTGAATAAAATATAGGGATATATTCTAGCAAAGTACACAATAAACATTCCGGAAACTGGAAAATGTCAAAGCAATACACAAGATGGGGCACGGGAAACGAACAGCTTTCATACTGGTAGCAGTGCATAAACATTTAGAATAAACAAACTAACTTCTGTGAGCAGATCAACAATAAGTTTGGATTTAATGTCCATTGGTTATGTGGGAGAAGCCTAAGGCTGGGTGGCCACTAAATGTGGAGCGGAGCTGCGCTGAGCTGAGACTTGAGTGGTATAAAGTTGAACGGCAACCAGAAGTAAAGTTCAGTCAGTTCAAACAACAAACAACACGTTTTAAATATGTATCTTTTAAATCTAAGTATTTAGGCCTACTATGATGGATTCTAAAAATTAATATGTTTAAAAACCGTATCCTAGGCAACAGTAATCGAGGTAACGAAAAACAATAAGTTTGGAGGCGTAGTCAACATGTTGGGGAAAACAGTCAGCTTGAAAACCAAACCAAGATAGAGTCAAAGCTGTGTGGAGCGGAGCTCAGCAACACCGCTTCATCCCGCTCATCACCGCTATCCTTTCAGTGGACATACTTAAATTAAAAACAATAGGTTAGGTTTTGAATGTGTAGTCCACTATGCTCAGCATAACTCTGCTTCACTTTTTTTTTTTTTTTTTTGACTGAGTGAACCAGTGGTGTTAAGAGGTACTGTTCTAGATGTTAAAAAGCCAGAGCCTGTAAAAAATGTGCTTGCTCCTGAAAAATTTTGTAACATGATAGTGCTGCATTGTTGCAGAGTCTGACTGGGTCTGTGAGAAGGGAACCGTTGGCAGCAGATAATCTGCTTACGTCTGTTGAAACACATTTTTGTTATAAGTTATTTTAACTATGAACAACTGTAGATATTGGACAGATATTACCTAGGTGTTTATTACCTAGGTTGCATTCAGAAAAAGTTTTGTATATTGTGCATTAAGTTCAATAATAATTGGGTCAAGTTCAATATAATAATTCAGGATAATTGGTCCTTACTTCCTCAAGAATGCTAGTGGACTAGATGTAACTGTTAATGCAAACGTTATAAAAAAATGGTTAGAAAATTTCTGATTTTAAACTTAATCAACAAAAAATGCATATATTCAACAAGATGGATGTGTTACAAAGTTAAGCATGCACGTTTTACAAAAACTGTTTCCAAATCATTTCATTTATCGCTTTGGGGATATTCTTTAGTCTCCCACGTCCACTGAATATTTTGCTCTAAGCTTATCTGAAAGAGAATTTATTTACAAATCGCTTTTGTAGCAATTAAGCATAAAATGAGATTAATTACACCATAAAAGTGATGGACAAATCATTGCTTATAAAATGGACTTCACTTCAATGACACAATTATCAAAAAGAAAATATGTTTTACTAAATTAAAACTCAAGATGTATTGAATGTTTGTAGGATAAAAAACAAAGCTTATAGATGGAAGAATATACTCGAAGCAATGCACTGTCGACAGAAGAGAGTAAAAGATTACCATCAAACATAATTTCATGTATTCTTTATAGAAACAACAAACTACAAGAATCTTAGTACTAAGAATATAAAAATAGTAAAGAAAAAATAGGATAAAATGAAGTACAAGCAAAACATTCAATAATATAAATCCAATATATATATATTAACATAATTTATTATTTTAAACATTATATTTAACACTTAAATTATATATTTAATCCAATAATAAACAATATAATATAATAAGATATAACAACTAGATACATTTACAATTGATAATTAGTAAATAACTTCTTTTCAATTATATTTTATGTTTAAATATAATTTTATAAACATCTCTTTTACCAAAATATAAAATTAGCACCAATCATTGGCACAGTAAGTGATAATCCACATACAGTATATAAAACATGACATATACAGTCGAATACGCTATACAAAGACAAATATAAACAACTGATGCGGATAAAATGGCACAATAAATTAGAATATACAAAATATTTTCCTAATAGAACAATCTTAATGCTTGTTTGAAAAAATTTACATTTAAAATTAAAACTAGTGTAAAATCTTAAATATAAGAAACTTAAAAATTAGAAATTATTACAAATACACATAAATTTACAATAAATCAAGTCTTTATCAACTCAGGAATTGAAATCCATTTAATGGTTACAACTATTAGTCTAAGATTTGTTACAACTTGAAGAAACTATTTAAGAGAAATGCACCACAGTAATTTGATAAAAAACCCAGTTTTTCTTTGCCTACGAGCATATGCGAGCATTAAAAAATTTCTGGTCACTTGTAGAAAAATTATAAACACATTTTCTTAATGACTATTTAAAGTAATTTATTTGAAAAAGTAGTTTTCTATATTACTAATTTTATTATTGAAAGCAACTGCTAGTAGAGAAAATATTCATTTTACAGATAGAAAATCAAAAAACATTTAAGCATTGTGTATAGCTTGAAATAAATCTTGAAATATTTGATATTATCTGAAAGACTCATTGGATGTTTCATTTAAGAAATCCTACCAGTTGAAAAATAATAACTAGGTTGCAAAAACGAGTTCATCTCGTGTTAGACCCCTAAAAGAAGAGACATTCCCTGTTTCCATTTGGCCAGAAAGCATCACACATGCCACAATAACAGATGATTTGTTGAATCTTCTCGACCAGCTACTTCAGACATACTCGCCGACCTGAAATCTTCATACCCGTCTCCTCCAGATATGACAAGTAGTTTGAAGTTATTAGATGGGTCAATTTTATTCGGCTGATTATGACTGGGGAATCGACGTTCTACGGATTGCATTGACTTTGTTTCGACTACAGTTAGAAATCTCACATGCCCAGTATGGCCATGTGGTACACCTGTAACAAAACGTTTTGCAAAATAAAATATTGTAAAGGATCATTAGTAACATTAAACATAATTTAAGGATTTGCAAAAACTAGTTCTTTTTTAACCCTTGTAGAATCATTTTACAGTGTCATACATGATTCTACAGTGTCTTGTAGAATTCTTTACAGTGTCATGTGATGTCTTTGAATAAGTGCGTGTATGATAATGTTATTGTATTTATAATGTGTTAATTTTTATTTGTATAGTTTTTATTAATTCAGTATTTGTTTTCAATTCGGTTTGACAGCTATGAGTTGTAGAATAATTTGTAAACTTATACAACTTAATATATTATATTAAGACAAGACAATATTTTTATCAGGTAATGTTCTTGAAATTTTCAGAGTTTGTGCAAAATACATTATTATATTAGGAAATAACTAAATTAACTTCAACATATTTTTTTCCAAATATACTTATTATAGTTCAAAATTTCAAATTAAATTAAGTATGTATATACATACTGACAAAAAAATATTTAAACAATTTATTTATTTATAAGTATATTTTATAGTATATATTTATTATTATATGTTTATTATTTTTTTATTATTATATGTTTATTATATATTTATTATTTATTATTATTATTATTATTATATATTTATTATAGTATATATTTATATAGCACATATTCTTGAGATAAAAATAATGTCAACAGTATTTTTCTACTAGCATTTTTAGTTAAGTTATACATTTTTAATCAACATCAAACCAAAACTGGCAATTATAGCTTGGCCTTTTTGGCATACAAGTGCTACAAGGTCACTTGCCTTTTTAGAATAAAATATTATTTTCTTGCCTGGCCTTAAAAGGGTTAAGACAACACTATTATTCTCTTGAATTTAATTATCTTGAATGAAGACGACTGAGAAACAAAATGTAATGTACAAACTAATTATTTACCAGGACAAATGTTTGTTAATAATGGATCAACCTATGTCAGCTAAGACCAGCATCATACAAAGGTTATAAAAAGGAGCTGGCAGGTGATAGTTTCCTTCATTTCGACTTCAGACTTGAAGTCATTTTGATGATGCTAGATTTGATTTGTTGAAATGTCAGAACAATTTTTCTTCTCAAAGCAATTTTGTCAAATGGATTTTGGGAAATTCTGTAAATTTCCTTACAGAATTTCTTACAGTCTTTTATTAGTTTGTATAGGATGAAATAAAGGTAGTATAATATTGTTACATATTTACTGTATTACATCTTATTTATAATTTTTAATAACACATTATTGAAAGCATCTATGCATATTTTATGCGCCGACCTGGCTTACAAACTGTTTTTCTGATGGTATGACAAATTTCAAATTTCACACAATAACTTTTTAAAATTTTATTGCATTTATAGTGTAATGTTAAATCTTAAAGCAGACATTTTGGGATACAAGGATTCTTTGTTATCAGTACAACAGCGTAAATATAATTTGCTTGGTAAAGCATTATAACTAAATAAAATGTAATAATTACCAGTAACAATAAGATTGCTGGTCACTTTGCAAGTTGACGCAGATATATGAGGCAGTGGCATAGTCAATACAACTCCTGCACTGGTGCCGACCCACAGCAAGTCTTTGCACGCCAGGAGTGAAGTCACTCTGAGGCAGGCCGCTTTGTGTTGTCGTATAATGTCATCACAACCTGCAGATAGTTACATAATACACTTAAAATAATTTGTACAATGAATTTGTTACAATAATACACTTAAAATAATTTGTACAATTTTAAATTGTTTGTACGATTAAAACTGTACGTACTAAACTGTTACGTCTTTAGCTGAATAACAAGATGTAGAATGTTCTCATTGTTTATCAAATGAGTATGTTTTATATATTTACTTCATGATCCAATTATTAGATCACAACATTTACTGAAACACATACAATGTAAACATACAAACATAGGCTTGTAAACTTAGGTAGTAACTGTTAGAATCTGTAAATGAATGAAATTAATTAACATTGTCATAATTTGTGATTGTGTTTGTGTTACTGACAGATATGAATGTACCTGATAATATTGTTTGACAACAAAATATATATTGTATGCATAACAAATACTCCCATCAAACATCAATAAAAGGTAGTAGAGCAAACTTGAAATTATCTTGTTTATCTACCTCAGATAATACAGAGTTTTGTTTGTAAATGATTAAAAAACAGGAAATGTAAATTCAATGATAAAAAGTGGTTATAAAACAAAACTAAACCTAACTAAGTAAGTAACTCAAATCAAAATCAAAATCTGCACAGTATATAACATTAAAACAAAATTATTTTTTTTCTTTGATGGTTTTCAGGGCTAACTTCTTGCCTTTTTTTGGATACGGCAATATTGCGCCAGCACTATAGAAACGGAATATTGTGCGGTTAGAATTCCTCTTGCTGTTCAATATAAGCAATAGCTGATTCAATTGCCATCAGTGAGATATTTTCTGAATTATTTCATCAACATTGCCCTGTTTGTCATGAGGGCTGTTTACCATTTTGCAACTGCCATCATCAGTAAGCACTATTTGCACATCTTGATTACCACCAATCATGATGTCTGCATTATCAATTGAAAGTTCAACAGGTAGTGCATTACCTAGTTCAACCAGTTTACTGACAGATTTTTCACTGTACTGTTCTGGCATATTTTTTTAGTTTTTTTTTTTATATAAAAACAGTTTCCTCCATGAATTTTGTATGGTCAAACATTTTATCCTAAATCGCCAAATATGCTAAACAAGAAAAGAAACCCTTATTATATTCCTAGAATCGGTATTGGCTGAAATGTAGAAAAATACCAGAACAATATTTTGCAGCAAATACTTACATTACGGTTGTTGGAAAATTACCACCCATTTCTCCACTCCTAATCACATTTCATCCAACCAAATAGAATCACACATTCCAAAAATAGCACAAGCTTTGTAGCCATTCCTAGTTTTGATGTACTCCTAATGTACTGTAGATTTTTTTTTAATGACACTGTTTGTTTCAGTTGATCAGGAATTGGATAATTACAAGTTTACTGTATGTCTTGACATTTGAAAATAATAGAAATTTGTAAAGTTACATCAATTTTTCAAAAATATCAACAAAAGTAATAACATAAACCTAATGATTAAACTCATTTAGAGTAAAATTAAATTAGTGCAGTAGTTATTACGCACAACAAAAAAGCTGCTGTGAAAAAAAGTTTCTGAACATACTTGCAAGCATTTTGGTGACTGATGGGGCTATATTGACTTCTCCCAAACACTCAAATGATGTCGCATGGAACAACCTGATGATAGCAGAGTTCTGTAGCGACACCCATACACCAAGTCCAGACACCACTAGGCAACTTACACACTTCTGTGTTTCCCCACTGGCATTGAAGAAATGCTGGAAAACACAGAAATTCATATATCCCAAGAACCAATATATAAGACCAATATAGTAAGACCAAATATGGTTAATTCAAACATTTTTTAAATTTGAAATTATACAAAATTAAAAATTTTCAGCAGCCACTGGAATTTTAATATGGTGCATAGGAACCAAATATTAAATAGAATTTTGAAATTTTCAAAAAACATATTTAGCTATTCAAGAATTTTAAAAGTATGTGTAACATTCCTTCTTATTTAGTGAAGAATGGTCTTCATCAGGTAAAGGTTATTAGAGGCAAAAATACGACTGATCTTAAATCTCAGGCTGACCTACCCTTTTATCTTCTTTTTATTTTGTTCCTTTCCTCAATAAAAGTGATAAATCACTGTTAAATATTTTACAAACTCCTTTAAGCCCTATATTACATTCAAATTCAGTGTTATTTGCCATTTAAATGTTATCTGTAATTCACACGAAATTATAGTAGAGTCTCGCTAATTCAACCTAAACCAGCCACAGTGAGAAAGTCAGATTACACGGAGAACAATTGAAAAACATTTAAAAATATTAAATTGAATTTATTACATTAAGAAACTTTGATTTACATGTATTATTACTAAATGTATTGTACTAAAATATAAAAAAGCACACAGAATCTCATCACAGTAATAAAGAACAGTGCATCAAATCATCAAACTTGATGACAAAAGTTTGTAATTGTTTTTTGTTTACCAACTGTTTCATGTTTTCTTGCTGCTACCTTTTAGAAGACAGGGAATAAAAAAAAATATTTGAAATGTTACGAAACACACACAAGCAAAATGCACTCTAAAACATCAAATCTTCCACGAATCTTAATTGATACTAAAAGATGGAAATGAACAAACAAAGCATATATCAGGGTGGTTGACCCCTTCTTTCTTTTGAAGAGAATGTAGATCATAGGCTGGAAGTGACACGTATACGTAAAAGCCTGACACGAAAGTGGCGTGTGGACACTGCACATTCGGTTTCACTACAAATCTTTTAAATTACTTGAAATATTGTTCTTTGAGGTTAGACTGATTAAACGGAAGATTGGATTAGCGAGGGTCGGATATGCAGGACTCTATTGTAATACGAATGTACTGTCCTGTTGTAAAAGAAGTAATTTTTTGAAAGATTCTGTGAAAACAATGTAGCTTAGTTAGTATTTGACAGATTTAACTTACTTCCTGACCAAAAAATTGAGATCTGCCTCTGTTTTTCAGGAATGTTATTAAAAAGTTAAAAGAAAGTAATGATTGTTATAATTTTAAATGAACACACAATTATGGTACTTGATATATGAAATATCTGTTTAGTGAAATTTAACTGTAACCTCCTGTATATTTTTCATTTTTATGAATTTATTACAGATCAATTTTGCAAGTGGCAGTATTACAATGCACAGTAAAACTCTTATTATAGCAATACTTAATCTTGGCAAGCAACTGTCCACTCACATCATATAAACGAATTTACAAAAATATTCTTCTTTATGATACCCATTTTGAAATTTTGATTTCACTAACATAGTCAGCTTAAAAAATTTTACACATTGTAATAATATTTTAAACTTTCAACTTGCACTGGAAACATAAAAATGAACACTGACCGCAGTCAAATTAAATTTTCTGATTTCAGCAGATTTTAACAATTCAAAAGACTAATTTATGCATTTTTTAATGCTCACTATGATGGCAAGATCAGGTTTTCAATAACATTTAAAACAAAAAAGTTATGATTTCTTAAAGATTTGAAATGTCACCATTTTGAAACTGTTTAACAAGTTTTGCTGTTAAATGAACTTGTCTAAGCTATTACTAAAATTGATTTTTGTGCCAAGTTAAATCAAATTGAATTCAAATTGTGAATGTGAGTGTGTTAACACACACTAATATATATTACATAAAAATTTTAAAAAACCCTTCAAAAGCGATGTGCAAGTCAGGATCGGTGCTAACTTAACGGCCCCAAGACTGGGTCTTACCATGATGACTGCTCCAATAGCTCACTTTCCAACAGAAATTTACTAAAAATAAGCAAGAAAATTACACTTATTCTTAAGTAAGTACTTGCAAGTTTATATGCACTGTATTTTACATTTTTTCTGACTCAAATTTTTGGACAGTTTTCATTTTTTGTTTGATCTCTGTTGCTTAAAATTATCTGAGTTGACTGTAGCAGCAATTATTTTACTATACAGAAAAATATTTTATATTACATCCAGTAAAAGTAGTGTATGAGTGTGTGAATGTGTGTGTGTGTGTGTGTGTGTGTGTGTGTGTGTGTGTTTTTTAACATAAAACACTTGAACACAACATAAAACATGTGTTTGTAACAAAGTTTCTTTTTTTTAAGTTACCCTTGGAGGTTAGAAAGACTAGCAACAACATATTGAAACACGATGATTTCTTACCTCTACTATTAACGTAGTTGTGTTCAGTACTTTGATAGTGCTGTGGCAGCTACACCACAGCTTTCCTGATATAGGAACCATTTTTGTAACTGGAGTTGAAACCGTTCCAACTGCTACGGTGTATGGATCTGTCGTATTCCATCCTCCGTCTAAACAACAATAACATTATAATTCTTAGATAGGCTGCAGTGTACAAAGTGATATACCATAAAATTATACAAGTGTACTTATTTTATTGTACAAGAGCTGTTCAGAAATTAACTAATGTTTTAATCAAGATCAACTAGCGTTACCATTGTTGTATTCAACAAAGGTAGTGTGTAGTCTGTGTTCATTCTGCTTCAGTCACCAGGAATTTTTCCATTGTGACAATCATTAGATTTTTGTTGGTAAAGAAACTCAACCAAATGAAACCTACAATAAACATAGATCTCAAGTGAAACCTCAATAAACTAGGAACTAGATCTAGTAACTAGGAATGTGATTTAGATAAACCACTTGAATAATGATATAAAAAAAATGATATAATAAAATAATGATATAATACAATATATAAAATAATGATATAATACAAACATCATTTCATCCAGAAAACCAACAAAATGTTTGTATACATTTTTGGTAAAAAAGATCTTGGAGACTGTTTTTTTAAGCGCAAGAAAAATTTCTTTAAAATATTGTGAAAGGATTAATAGCCATCCTTAAATTAACATTGGGTAAAGTAACGCTAAATATTGAACGGCCATAACATGACCTACTCCAAAGCAGCTTGCTTTCAGAAATCTGTCCGATGCAGTATCCCATCACCTTAGTCAAAGAGTGGCTTTCCATGGTGGTTTGTCGTTCTACTCAGCCCATTTCTATTTTGAATTTGACAACAGAATTGTGCATGGCTTGGTATGAGATGGAAATAAAAAAAATAATTTTAATACTTAAAATGTTATTATTTTTAATGAAAATAGTTATGTTAATTACAAACTAGCCTTGTAGTGAAGAAAAAAAGCTTTCTCTAGAAAAATTGCAAAAATATGTGAAAAACATCATTTCATAATCTTCATATGATTGTAGTTCACCGAAAAGTCCATGAAATTCACCTAAATATTCACAAGGTTTATTTATTTTGTGAATATATTTCAGGGGAATATTAGGGAAATGTGTTTTTCATTTACGTTTTTGGTGAGCAAATTTGGAGCCATATTGTTGTCCTTCACCCGAATCATTGGGAGAATCAAATATGGTTTAAAAGCTCAACAGAAATGCTCAGTTTGTAAACTGCCACCATCTTTATGGCCATCATCAAGCTACAAGGGATCACAGTCCCAAGTTTACACAGACTGCCTGCCACAATAGATGTTCTTGTTCAAGTCTTAAGATTTTGTTTCTTTGTTACAATACCCACCCGCCCATGGTCATCAGACTGCTCTTGTATGATTTAGGACAATGTCTTTGTTCATCCACCATACAATCCAGATCTTTGTTAAACTACTATCACTTGTTTCCTTACATATAGAACTTGGACTATAACACAGCCCTTCAAGCCTCAGACGCAAAACTCTATGACTATGGAATTAATAAGCAGTTACACCATCATGAAATACTTCAATTTGAATAGAGACTATGTTGAAATATAGTTTATGGATGTAGCTTCTTTACGTATGTATAAGTAATAACAAAATTATTCCTTTCACTTGCGCTTTTTATTCCTAAATACAAAATTACTTGCTAAACATTTCTTATATAAACATAGCAAAAATATTACATTGTTAATTCTTAGAGTACATTAACAAAATTCATTTATATTCTTTTTAAATTTAAATTTATTTATTACATTCAATGTTCAAATTAAATTAAATGATCACACATTTTTTTCTGAACATAATTATTGTAACCAAACCTGTTTCAGATTTCCAGTGAAGTCTATTTCACTCTATTTCACAATCTGCACTATATTCTCATTTGTGCATAGTATTAAAACACGTATTTAAAAGTATAAACTTTATTAAATTACACATTAAATAAAATTGGAAGCAAAAAGATTAAAAGATGTACATACGTGGGTCCCTCATGTACACAGATATATCCCCGCTTGCCAAGGAGACAAATACCCTGTTGTCCAGGTATCTGAAACATGATTTTAATTTAAAATTATATTCAAAATAAATATTACTTTCTGTATAGGATGTACCAAAAATATTTGTCTGGCTAATCATTTTTTGATCCTACAGGGCAAACAAAAAATATCTAATGAATTTATGTCCAGGTTACTACTATTTTGGTTTATTTTTATAAAATAATTTATATCTTCTGAATAGTTTGTTTGAACTGAAACTTTGCACAAAAATTTATTAGTGGATCCAACTGGAAAACAAACCAACTTAATAATCATATTATCTGTTTCAAAATGGTAGCTCAAATTAATGTAATAAACACATTGAACACATTTTCTTACATTTAATTTATATATTTTTACTTGGTAATAGTACCAAATAAATAACTTGATTGTTTAGGTGACTACTCTTAAATTTTGATTTGCAAAAAAACAAAAATTTTTGTGTGCAAAAGTTTTTAAGTGGTGGAAAGGTGAGTTTGGGGATTGTTAGTTTTGATAAGTGATAGTGGTTGCACTACAAATTTCACCCAATCTGACTTTAGTACAAAAAGGGGTTTAGCTATAAATTTATATTTAAATGCATATTTATATTTTTATTTTAAATGCAAACATAATCAACGGTGGATACAGAAATTTTGCTTAAGGAGGGTTACAGGTTTTAAAGTACCCCTCCCACTATGCTATCTGCTACCTTCTGATTGTTTTATTACCGTCAGATCATTGATTATTGAAACCTACTTAAAATTAGAATAATATATGATAAATTATTTTTTAACTGAAACTATTATACTTTGTTAATTTTGGTGAAGAGTTTTAGTTCATTTAGTGTTCATATTTCTTAGAATTAAGTGTTCATGGCTTATAGACCTTAAATTTATGGAATTAGAGCTTATAAGTGTAGAGTTTATTTGGTTATTGCTCTTACCATTAAGGGTAAGAGGGGTTATAAACCAATAAACCATATTAAGGGTTTATGTTTAATTTTTTTAAATTTATGGTATGCTGATTTATGGTGTACTTAACTTGGTGATGTTAAGGATACGCTATTAATCATCCCATCGGCTGCATTAGCCCAACTGTGCACAACAGTCAGATGTTAAAAAAAAAAGTTAATGATTATAAATTTGAGGGTGGATTCATGGGTCTAGGGTATATGATGTTAAGCTGTAAGCAATTTATAGCTCTAGAGTTTATACAGTCAATTTCACCAAAAGAGCAACTTTTCTTATCCAACAGTTTTATCAAGTTCAAAAATATCAAAAAATTATATTTAAATAATTTAGAATCATAAAAGAAATTTGTTAAAAACCATTCCAATTGTAAATTAGGCCAACAAATGAACACTGTAATTTTTGAAGTTAAGAAAATACCTGTTATCCGCCTTTTTTAAGAAGTGAATTTGAAATGACATTTGGAAATATCATCATATGGAAATTTCATGAGGTAGGTTCAACCTTTTGAATTAATGATGATAATGTATTTGTTGCTTAGTATCAAGATAAATTAACTTAATTTGTTTTTACCATCATAAATCTACTTGATTTGTCGCAATATAGTTAGCAAAGTCTTCGTTTAAAATGTCATTCCTTTCTCGAGGCATGGAGAAAATGGACTAGATATAAATTATTAAGGAAGGGACAAAAAAAGAACTTAAAGTTTTAGATGATCTACAAGTGTTGTATAATGTAAAGGTTTACTTATATACCATCATTGCTAGGAGCTAATATGTTTTATAAAGAGACATGGTTTTATAAAGAGACTCTAGTATAGAGACTGGTTATCTGGTTTTATAAAGAGACTCAGGTTGGATAAGGTCCTGCAACTTAGCAACTCAGGAATATAGAAATGGGGCACAATAGATCTATAAAGGTCGCAGTGCAATCTACTGGAACGTCATTCATTCGTTCATAGGTTTTAGGTACAAGATTTCTGGGTTGAGGCTTACCTTCCAAAAACTTGCACTGGATCAGCCTTTAGTCACACAGAACTTTCTAACCTTCCAAATTTTGGGGGGAGGAATAATGAACCCTGTGCTCACTTTTCAAATCCCAACTTGGTCATAATTTTCATTTAATTTTGATTTTGTTACTAGTACAGGGTTAAAATATTTACATACATTATAGAATGAACAGCTGAACCATGCTGGATCTTGACTTTATTCTTCTTAATGCGTATATTGTCACTGCAGTTATACACATGGATACAACCATCTTCCGTTCCCAGCCACATCGTAGGCTGTAGATTGTCCATGTCATCTAGATCGCTGCTCTGCACTGTACTGATTGATGAGTTTACCAAGTTTGCATTGCTGGTTTCTGCATCGTGGCCATTATCAGTCTCATCTTCTCCTTCACTGGAAGAGCTGCTAAACATACAAACAGAGGAAGTTTTGAGATTGAAAATTATGTTTTTCTTTTCACTTGACATTTTAATCAAAAAGGCTATACTAAACTACACAGCCTTCATTATGACTCGGCTATTATTCGGATCGCTTGAAGACAGCCAGTTTTAGCTTACACAATACAGCCGCTGCAGCGCTATGTTGACTGAGCTGACATCACAATACTTTGCTTGGCATTGATATTTTGTACAACAGCTCAAAACGTTATCAGCTAAAAGTGCTAGGTATTATATGGTAATATTGTATAATATTAAAATAAAATAATAACATTATTATTTATTTATATTATATTTATTATTATATTTAAAAAAGGCAAAATATTGGTGGGGCCCAACCCCATTGGCTCTTAATGACAAAATGGCAACTGAAAGAGAAAAGTTTAAGTGACCAAATAAAAGGAAACTTAAATTAATATTGTTGCTTTCTTTTTTGTTCATTTTTTTAAAATAAGATTAATAAAACTGTCATTCGTTAGCGAAACAAAACATAAAAGTTTGTTTCAGATCATCTCATTCGCTACCAACCTTACTAAAAAAAGCCAGTTACAAATACAAATGGAGACAACTTTGATAAAACTGGTAAATGTGAAATTAATTAATGTAGTAATTGTCCACGTTTTTATATCAGTCATACATCTCGCTGCTTCAAAAAGGACACCTACCTAAAAGAAATGTCAAAAAAACTTGGCTTTTTCAGAACATCTCATGGATAAAAATCAATTATATGGATGTGTTGAAATGTTTGAGATGTATAAAAACAAAAAGACAGATCCCCATAACATCCTCAAAAACAAAATTTCACTTAAATCCAATTTAACATATGACATGGCTTTAAGGATAATTGATTCAAATAAATAATAAAAACCTAAGATATGCACAGCAACTGATGATACTGATGAGTGTCAGTGAAGACTCAGCAGTCTGGACTAAACTGACAAACGAGTCGCATGATAGTGATGTTTGGCCAAACTAAACTTTATCTTTCAGTGTTTTAATATAATTGTGCAGTGTTGTGATATGTGTTTCAATGTTTTGTTAACTTTGTGATGACCTTGCGAGAGGGGTTTTATGAACTGTACTGCCTGAAGGTGAAATTATAAGATTTCAAAACTGTGGTAGCCTATATAATGTGAGTTAAAGATCACTAGATGGTGAAAAGTAAGTCCTGAGCCAAATTATTTAAATGTCATGCTTCGGCACTCAATTGTCAGCCAACTGATTAACAGACTTCCCATAAGAAATCCTCTGGTGCGATGTCCTCTTTTGACACCCATATTTCCAAAACCAACCTCTACAGTTTAAAAATGAAACCTTCTTCAAGAACGGGCGATTGTGGATTACTGTGCCATATAGCCTCCTTTTACGGCTTCAGGGGTGGGTTGTGGCATGCACAGATATACCATGCTTACATTTATTGTTTATTGATTATTTTCCAGTTTTTACTGTTATTTTATTAACAATGCTGTATTCTTATTTAAACATAGATAATTTTAAAATCATTCAATCTACATAATAGTAATTCAAAATGTGTCATTCTCTATATCTGTTAATGACAGCTACATCTGCTAAATCTACATAAGTGAAACAAACCTTTCCAGATGAATGCTGCCAGATTTGTCCGTATCCTCCACAGATATACTGATGCCAGAGTCAGCGATGTACGAGCTTCTCTGAAGCCTGCTCTGACAATTCGGTGAACGTCTACATTGCCAATAAATAAACATCAAATGTTAGCACAACACATCACATCAATCGTCTACTGCAACTAACAACGCTAACACATTCAACTAATTATTTACGATAAATATAAGCTATTAAAACTAAGTACAAATTTATGCTAACACATTAACTAATTTTTTATGAAATGTAAGCTACTGCAAAAGCGGAGGTATTAGTATAAAGATGTAAACAAGCCAATTGAGATATCAATATAGTTCTGAAAAAAACATTTTAGTTTAAATGGATTGCATTTTTCCTAAACAAGTTATAGTTTTTTAAAATTCTGAATGTTCTTTTACTGCAAAATATTTCCCTGTCCATTATAAACACAGCATAAAACAAATCCAAATTAATCACTAAACATAATCATGATTAATTATTAATTTTTTCCTAAAGTACTCATACATAAAATAAATAATGCTTGGCGGTTTATGTTGCCTTAACCCATTGCATATCGCTAAAAGGGGCACACGACAATACTTAGTTGTACAAATTAATTTCCAAAGATGAAGAAATAATTTATTAAATCAATTTGATTGTTATTATCACAATTAGTGATGTCAGAATACATTCTTATGAGACTAACAAAGTCAGTGTCAAGGTCAATGGCAGGAGAGGCAGACCTAACTGTGTTAATACAGACTAGCTCTGGCTTGGATCATAATCACACACAAAAAAAACCAACACATGTTGAAATTTTTCGTCACTTTTCAAAATTGTAAATAATAAAATCTACCCAAATAAAAATTACTTACTTACCCAAAAGTTTACAAAATAAATTATATTTCACAACTGCAAAGCATCACATCCTTCATCGAAATCACTTGAGCATAAAAATTAATTCATATTTTTGCAACCAAGTACTTTTTATTAAAAAAAAATATTTTCTTAATGAAAAGTACATATACTTTCTTATATAATAATATTAACAAATTTAAAAGAACATTATTTTCGAAAATGGGCTCAAGGTCTCAATAAACATAACACATATTTATAAATATAACACACATTACTTTCACGTATTACTATTTTTAATTTTATTTAAACTAACATTCGTATTACACTTTTATTACAAAGGAAAACTAACATTAAAATAAAAATATAAAAGTACTGAAACAAGGCAGAAATTAGTCAGAATAAGGCAAATGTGACTGTAATATGTCGGCTACATTCGTCTTTCTAGTATCAGTCTAGTTATGAATATTTAATATTAAAAACAAAATGGTATTCAATATTAAATATATTTATAAAAAGTACATAATATACATAAAATTAAAAAAAAGATATATTGTATTGTTATATTTTTTGTTAAAATTTTATGAATGTTTTAGTTTATTTGTAAAATTATTGTAATAATTCATAACCATTTTTACAGTTAAACCAAAACATTTATAAATAAAAATACATATTCTCTGTCTTTTTTTATAACAATAAAAAAAGTGTTTTCTAAAAGTGCCAAATTAATTTTTTTTAAAGTTAAATATCCTATACCACCATTTCAAATTGTAGTAAAAACAATTCCAAGCTGTTGTTCGCTATAACGCCTGAGTTGAAAGAGAAACGTGAGTAGCCAGTCACGTTGGCTGTCCAACCTCTAAAAACTATGAATGCTAATATACGAGTTGGTACTGGCCATTCAAGTGCAAATGGTTAATACAAATAATATTTTCAACTGAACACAGTCATAGTAAGTGAAAAGTTACAAAGCTGTTATCATGTATGCACCTCACAAAGAATTCAACCTGTCAGCTACAACCCAAACTATCCTGATTCAGGATTTGAACCCACTCAAGTATAATACATTACACCAGCCAGATAGAGTGCTTTTGACAGCTCATATATCTGTCTGTGGGATTTACACTTTACCACGTCTCGTAAACCGTTGGCTATTCTATTATAAATAATTTGGTATGTTGAACCACTCACTGTGAAATGCTTAATATTTTTTTAAATTTGTTTTTGTAAAAAAAAATTTAGGTTAGATTTATATTAAAAAGGGTTAATAGAGAATCTTAGTAATTAAGGCAGTTCATTCCAAAACACATTATCCATTTACTTTTTTTAACTTAGTTATTGGTACACTGGAGTCTGTATAAAACTGTGCATGTAAATGTGTATTATATTTTTATCCAATACTTACTTTATCCTATTAATATTTTATATTGAAAAGTGAATTTTGCTTCAAAAACTCACTTAGCATTCCATAACTAACATTATTCAAAAGTCTTCTATATGTCATGTGACTTTAATCTTCTGTCATTCCAAAACCATTTTTATCCTGTCAACGAATCCAATGCCTGGCTTGGGTCACATGTCTTCTAATTCATAGTTTCTTTGTTTAAAATTGTTATAATTAGTGAAAGTTATTCTTAAAGTACCTTGTGGTATAAGTTATGCATAAGAAGTTATGGTATAAGTACCTTATACCATGGTTAAGGTTCTGAAGTGAATTTCAACTATCACTGATCCTAAAAATATATCTTGAAAAATTTGCTAACCATGGTAAAGCACACACTTTGGGTGAAGATTGCATAGTATAAAATTGGAAAAAAGAGGCAGTAGGTAATTTTCATTAAAAACTGGCATTTTACATTCAGTTAAGTAAAGTGGTTTATTTTATTATTTTTTTATAATGTAGAAACATTCAAAGGGACAAAATTTTAATTAGGAGAGAAAAATAAAAAATATGAAAAATGTCACAATTTACACAAAATCTGGGAAATTAAAGCCTACAGATTATTATTTTGACAATTACACAACTGGATTGCTAAAAGCCTTAGGGGTCCTTCAAAAAAAAATTAATTACTTAATATTCCATCTATTGCTAAAAAAATTTGAAACTGTTACATCCAAAGAAAGATTTAAAGTTTTTAAAGAGATTGACTACACGAGGAAATTTACAAAGAAAACATACTAATCTTAGAGGAATTTTGTCAGGCCAGTTTTGTTCAAGAAGATTTGATAATTTAGTTTTTTTCAGTTTGTTCAGTACTATTACCAAAAACTTTTTTTTATCCTGCACTATATTTCCAAAAACTGACTTTATCCATTAGTGTCAGCACAAAACTTACTTTATCCAAAATTAAATCTTGAATATTGCAAAAATTAATTCTCTTAAGAGGAAAGGTCACATTTTTGAGTAAATTATTTAAAATAACAATTTTTTTCTGTAAAGTTTTCTGAAGTAGATAATGTAAGTTATGGAACGGACTGACTCAAATATCCCTCAATTGTCTGAGCCAGCTAGGAGCACAGTGAGTTTCAATTCAACGATTCGCAATGGGTTAAATATTTGTTTTAATATGTCAATATTTCATTTTTTTTTAATTAAAATATGATAATAGCATAAATGTGTTAGTACAATGTTAAAAATTCATAACGCCACAATATTGTTACAACACAGAACTACCTTAAGATAAACATCTTACTCTGAAGGTCCTGCAGGTATTGCAGCGATGCACAGTATCCTTGCATTACACACGCCATTGCATGAAGTAACTGTTGGTTCAGGATTCAAAGACAGTACACAAACTTGACCAACATAACCGTCGCTATTACAAACCCATACGTCTCTGGAACCGTTGTTGAGATTCAGTGTGGGTGCTGCACAAGTGAACTGGAGACCTGCTCTGGTCTTACGAATTGGAACTGGTGCCATGAATTCTGGGCTCGGTCGTTTATCAGTGGACAAAGCTGCAGCACACAAATATTATCTGCTGAGAAGTTAAAATTTTTAACATAAGTTTCTAAGTAGTGTTTAATATTTGGAAATAATTGAAGCTTTTATTTAGTAACAACCAAAATATAATGTAAGAAGGAAAAAGAATACTGTTAAAATCTACAAACGTTTATGTATTACTCGCTACCAGTTTCAAGCGATTCAGGACATTAATGAGTTATATCCGAACCATGTTGTTATTACAGGTTTTCATAGAAAACAGCTGTAGATGTTGTATCCATTTACGTGTATAAAATTTTGACAGTGTTTAGCCGAAATCAGTGGTGATTGAATAATAAATGTATTTTTTTTGGAAATGTGTATCTTTTAGCCTCCTTCCATTTATAAATAATATAAATACTATATAGGATGTAACATAGTGCTAGATATAGGGTATCAGCTATTCAGATTTATTTTGGTCCAACAAATTTGAGATAAAATATTTTAAAAAATAATTATAATCCCACTAATTTGCAAATAAGTAATCAATTTTTCCAGATTTGGGATCACAAAAAAATTATATTTTAGGACTAGTTCAATAATATTTCATTTTTCAGGCATACATTTTTGTGAAAATATTTTATCCTGTCATTCATGGTTTCCAATAAGTATATTTTATTTTATTTTTGTGTTTAACATCCGACTATTGTGCACACTTGGGCTAATGCAGACATGGGATGATTTATAGCGTATGAAAATGCCAAGCCCTAGCCAGGAATCGAACCCGGGTTTTTATTTTTGTATATAAATTTTGGTTACTTGTTTTTATTAATTGTTATATTAATAGGTACTAAAAAAAGTTTTTTTTTAATTAAATGTCATGAATTAAAATATATTTGAAACGATCCAACATTATAATTTTTAAAATTTTTTGCCACAACCAACCAAACTTAAGCTTTGAAACAACTTTCATTCTTGTAAATCAAACGTTTTAAGTAACGTCACATTACATTTTTAAATTTAAAAAAGCTGATTTTTTTAAAATTATTAGATATTTTAAATATTTCTAGTATATTCAAAATAATTACAAAAAAGAGTTATTTCTAACACTGTTGTTCTTTTGCAAAACAATTTTTGTAAAATACAACACATTTCTGAAATTTAATCAAAACAAATAATTTTTTTTGTTTTAACAATCAGTGCCGGCCTTTGGGGGGGGGGTGCAGTCGGGTGGTGCCCAAATCTCGGTTTTTAAAGTTATCAATAATTTATAATAATATTATAATAAATTATAATATTATATTTAAATAAATGTTATTTTTACAATAAACGTTATTTATTAGTAAATAAATCATCATCATTATAATCAATAAACGATTTTAAAATTTATTTCAAAAGTATATGTATACCCATTAGATATCTTAAAAACGCACCACAGTAAATTTTGCCCGACCTGTCCAAAAGGTTAAGGCCGGCACTGAACTCAATGACTCAAAATTTAGTTTCAGTTAGAAGTTATTCAAACATGAATTAAAAACAAATTAGTAAATTTTTGATAAAAAATACAAACAACACTTTTAAAACTAGTGTTCATTAGCTAAACATTACAATTCAGCTATAAACTCAGTAATTTCAGCTTGGCATCCACATATTAATGCCCAAAATAAGCCCTTATAATACCATAAATTTGGAAAAAAATCTGAAAATTGCTGGTAAGAATAAAATTTATTTAATTTTTTTGTCGCACTGTTACATCCAATAAAAATTAGTTTATTGAGAATTATAGATTAAACAATTAATAGTAGAAAAGCAAAATAAAACTTTATTAACCCATTGCGGATTGATTTATGTGCCTAACACACCATGACGATTTTGTAGTTTTATTGTTCTTTCAGTGGTTTAAACAATAAGTATAAGTACTGTTATCCTTTTATTAGCTTATTTATATATTTGTTGGTTTAAAATCTATTAGCTATTG
This sequence comes from Callitettix versicolor, assembly GCA_022606455.1. NCBI lineage: Eukaryota > Metazoa > Arthropoda > Insecta > Hemiptera > Cercopidae > Callitettix > Callitettix versicolor. The sequence goes on from CM040189.1 coordinate 82,409,918, forward strand.
ACAAACAACAGAAAAACAGGATAAGTTGCTCAATATTGGGATATTAGTTCACCAAATTTTATTTTAATTTATTGAAGACTTTTATACACAAAACAATATTAAATACAAAAAGTACGAAGGATGTCTCAAAAGTAAGTTACACTGTTTTTTTAAATCTGTGCAGTAGGCAGGAAAAGTCTGGGAGTTGCAGAGAACTCATGTCTGGGTGTAGTGGCAGTACTGAAAAAGTTTTGCACCTTTACCTTCGCTGCTTGGACAGTCACACGCCAGCAACCATGGATACTTCACTCACTCCTACTGCTGATTGTGAAGTTTAAAATGTTATTTTTTTATTGCAAAAATAAAAGTGCAACTGAAATTCATCGTGACTTGTGCAGTGTGTCTGGTTAAAACTTCATAATTGCTCATTGGCGTCAATCACTCATTGACGGGAGAATAAGGCGACATGATGAAAAAAACAAAGCAGAAGACAGGGAAAGTTGAGCAAAACAGTTTTTTTCTTCCATGATCTTAACTACTTTCCTGAACTTTCCCCGCCTTTTATTTTGTTTTGTTCATTGTGTAACGTTGTCCTCCCTTCAATGAATGATTGATGCCAACAAGAAACCACTGGCGTTGGTATAATGTCTACATCATAAACATCACAAAACTCATAATGAATGTCAGTCGCACTTTTATTTTTTGCCATAAAAAACTAATGACAATATGAACTTCACTATTAGTGGTAGGATCAAGGGAAGTCTCCATGGTTGCTGCTGCGTGACTGAGTGATGAAGTTAAAGGTACAACATTTTTTCAGTGCTCCCACTACACCCAAACAAGAGTTCTCAATAACTATAAGACTTTTCCTGCCTACCACGCAGATTTTAAAAAATAATGTAACTTACTTTTAAAATGCCCTTCATATTAAAAAAAACTGTTCGTTGTTACTTTAAGGCAAAAAGCACAATGAAGCTATTATCGCTTCCCTAAATGTAAATGTGAGTGTAAAGTGTTAAAGTCGTAAGTGTAGTGGCAAGGGACGTCTAAATCCTCTCAATAGGTGCAGCTAGTCTGCATTCCCCTGCAAAAAAATAGTTCAAGATAAAAAAACTGAAAACCTTCATTGGTATTTGCCAATAACTTTCTAACTGTAATTTTAGGAAAGATAGCAACCTATAGTTTTTGTTTAAATCTTTTAGAATGTTTACCTCGTTAAATAGTTTATTAGTTAAATGCTTGTTCAATGTTTTGAACATTTATTTATTTACCCTGAGATACAATTATGTAGGCATGCCAACCCTGTAGCAAGCAACATCAGCTGTCCATGTGAAAAACAAGGACTTTGTAAAATCTGTATGCCTGCCACCACTAGCGATTGTCCCTAGCTTTGTTTGTTGTCACAGCAAATGTAAGTCTCGCCAAATTTTCAATCAAATCCAACAATTTAAAAATCAAATTATAATTTTATTCAGCACAATATAAAGCCACCATCATCCTCTATACCAAAACCACGTAAACCAAAGGATATGATTAACTCTTACCGTCCAATAGCAGTCACGTCTGTTCTAGTGAAAATCCAGGAAACGAAGATCTCATCTCGGCTTAACTGGTACCTGGAGAAACAAAATCTGTTAGGGGAAGAGCTGGGTTGAGACAGAATCTACCAAACCACACACCTCTGTTTAGACATCAAAGAAGCCTTTATGGAAAAGAGAATGTATCGCAGTCATAACTTATTTCATGGATATACAATATGATGTACGTAGATCAGGGCTTATTATGAAACTGTAGCAATTGGATATAAGAGATCAGATGTTGAACTGACCATAATGACTGACAAAAATATTGAAAAAATGACTAACTTCTGTTGAAACTGAATCAAATTATTTTGGTAACAACCTAAGATATGTATCTAGCAAATGACTCCTTACAGATGGCTGAATTATGAATAAAATAACTAAATAAAATAAGAACAAGAGCAGGGACTGCAATTTATTTACCTATTTTCTTATTTAGAGGAAGAAGACGGAAGTAATTTCGATGCAGAAATCCAGGTAATACCTATTGCTCTACAACAACTTCTACTGAGATCTACAACCTATCAAAATGTATCCTTTACTTAAACACAAAAATGGCAATTTAGGCTACAACTTCCAACAAAGAAGTAATATAACAGTGAATGATGTACAGAAAATGATAAAATTTGTAAGGATTAGGAAAATATGTTTGTTTCTAATGGGACCTTTCTTATTTTGAAATAAAATTAAGAAGTGAATAAAAATAATATAAACAGAATTTAACAATGTACAAATCACAAGTGAACACTACAAATCCAAACCAATTAACCAAATACCAAGGCCAAACTCAATATAATATTTTATTTAATATCCTAAATGGCTCATTACCTAGTTAAAGGTTAAAGGCAATATCCAGTAAAAGAAGTGGATATCAAATTAGTGACTGTGAAAGCGATACCTATTTGGTGTTTTTTTGTTCCGGTCTACATGTACAAGAAAATATCACTACAACGAATTTGTAGAAAGTAACGCACAATAACTAGCTATATATATATATTCCAAAAACTCTTAGTTCCAAACCTCGACTAAATTTTATAAAATGTCTCGTAAAACCAACGATACACCACAATGAGAATGTATAAAATACAGCATCAAGTATCAAAACAATTTGTACACATAGGTGCCATGAGTGCCACGTTAAATCGATCCGCAATGGGTTAAGTATTTTGTTAGCATAAGCAATTCAATTAATCAGTAAAATAACTACCAAAATTAATTAAATTATTTAATTTTAATACTGTCATTTATTCATAATGCATACAGAATTTCTATCATCTAATTATCTGACTTTATTTAACAATTTCGATAACACTAGTCATAAAAGTTGTTTTTTAAACATATATAAAACTGAATTATAAAACTGAATTATGTGTAGATAAACTAGATTGTTAAATAAAGACATCCAATAACAAGGCTTCAAGTTTTGCAGATAAGTTTAAAAAACGTTAGGTTACAGCACATATCAAAGTAACAAGTACTGTATTAGAACATCTACTCAGTATATTTTATAATGTGTTAAAACAATTTTAATGAACATAATAATTAATTGCACTAATAAATTTACTTTTATGTAGGTGTAGTTAGGTTATGTAAGACGTGACCCTCGCTTACCTAATCGTTGTTTTGCTTCATTGAAAGCCTCTTCCCAGCTACTTCTTTTGTCTGGTTTAGAAAATATTATTGATATATTTTCAATTCCACTTCTGAAATGAAACAAATATTATATTATTACAACTATTAGAGTTTGCTATTTTTCTTAAAATTTGTTATTATACACATTATTTTTACTTTATTATTAAAAAAAAAAAAAAACAGCTTTAATTATCTTAACTTTTTAACTTTTTCTGTTAGCGGACTTATAAAGATTACTTCAAAATAAAACAGTCTGATTAAAAAGCTTGTAATTAAATAAATTAACTGGACAGTTGAAAATTTACTAACTGCGTATTTAGCATCAGCTCCAGGTAAGACAATTGGGACTCGTTGTTCTGCCTCTCGAGCAGCTGTTTATTAAGAGCAGAGAGCATCTCCCTGATATTGTCTTCTAGTTGAGAGTGAGGACAATGCAGAGTGGACACTAGCTCAGACATTTGTGATAAAGTGGCCACGTCTTCAATCAGGTTGTCCATCTCGCGCAGCATCCGTCGTAGGTTCTCATCCTTTGCTGACAAATGGAATAAAATTAAATGAACATTTTAAAAAAAGTCTTGTATAAATTTTACTAAAACAAGACAATTCATTAAGTGTAAAAGAATCCATTTATTATTTAAAATGTAGGTCTACTTCCAATGCAAATCATTTTTGATTTAAAGATTATTAGGAAATGATTATAATCAAACTAAAAACTATTCACATTATTATGAAAACTTTGAACATGGTTCTTAAAGATCTTTAGAAAATGATTGGTCAACACAATGTTTTCACTAAAACTGCCATTCAAAAGCTACAAAAAAACTAGAGTTTTTAAATGAGATGCAGAAGTTTTTGCAGAGTTTTTGAATAAGTTTCTGAACTCCTTTCAGACCTTACTAATTGCTCTGTGCAAAGTCTGGGCTGTATGGTGGATTGTCCATTTATTCTAATCAAAAAGATCTCGTATCTCTTGATTATGAACACTAGAATGAGATGAAACGTTGACATGCAACAACAAAACTCCATCAGATAAGCCAATGGTTAGGCCCTTACCTATTAAGTCAGTTTGCAAGTAATGAGCATCCAGTGTGGTCAGTGATATAAACGTCCCTTGAATTAATGCCACTTTTCCATTGAGAACAATGCTTCTGATGTGCACATCTGGATTCACCCGTCATCATTACTTTAAAAAACCTCTTACCAACATCTCCTTTAAAAATATTGTCAAAAAAACCTAACGAAAAGAAATTCCCCTAAAACCATAAGAGTAATTAAGGGTTTGTATTACTAATTCATACACTTACCCTTAACAATTTCTAAATCTTCAAGAGAAATTTTCATAAGTAATTTGTACTTGTTGGCTTCCAGAGCACTTGCTACACTGCCTGGGCAATTCCTGAAAAAGATTAAGTACTGTACTTATTTTCTTATACAAAAACTTACTTGAAGGGTCTTATCCCATAAATACTTTTTAAGCTTTATGCTAACATTAATTTTATTCAAGTTTTTTAAATTGAATTTAAGAAACACACACACAAGACTTTAAAATAACATATAAGTTTCACTGAAATTAGCTTTTGAAGTGTTTTTAAAAATATTGAAATCCAACAATAGAATAAAAACCTTTGCCAATGCTGTTATTATTGTTTTATTATTTCTGTGATTAATTATGAGTTTTTAATCTTTCTAGTACTTACAGTACAAGAAAATGTAGGTGACTGTATTTAATCTATCTTAAAAATGTATCCCAGTTAGACATGTTTAAAGGAAAAAAACTTATAATCTAGTGGTAGGTTATGAATGACAGAAAATAAAATTGCAACAAACAGCTGTCTCGCTGCCATGATGGAATTGAATTTCCAAAAATATTTTTATCACCTTATCTTTTTTAAAAATTCTCATTTCACCATTCACCTGCATATAATGTCAATTTAATTTTGAAATTACATTAAAAATATAAAAATATACACCATTAAATTCAATTTCTTAGTGTTAACAGATTTTGAAAATTCTCTATGGTAATTTATAAAGTTTTTAAGGCTAATTAGGATGGTAAAATCAAATTTCAAAAAAGTGTACGAAATATATCAGCGGATTTAAAAGGGAGCAAGGTGGACATTGCCCTCCAGTTGCGTAAAAATAATAAAAAAATCTTACAGTTAATTAAAACTAATTTGAGGCAAAACAATAAAAATTGTTGCTACGAAATACATCCAGAAAGTAAGTTCTGTTTCATACTAAAAAAAAAATAGTACAGATACAGAAAAACTATATATTGCAAAAAAAATCAACACCACTTTCCTACATAGCTTCTACGCTTTTGCAGGAACTTATAGCAGGACACAAGGTTTTGTATGTATTCTTCATAAAATATTGTCACTTGTGTCAACAATGTGGCAACATGTTGTTTAAGGTCATCATAATAGTTATTGAAGTTTTTTTGACTACCACGGAATGATTTTAGAAGCAAAAAGAGGTTGAGTCTGTCAAGAGATTAGGTGCAAGGTAAAAACTGTATGCAAGGTGGTCAAACTGGTCCTAACTAAAGTCTTGTAAGAGATGTCATGTCACGTTCACAGTGTGAGGTCAGGCATTGTCATAATCAGAACAATGCTGTTTGTGTGAGCATTCCTCAACACTTATTCTCTATTGCACAATGCTGTTTCCTACTTACATTGCAATCATTCACATGTATACCTGAATGCAATCATTTGCATTGGTTGTTTTACTTCACAATAACAAATCCACAGGTAAAATGCCATGTCTGTCCCAAACACAGTACACATGATTTTTTGAGTTGTCAAAGATTTGCTTGTCTTCTTTATTTAATGGTAATGAAGTGTGCCTCCATTCCATCGACTGTCGTGATTAGAGGGTTTTATAAGCAATCCCAAGTCAGTCACTGTTTCGCTCAGAAAGTCATCACCTTCTTTGTCAAAACATGTTAAAAAGTTAAGTTTACTGCCCTGAAGCTGTTTCTTGTGTTGCTGTGTAAGAGTTTTTGGCACCCAATGAGCAGAAAGTTTTTGAAAATGCAGTTTTTCAGAAACAATTTCATGACAGAGTGACCATTAATATTTGCAGAAATTTTTTAGAGTAGAAATTGTGATCTTTCAATTTCACTTAATCTTATTTCATTGTACAATTCCACTGTAGCAATTCATCACCTTAAGATGAACACACACTTCAACTGTCATCATGCATTTGATCATGTGCATCATTGAACTGTTGAACCATTAACATTAATATTAATTTTAATCAGATCAATATTATTTATATTAAATTACTAATAATCAAAAGCAACATATTATAAAACACTATGACATTATTTTGTTATTTGTTATTCTTATGAAAACAACTATCATAAGGTACTGTAATATCTGAGCAAATAAAAATATTATTTATTTTTCAAACACAAAAATTTCAGTGTAAAAGTGAGATGTTACTGAGTGTCAAATTTTTTGAGAGGAAACTTCATCATTTTCTGGACTTCCATTCCTCCCTGGGAACAACTTCCACCCTTAAAGTTATTGCCCCTCCCCGAGTCCCTCTCTTAAATCTGCCTATATTTGACAAAAAAGTTATTAATTTTTAAAGGTTTAAAATGGCTACTATTTTGAAACCGTTAAAGAGGTTTTGCTCACTAACAAAACTGTCCAATATATTACAAAATCAATTTTTGCACCAAACTTAAAAGCAAATTGGATCAAAATTGAGAATGTGATTGTGCTTACACATGTATACTGTATATATAAAATAATTTCAATGACCTCTCATTAAAAAAAGTTTATTTTTTAATACAAATTAATCCATAAATGGGATTTAAGTGAAATTAAATATACTTAAACCATCACAATCAGAGATTGAAGAGAGACTGTAATAATCTAAGTTCAAAACGTTTTAAAATTCTGATGTTGAAGCTGTCCTCTTCTGTTTGTCAGTTGGTTTCTCTTAAATAAGGCTTGTTTTTATATTTAAAAAATAATTTACTTCAAAATCCAATAGAAAATTTAAAAAAATTATAAACAAAAATGTTACAATATGCTACTTAAGTTGAATTACGTTTTCATTATAATGTTCCTTTCTCATAATATAACTTTCTATAAAAGTAAGCTTACGTTGATGATTTCCGTATTGTGCCAGATCGTCGTTTGATACTGGTAATTATTAAGAGATCAGAGAATAGAAAGATGGCTCTTTCCTTGCGGCCTTGCCCCGATGCCATTGTTACGAGATCATGTCTTAAGAATGTTCTGTCCGGAGCCACTAGATGCATCAATCCTTCGATCAAACCTTCCAACTGTTCCAGCTCCAGGCTGTCCCTCTCTGTACAGTTGATGCGTACAGCAAGGGCATGCACTTGTCTCTGAGCCTCTACTAGGGGCTGGTGGTCAGGGTGGTTAGGTTCTGTATGCTTCAACAATGTCTGCAACATGAACAATAATGCAAAGTTATTACAATCACTTACTAGTTTGTTAAAAGTATTTTGTGAAGACAATATTGTAAAAAATATAATAATTCAGTTATAGTGAATTCCTTCTTTAAATCCCACAGACTTATCGTGACATGTGTCTAACAGCTAGTTTACTCAAAATGTCTACTCTAAATTACTTGAGAATGGATAATAACTACATATGACTAGCATGTTCTGATTTAACCTGATTAGCACTATTTGAGTCTTATCTACTTGGCTTATGCAGGAACTACTATGTTGGTACTTTTACTACTAAAGGAACTAAATGATTTCCTCCCTTTTCTCCATTCTGTATACTGTCAACTCAAACTATCGACTGTGCGATTGGCTATTTCACTTCATAGTGTCAATCTATTAAAACCTTGTGTTTTCCCAGTTGTATTACGAATAAAACAAAATAATTATTTTTTATAGTCAGTAATGCACTTGTACTAGTAAATGACGTTACAGATCAATATAAAATTTTATGAAAATGGTTTTTGTAGTAGCCCAAACAATAGAAAATATAGGGGTAAAATCAAGACAAAACCTTTATATTCATCTAGTGAAGAATATCATTCCAAACTGCAATTGAAACAATCCAAATATATATATATATATATATATATATATATATATATATATATATATATATATATATACAGATATTAGCCCATATAGTTTGGCAAAGAAAAAAATATGTAAAGCTGTTTATATATGTAGTTTATAAAAGTTTTTTGTGCTAGATCTTTAACACAAAATAACAATACAACCTCATACTTAATACAATTCAAGCACAAGTTAGATAAAGCTTACTGTTTGTGCTTAGATAGCCGCTGCTTATGCCGCAACAAACAGTACCAATTTTAAGAAAATTTAAAATGTAAGTGAAAGTCAAAAAAATATCTGTGTTTCCTGAACTGTATTAAGTGTTACATTTTTCATTTAAATATATTATAAATATAATATAATTACAACTAAACCAAAACACTGATAAATAAATAAATAAATATATATATATATATATATATATATATATATATATATATATATATATATATGCTTCCTTTTTGTTTGCAAATAAAAAAAATTGTTATGCAAAAAAAATCTTAACTTAGTTAAAAATTTAATACCCTATATCGACAATTCAGACTTCAGTAAAAAATATGTCCGAGCTGTTGACACATCACAACAGAAATATAAGTGGCCAGTCAGGCTGACTATTAAAACTGTCAGTATTTTCTACCACAGTAAATACTCCAGCTGACTGAGAGTGGGGCTTAACTAGCAATACTGGCCAACCTAGTGCAAAGAGTTAAAGATTTTCTAAACTAAAAAACTACAGTTTTTTTGCATAAAACACAAATATCGTTCTACAGTTATAAATAGTAAAAAAATAGTTTCAAAATAGTTTAAAACAAAGTGAATATTTCCAACATAATTGTTTAACATATAATTAAAATTTTATGGTACTTCACTCATTTTAAATCAATTCAAAAATAATAAGGAATAACATTATCAATAACCTTTTGTTATTAAGAGAAAGTTAGTGAGTGCTGGCTTACCTGTATAAGCAACTCATATCTAGGAATCCTCTGTACAGGCATAATAAGTAAAGAGTCAAGAGCAAGCTTGCCTTTGTGTTCTCTTGCCATGGCCTGTAACATTCAACCACAATATAATTAATTTATTTGTAAGTACATGTGGGCCTTTCTTTACTCTAAATGCTTTTGCCAATATATTTATCCAACCTCCAAGTGACACTGATCATACACTTACTTTCTTTTTCTTTTCAGTTTAAAATATTATTCAACATCTTTCAATTCCTAGCTTCCATTTTTCTCTGTCTTTCTGCAAATCTTCATCCAATTCCCTCTCTTTCACGTCCTTATCTGTTCCTTCTCTCCAACTAAGTCGCAGTCTTCCTCTTTTTTTATGACCATGTGGTTTCCATTTTAGAATCTGTTTAGGAAGTAAATTTTCGTCCATCCTCTGGAAATGTCCAAACCATCAAAGATGTTTTGTCTTAATGTTGTCTACACTGGTGCACTTTTCATCTATGGATTCTTAAATATTTTATCTTTTTCTGTTACAACTGACCTGCGGCTCTTCACTAATATTCCATTTTTGTAGCTTCATTTTTGTAGACATTTTGCTGTTTTTTGTTTCAGTTGCCTTACTTTGCTTCCACATGAGATTTTACTTTTTATAATTGTATTATATATTCTATGTTTATTTATTTTCGATGTCTGTTGATCCCATATGATGCTGTTCAATATCGCTTTATTGCTCTTCTTCCCAAGGTGTTCCGTTCTTTTATCGCTGTGTTTAAAAATCCATCATTAGTAACTGTCATTCCCAAGTACTTGTAAGTTGTACACCCCCTTGATTTGTGTGTTGTGTTCTAATAGAAGATTTCTTACTTACTTCTTATTTTGTGTTAAATAGGCTGTTACAGACAAAATTACTGTAAATAAGTAAATAAATACAGTATGTAGTTTTGTTGCAGTACTATATTTTGTGGATAAATTACAATTCATTACATTACAGTAGTACTGTAGTATGAGATATATTACAGGCATTTAGAAAAAACAGTCTTTTTTGTTTCAAATTTGAACTTTTTCTTGAAATTTGACCACAAAATTAACATTTTCTTCATCAACAAAAGCTGAGCAGAACAGCTTCCCGCTTGTTTCTTGAATGACATTGCTACAGCCAGGGCTGTAAAGGCCTCTTTTCGACTTGTACTGTATGTACCACTTCCACTGATTTCTCCACAATTCTCTTCACCTTCACTAGACCCCCATAGACTCCCAATCATCAGGAGGCCTATTACTGACTCAACACAAAAGCTGTGTTCTGCGACCTCACCCTCCTGCTAAATATTGAATTTTTCTTCACATATTTACATAATTTTCAATATTTTTTCCACCAAGACCTGAGCTCAGTTGACTGACGTTTCAGTTAGTTAACACTTGGTAAATTGACTCTGTAATGTAATTATTTTATTACTGAAAGCCTGACACCGTATATTTCTTATTAAATCATCTGCTTTTCACATAGTGCAAACATAGGACGAAAATGTTATCAAACGAACAACCATCTTTTTAGTTTAACGACATTATGCTAGTTTTCACAACTTTCATTAAGCTATTTTCTTGAAAAGTTGCTAAGGAAACTTTCTCTTCAGTCTGGATTGTTACTTGATGTTATTCATAAGACTAAATGAAAAGTCTATTTTGGATTTAAGGAACATGAACCTGTTGATTACAACAGTATTGGTACTGCACTGGTAATACAACCATGGTGTTGGGATACGTAATATCCCTGGAATAATGACCCCCGACAGTCTCCATATTTCTCATTACCAGACTTGCATTTATGAGATTATTTGAAAGGTACCATCACCAATTTGGACAATTCAAAATTTAAAAAAATATTGAAACTCCATCTGAACGAATTGCAGCTTAAATCAAAGTTTAGTGATAATGATCTGTTCATTTTTTGTAAGCTGTTGAGTGAAATTATTTATATAAAAAAATTAGGTTACTATTCTGTTCGAGTAAATACAGTACATGTAGTTTTTAACATCCAGTTTGCAAAAATTTATTTATAATACGAGACAGTTAACTTCAACTTAAAATATTTTAACGTTCGTCATGTAGTCAGGTGTGTATTTTCTATGCTTGCTAGGTTAGCTGTCAAAGTCCAAGTATTGAAAAAAAGAATGTAAATTGCTAAAATCCAACCATATAAAGTTGCACATATTCCTCGTTATTCCAAATATAAAAAATAAATTGAGACATTATTTTAAACATAAAATTAATATTATTTTACAAGTTATTTATTGCATCTTTACAGCTGCTATTTTACCACAACATGCTTTAATTCTCTTCGCAGACAGAAGCAAATACTTCATAACATCAGAACCAGCAAGTGAGTTAGGACGTTTTAACACAGAAAGTCATTGTTTGTGAATAGCTTAAAAGTGCATGTAAACTATTTATGTCTGTGCATCTAGTTTTTATTGGTGTGCCATGCTGATGAACTTAGTATATGCATGTCATGCTAGTATATTGTTTAAACTTTTTTTTTATTAATAGATTTAGCTATTCATTATTCTAGTTTATATATTTTACTTTAAAAGAACAACATTATTTTTTTTATTTTGGGCCTAACCTTAAACATTTTGTAATGGTACAAGTGATTAGCTTTTTGTACTTAATTGTTCCTTTAAATAATAAATAGGTAAATAAAACAGATTAAATTAGATAAATTAAAACAGTATTAATTTTATACCACTTTTTTAGTTTCATCTGTAAATTGTTAAAATATCTCAGTCATCAATACTATCACTTTTTATGAGAAATAGTGATTCAAGATAAAAAATTGATTTATTTAAGTAAAGCAGCTTTCAATTTTAAATTTCAATAAAAGGGATCTATATGTACAGTTTAAGTATGGTAAACTAACACTAAAAACGAAATTAGATAACCTGCATCTTCAACTTACAATACGCCAATGCATGTAGTACTAATTTACAATAATGTTCATAAGTAAATGTAACATGTGATAAAATACATTGTCCTAACAGGGTTGAAATCTGTGTTATAAACATTTTATCAAAACAATACTCAGAGAACTGTTTGATTGATTTATCCCACAAGTAATTTATTTAATCCACAAACCATAAAAAGAGAAAAATAATTAATATTTATAGCGCTTCAAAGCTTTCAAAAATATTTTAATATCCAGTCCTTTTATTAAAAAAACCCTAAAGAAAACGTTATACTAACTTCCAAAAACCTAGCAAAGGCAGGTTTAGCTTGGCAAGTTGTCTTGATTGCTTCTTTTGCCGTTTTCCAGTTGTTGATGAAAGCAGTGTATGTTTCTATCACAGATTGTTTGGTAAACTGAAAAAAAGAACAGTAAGGTAACTTAAATTGCAATTTTTACAATGATATTTCAAAAATCTAAAAAACTCATACTGTTGCAAGCCTTTACAAAACAGGATTAGTAACAGTTGCCAGTTAGGATTCCTTTTAATTTAGATTTACATGTGATACATTGAATTCTGTTACTTAAACTTAGTTAGAGACTTAAATTATGTTCATATTTAAAAGAGACAATTTTGTATAAGAAATTGTACTTTTCATTTATTACCAAATACAAAATTTTCAGTTTTGATCAAAATAGTTAAGTTATAATAACTACTTTTTATTCTTTTTTTCCAAAGCAACTAACTACTTATTTTGAAGGAAGACATAGCAATAGTTCACAGAATATGAGAAATCTGTTGTGGACTCAAATATTACAGATCAAGTGATAAAATTAAGATCTTTAGAGATGGATTTATTAAGCTGGTTTTATTTTTTTAATAGATAAAAAAACTGAGAAGTTGAAAAAGGAAATGTAAGTTTTCATAGTTGAAGAATGATTAAAACAAACAATATATTACTAGAAACTAAAAGGTTTTGTAAATCTGTAATAAAACAAATATTGATCTATATAACAGGAACTTCTAGAACTAAGCGGCTCATGAATACAGTGGAAATAAATATACTTCATAGAACTGCAGGAAAAATGGATAGATAGCATTGAGTTTTCATCAGGAAAAGTGTTGACAGCTTGTTGGGCGGAGGCAGAACTGAACTGGAATGATTTTCTTGATAAGGTTGGTACAGTGATGTGGACTGCATGCGATGGTATATCTACTGTACTAGTTGACTTAGTGTTGGGCAACTGATGCAAGAATGAATAATCTTTGCATGTACAGGAAATGGTTTATCATGAAAGAAAGAAGAAAACTACAAGGGTGAAGTTGAACTTTTTTTTAATTAAGGAAGATGAGAATATATTCGTTGTACAGGGTCTATACGAAAAGTAGTAGGACTGATTTCCTGTAGCACGAGCTGAGCTGTGGAGAGGGGTTTGGCTGGCTGGGCGAGATGAAGGGGACACTTAGCAACAGAGAAGCACCAGTCGCAGTCACATACGGGCTTTGGTTGGGTATAGACATCGTTTATTGTGAAGCGTGTTTTTTGTAGTTGTCGATGCACAAAATGAGTCAAAATCTCGAGCAGCGATATTAGATAAATTTTTGTGTTAAACTCGGGAAATCGGCAACCCGAGTCACTAAAAATGGTTAAGTCGGCTTACGGGGATACTGCAATGAGTAGCTCCAGTGTTTTTGAATGGCATAAACTGTTTAAAGAAGGTAGGGAGCTCGTTGAAGACAACCATCGCACTGGACGGCCGTCGACGACATGAACGGACGACAATGTGGTCAAAGTGAGAGAACTGTTGGGTGCAAGTGCTAACCTGCCTGCAAGACTGAGTGAATCGCGTCCGACCAGCCATGTCTGACAAGTGGACGCTGCATCACGACAATGCGCTGTGCCATGGCCCGCTAGTTGTGAGGCAACTGTTGGCCTGATTCGGCGTTGCCACGTTGTCGCACCCCGCCTAAAGTCCTGATCTGTCTCCACCTGACTTTTTTTATTCCCACGTATGAAAAGACAGCTGAAGGGACATCTTTTTGACTCGATTCAGGATGTTCAAGCACATCGACGAAGGTTCTCAACAGCACACCCAAAGCTGACTTTCAGAAGGTGTACGGCGAATAGCAGCAGCGTTATTCTAAGTGTGTAGCTGCCCAAGGGTGCTATTTCGAAGAATTTTAAGGAATTGTAAAGATGTCTTCAATAAACACATTTTTTTTTTTAAATCAGTCCTACTACTTTTGGCATAGACCCTGTATCATGATATTATTGATAATAACAGTATAGTCAAGGACAAAAAACAAGAATATCGCAAGCAAGTTTTTTTTTATTTTTGTTTTACACATTTTTGTTAACAAATATAAAATAAAATTGTTTAAAATAAAAGGCAATCTTTCCTCATGGTTATGAATCTAACTGCTATGAATAACAATTTTCTCGTAAAAAACTTAAGATTTTAATAAAATTTTAGCTCCAACAGGCAAAAAACTGTAATAATCACCAGCTTCAATTAACACTTTACACTTAGAATTTATAACTGGAACAGAAAATATGTTAATTTTTCAATTGTTTGACAAGATTTCGTTAAATTTATAACTTAAGCCTAAATATACACTTTTTTATTAGCAAAGTTTTTTTGTTATTAGAATTTATAAGTAACATGAATAAATAAAACTGAAAGTAGTCAAAGTTTACACATCGTGTAGACGTGCGTTATGTTACATGTATACTTTTTACATAACATTAAAAGTAATAATTACTTTTAAATTCAAGGTCAGTGCACATGCCAGCTATGGTATCAAACACAAATAATCATAACTGGTACAAAGAGCTAAATGTTATTTACCATTAAACAATTTACTCAAAAACTCTGAATGTTTCTAATACATTAAAAACAGCCGTTAAATTGTCCACTGTAAACAGTTGGTGGAGAGAAGCCAAACAGTAACGGGTTACCCTGACCCAGAATCCCGCATCCCGTAAAGGTTTCTTTTAATTTGATTAACTTTTCAGAAGCAAACAAACTACTGTTAATCATTGTTTAATTTACGCTAAAATATTTTTATGCATGGTATCTGAAATCAATAAGATTTGCTACTTATTAAATAAATAGGCCTAATAGAACTTGAAACCATTTTATACTTAAATGTTCATTTCTTTTATTTTGCTAAAAAAACTAAACAAATAAATCCGCTCTTAAAATATACAAAATAAAGTATTAGCATGGAATATAAACGGACTAGAAGTCCGGCCACCATTATAAAAAACGTGCTCGATATCAGAAGCTTAAGTCCAAGTAATTGGGCTACCTGCCGCTAGGAACACTAAAAGGCCGGGGGGAGGGGTGAAGTTTGAGAAAATAGACAGTATTATTGTTTATTTAACTGTAGCTGAACATTCTGTCGCCAGATGCCTCCAGCAGCGAGCTTCACATATCTCTCATAAGGGTTAACCTTCTAGTACGTTTATATTCTTTAGTATTAGCTAGAAAGATTGTATATTTTACTGCCACAAGTGCCGTGGCAGATAAAAAGATTTATCAAGCCTTTTTATTGAAATTTGATAAAAAGAACTTTTTTGAACCAGAACTAGAAATACTAATCAAGAATAAAAAAATCCATCAATACAAAACTTAGACCTAATAATAAGTGAATTTCCAAAAAAGAATTTTCCTTTATAATTCTAGTTTCATTATCACAATCAGCATTAAAATCTACACTTACAAATTTTAAACTACCAAATTACATTGAAAACATGAAACCTAACCCTGACCGCCGTAAAATTAATTTTCTTAATTTCAACGGAATCGAAAATTCAAAATTCTAATTTATGCAGTTTTTTAAACGCCGATGACGATTGTAAAATCGGATTTTTAAAAAATGACAAAAAGATTCGAAATGGCGGCCATTTTGAAACTGTTAAACGAATTTCGCTGGTTAACGAACATGTCGAAGCTATATTCATAATCGATTTTTATGCCACGTTTAAATAAAATCGGACCGAAATTGCGTACGTATGCGTGCTAAAACACACGCGCGCATACCGATAGAAGTCAAGACCACCAAGTCTGAGTGCTACTATTATGCCCGCTTTAACTGCTCATTTTTTCAATAGAAATTAGCCAACAATGAACGCTTACAGAAGAAGAAACACTAAAGAATTATGTAAACCAAATTGAAAAACTATTTTAAAACAGGTTAATTTGAACCATAAAAATGTATATGCATGTGATACTGCATTTAATTTACAAAGCGAAATTGAACATACATTTTCCTGAGCAGACTATAAACTTTCAGATATTCTCGACGAAAATCACCCTTTTTTTATCAAACAAGAAGCACACGAGATAAAATTGCACCACCCCCTCCTTAAATAACTATTCTGCGCGGAACATGTGTGTCTAATAAGTAACATGGGTCTGGCAGCGTGCAGTAGGGCCTATTGCAAATTGGTGTCGTTAAGGAAAGCTTCAGCTTGCTGCCTTGAATATAATGTGTTGTGTTCCAGTAATAAGAATTATTATAATTACGATACTGATAGACATCCCCTTTAATTTATAAACATCGCTTAATGACAAACTTCTTTCTTACAATAAATAATTAACTGTAGGCCTACTGTTTTGTTATAAATCATTGTATCTTCTGTTTAACGCATAGATGAAGAATTTTTGCGTGTACAAAACTGGACTATACTTATTTATTTCCAAACAGTTTTGGAAATTCGCTTCTATCACGTCAGCGTTACAGCTGCGTGCCGCTAACATTAAAATTAATATCCAAAATTGTTTGCTTAAAAAATTAGTTTCAACACAAGTAGTTTAAATTGAAAACATCAAAGATATTTTAATATATTGTATAGTGATGTAATGTTGTACTCACTGTGTCAAGGAAGATATCACCGACCCGTTGTTTGACATCCCAATGTTCCAAACGCTTCCTCAGCTCTTCTAGAAACACTTCGTGGTGCGTCAGAATAGCAGGAACCTTGACAAAGAACACTTACATTTATAGCTGAAGTATCATATCAGTTACAAGCTGCACACAAAAATTCTAAACATTTTTTAACAACAACAAAAATATAGTACACAATGTTTACAATAAACGTATTCTTTTCCAATAAAACTTAAAATTGTTGTATCACTAATATTACTTAGCTAAGCAATCTTAACATTTACAGTAAATAGTTTGATACATACGTGGCTGGTTTACATGCAAATATTTTTAAGTGAATATTTCTTTACGTCCGATACGGCAAATTTTTTGGTGCACTGAAATCGAATCGAGAGTAACGGAAGGATACCGTGAAGTATTCGTGAAACAGCTGGTTATCACAGAAATGCCAGTCAGTGAATCATAATATGTAGCGTGTTACAAATTCAAGCGATTTGACCATATACAGGGTGGTCAACGGGAAACGGACGTTTTTGAATCGCATTTTACTCGACAACTAGTGGAGGGTAAGACCCGCGATGGACATCATTCAACTCATTTCATGCTATTTAGTCGCCAATATGCCACTGTGGACGAAAGATCATCGCGTGTTTGCGTACGATACTTTTGTAAAAAATGGTGAGTCCGTGGTTGAAACTCAGCGATATTTCAGGCGCCACTTTCTTATCGGGCGCCATGGTGAAATACCGAGTCACAATACCATTTTAAGATGGGTGAATGCATTTAGATCTAAGGGATCTGTTATGAAAACGAAGCCACCTGGCCCCTCTCGCTCTGGATAGAATGAGAGGGGCGATTCAGCGCACTCCGGCCGTTCTGCTAGGCGTCACGCTATGGAACTTGGACTGAGTAAGAGCACAGTAAAGCGTATCTTTAAACAAGGATTTAGGGTTACACCCATATAAAATTATGATTTTACAGGAGATGCTGCAGATCATCAACAACGTCTCACGTTTGCTGAGACAATGTTAAACATGTTTGAAGATTATGAGGAAAAGACAATTTTGATGAGTGATGAAGCTGATTTCCATTTGAATGGGGTTGTTAATAACCAGAAATGTTGTTATTGGGCTTTGGAAAATCCTCGTGTGCTACAGCAGAGATCATTTCACAGTCGAAAAGTGACCGTTTGGTGCGCTGTAGGAAAGTATAGAAATTTTTGGACCGTTTTCCTTGAAGAGAATGAAATTACTGTGACTGTGATTTCTAACCGATACGTGAATATGATAACAGACATTTTTAGGCCAGAACTCGAAAAATGAGAAATCAACATGGATCACGTATGGATCCAGCCAGACGGAGCTACTGCTCATACGGTCCAAGCTTCTATGACTGCAGTTCGAGCGTTGTACCCTGAGCAAGTGATCTCATGGTTTGGAATGTTGCGTGGTCTCCGCGCTCACCCGACCTATCCATGTGTGCAATTTATTCCTGTGGGGTTACCTTGAGGCACATGTTTACAAAGAAGAACCACGTACTTTAGAAGAATTGAAGGCCGCAGTAAGAAACCAAACTGAGCTAATCAACGAACAATTATTGGGCAGTGTGAAAGCAAATTTTCGAGAAAGACTGGAAATGTGTGTTCGTCATAACGGCCGTCATTTCGGTGATGTAATATTTAAAAATTGAAAATAATGTAATTTTTCTTTTAAATGGCATAACTTCACCTTCATTTCTGCATAAATAAAAGTTATATGTGTTTAGAACTAACGAAGCAGTGATTTTTCAAAACCATCCGTTTCCCGTTGACCACTCTGTATATAAAGGAAGTGAAAATTAATGAAACAGCAATCACAGAGATGTCAGTCAATGAGTAACAATAATATGTACTACAAAATCAAGCGACTTGACCATAGATAAACTACTTAAGTCGAATACTGAAAAGCGAGAATGTAATAAATATTAAATAAAATAATGAAATAATTAAAATTTTAAAATGTTAAAATGAATAAAATAAGTGAAATATTATTGTTTATTAATTTCTGTAATAATAACAGAATCTATAATTATACGCAAGTGTTGTATTTGGCAGTAGAAATATAAAAACGTATAAGGCCAATGTTAACGTCACTACCGACGCGAAACTAACTTTTTTTGAATGAATAGGCCTAATCTGTACGCTTCGTTATAGCAAATTTCGTGGATCAGTGAAATCGAATTGAGAGTAACGTAAAGAAAAATTGGCAAACGAGGGGGCAAGTACAAGTCATCAACCTCACTTGAAGTCGATTCCGGATACCGGTTGTAAACAGGGTCGTTGACAAGTACTCACTTCGAAGGAGCGTAGTCGATACGCAACATTTTTTTTTTGATTTAAAAAAATGTGTTTAAGAAAAATACTGTATTGATTTTTATATATGCGTTCTCAAACAGAAATACACCAATCAACCGCACAAAAGGAAAAAGGCAAGGCAATGGCAAAAATTAAAAACAAAATAAATCAAATGTTTGTATACAGGCCAGTTTAAAGCAATAAGGAAAACAGACCTGATGATATTTAAACTATGTTTACAAAACTTGGCCAGACAAAGTAAAAAGTAAGCATGCAATGAACAAACAATCAGTGGATTCCAAAGAAGAGCGATCTTGAATTAACGAAATAGAAACAGATATATACAGAAAGATATATAAACATAAAATAACAGAGTGGGTTTAAATATCCAAAACGAGTAATAGATCAGAAGTTATCATTATCACAAATGGGTGAGACGCTGGACGAGAAGACACTTTAATTTAGTTGTAAATAGGAAATAATGAAGGCACGCAGCTGTCTCGCTGATAAGATAGAAGCGGATTTCCCTTTTTGAAATTCCGATTTCACCATCATAATCAATATTAAATCTGTATTAGTTAGCACCTTAAAAATTTTCAAATCACACTGAAAATATACAAACTGACCATGACCGCCGTCAAATCAAATTTCTTAATTTCAGAGTATTTTGAAAATTAAAATCGCCAATTTATGCAGTTTTTAAACCTGATTGCATTGATAGAATCGGATTATTATAAAAATTTAAGAAGTAGAAGTTATGATTTTTAAGTATTTGAAACAGCCGTTATTTTGAAATGTTAAACGAATTTTGCTGATTTACGAACCTGTCCAAGCTATTGCCATAGTAAATATTTATGCCAAGTTTGAATCAAGTCGGACCAAAAAAACAACGATAAAACACACACACACACACACACACACACACACACACACACACACACACACACACACACACACACACACACACACACACACATCAAATTTTAACGACTCCTCAAAATTGATCTAAGGATTAGGATCAATGTTTATTTCAAGGTTCCGCGTCTGGGTTTTACCATGATGGCCGATAAAATAGCTCATTTTTCCAGTGGAAACTCGCTAATAAGAAATAAACTCAGTGAGATAGAAGTCATTGAGCACTCTGTAAATTTACAAATGATCCCCATATACATGATGTAGTGATTACTGAAGGCCTATGTAATATAACGGAAGCTAGTTGCTATAAAGTTCGATGTTAGAATAGCTTTTTTTATTATTTTAAGGCGAATTAAGGCTACTATCGCCTCCCTAAATTGTAAGTGTGAGTGTAAAGTATTAAAGTCGTAAAGTGTGTTGTAGTGTGTATGTGTGTGTTGGCCTCAGGTACCGCGAGGGACGTCTAAATCCTCTCAATATATGCAGCTAGTCTGCACCCTCCTGCGGGGTGTTAGAATAGCAATATTACGTATTTTTTTATGTTAATAACATAAATGTGATCATGTAAGAAATTATTGGGGCCTGAATAAAAACACATACTGTACCAGTAGTTCAAAGAACAATAGCCTCGCAGTATATTAACTGCCACGACCGCTCCACGACAGTGCTGTGGCGCGCTCATAACCTTCCCCGCCAATTTAACCGGTAACCGTAATATTTAGAAATCATGTTACTGGACAAATTTGGAACACAAATTGGAAATTGCATGCTCTTTCTCCACGAAGCTGTCAAAATTATGACAGGCTTTGGCGTTAAACAATTATTACAGAAAATAGCCAACAAATACACTCATCGTTAAATAAAAGACCGCCATCTTGAAACGGAAGTGAATGGGGAAAAATCTTACAATTATTAGTTTGGGTTTTATACAATGTACCATCGTACCAAATTTCAAAACAATCGGTCAATATGTTTAGCTAAAATTGTGTAACAAACAAACACACAAACCAAATGCCAAAAGAGTAGAAAACCAATAGCCTATCACGCGAGAAAAATTCCGATCCTTTCGGCAATTTTAAAATTCATTTGCAAGACTAATTTTAAAATATGTACTATAAGTATAGAGTACATTCTGTAAAACAACACGCCACATTGTATGTTTTTACATACAAAAGTTTCGAGAGTAGGGATCAACACTTGTTCTCAAGTAATTAAAGAGAGCACGAGAGTTGTTGATCCATGCTCTCGAAACTGCATGTGTTTTTTATACAAATAAATGTTGGCAAATGTCCAAAAAAACAGAATAATAACAAAAATATTCCATCATTAATTAATCCTTTCCATAGAATGGACATATAATATTTTCGACTGCCTGATACTTTCGGAAATTTTAATAATTCATTTGACACTCGTTTTAAAATAATGTACTATAAGTAGAGAGTTAATCCTAAATATTCTGTAAAACAACACGCCACAGTGTATGTAAAAACAGTACACAAAGTTTCGAGAGTGTGGATCAACACTCTTGTTCTCAAGTAATTAACGAGAGAACGAGAGTTGGTCCATGTTCTCGAAACTGTGTGTATTTTTATATATACACAAATAATAGCAAATATCTGAATAAAGAGTAATAATAACAAAAATATTCTATCGAAAGGGTTAACCTTTCCATGGAGTTTTTGTACGATTTTTTTTTACTTTTGGATATTTATTAAGTCTAATGGACGTAATATTTTCGACTATCTAATACTTTCGGCAATTTTAAAATTTCATTTGCAATACTCATTTTAAAATATGTACTATAAGTACATATAAGTGTTAATCCTCAATACTCTGTACAAAAACATTCCACAGTGTATGTAAAAACACACGAAGTTTCGAGAGTCTGGATCAACACTTGTTCTGAAATGACTAACGAGAGAACAAGAGTTGATCGGTACTCTCGAAACTTCGTGTATCGTTCTTTATATACACAAATGATGGCACAATTTTAAAAACGGAACATTCCGCAAGTTACGCCACCGGAAAGAATTCTGTTTGAAACAGCATGTAGCAGATATATCAGCGTGATGTAAATTAAACAGTAAAAGAGCCATAAAACAGTGTTGATTAAACAATCCCACCGTCGGTGTTTGTACACGCTCATTGAAAACACTATATTGCTTTTACAGGCCAAATATACATTTGTATTTAGAATAACGTATGTAGAGTCTGGCGTGTTGAACCGCATACTCTGTAAAATTGAGTATTTACTTTTTATTACTAAAAAAATTCATCGATTCTAAAACGCACTGTATTTTACAGACAATTTCTAAGGAAAATTACAAAGTGACAGACATTTTAAAAAAATCAAACTGAATAAATAATATCCTACTGTACTTACTTTAAAATACACGATCAAACACTCAGATGTACTGAGCTAAACCTCGGGATTGATACTTAGTGCCGCATTACGTGACCATAAGGTGTTTTCATAACCGGTAGTTTTTATGTTAATCTCTCTAGTATCGTTAGAGAAATTCTCTGTATAATATCGTGGCATATAAAAACAAACGGGCGTTTCATCTGCAATGCCTATTTAGCTAAATGTATAGTAACGCTTCTTACGAAGTTCAATAATGTGACGCTGGAAGCTGGAGAGTTTTACTTCAAAATCAGCTGGACGTTTTGAAAAATGTAAGTTCCACACCATAGAGATAGTCCAGCGGTTCTCAAAGGGGTCCCAGTGGACTCCGTGGGGGTCTATTGAACTTTGAAGGGGGTCGAATGAATTACAAGTATTTAGAAAATTTAAATGTTCCATCTTGAATTATAAAATCATTTGAAAGCGACATGGCCGATATTGATTTCTCGCTACAAGAAGAATTGATTGAACTTAGAGAAATTTGAAACTCAAAATCAACTTTCAAACAAGTGCCGAATTTTGGAGTTGCAAAGGCATTCACACAAAATACGTCAGATTAACAAGTATCAGCGAACCACTATTGTTAGCATTACCCAGTTCTTACTTGGTTGAGGCTGGATTAGCTATGTAAATAATTTATTGCGAAAGACGAGAAATCGATTCAAGATATCAGAACGTGGTGATTTACTATTATTATTAACAAATATTTCCCCGGATATAAGTAAGATAATCGAAGGACATCAACCGCAACCATCACATTAAAATTGTATGTATTTATGTGATTTATATTTTATTTAAATTTCTGCTTCTATAAACATAATTATATCTTTAATGTATATCCAATAATACGAAATCAAATTATTTTTAAAAAGTGATATTACTGAATTGCTCTTAATAAGAGCTTCATTTGCGGCGATATTGTGCAACACATTGTAAGCATATATGGAATAAAAAAAAATTTACGGGGTCGAAGAAGGTTGAGAACCCCTGAGATAACGTATAGACCTTGACAACGCATAAATCTATCAAACCAACCTCCTGTAGCTTTAAAATGACCCAGTAACATGCTGCTGCTTCCAGTGCTTTCAGGTTCGTCATTTGACGCGTAACTTCTAGCATCAGTTACGAATTGTAGGACGGTTTCATCAATTGCGGGATAGCGTACTTTTTCAGTTCCGATAAAATATTTTAACGTAGCTTTACACGCGAAATATGAACGTAGCTCTGTTCTTGCACAACCTGCGAATATTTGATTCAGTATTGTAACTTCCCGTTCTGTAGCTCTGTTTCCATTTTGTTCAGCGAATAAAATAATTTTTCGTTTTATTGCTGCATCATAATGTACTTTTTTAAAGTCATTTTAACTACATACGGTGTATTTTAACAATTCAATTCTAAAAAATAACACAAGTTTTAATAAAATCACTAGTTACAACACAAGACTGAACTGAAAAACACTCGTTACTCAGTAGCTATTGGAATCAAAATGACTGAACTGTAGTGGAGGAGGGGCTGTCAAAGTGAATGACCTTGCAGAGGGGCAGTTTGTTCTATTGTTCATTTCTCAGAATATGAAAATAGAAGTAATTTTATATTACCGTTTTGACATCAAACGTAAGACGCCATCAGTTTTAAGACTCACTTTGTTTTTTTTTTTTTTTTTTTTTTTTGAGGATCAGAACAGGAAAAAATATGCGTGTTAGAATCGATGAAATACGGTATTTAACAAAATCATTCTTTACTTTATAACGCATTCCCCGGGAGTAGCGCAGAATATTTTTGTAAACAAGTTAATTGAATGTTTGCATACAGATAATTTGATTGCCGAGCAATTGAAGCGGACGAAATAAATAAGGACAGTACAATATCCTGTGGAGCAGTGAACTTGGTTCTTTGGCAAATAACAGAGGACTTGGCAAATGGCTGCACCGCAATGGCCGTCAAGGTTATTTACAGTAAATAAATGACCAACAACTGTAAACACATCTTAATATTTAGTGAATTTAAGCAAAACTTGCGCTGGCTTCTAAATTTAAATATTTCACTTCACTTTTAAAGGCATCACGTAACTTCAAATTTCACCTTTTGTATTATAGTTTAAAAAACTTTTAAAAGTGTAAAGCAGGTTAAAAGTTATAATACTTTAAAGGATAAGTCAAAGAACGAGTTGATTTTGTAAAATCTTTAGAATTTGTCGAGAATATGTAGTCCCAAGTATAAGGATTTTAAAAAATTTCAAATTTCCTAAAAAAACGTGTGGAACTCGGGGATTTACAAACAGAAACGAAATTTTTAATAATGATATTTTTGCTGAATATCGGACAAACTTTCGCTTTCTCTCATATCATGCGAGTTGACTGTTTTTATTTAAAGGCAACAATATATTGCATAGTGTACGTATTATGTAATATATAAATTAAGTATATATTATTATCGATAAATTGTTATACATTTTTACATCATGAACATGTTTGCATATATAACATTTTATCTTTCTGTCTAACTCTTCCTTTTAATTTCGCTAGCACCTGTACTGTATATAACTTGAATCGACACTACCACTACCTGAATAATCCATAAAAAGTGGTATTTCACGTCAATGTGTTGAAAATAAGTTCTGAATTATGCTGCACTAATTTAGTTTCTGAACCATAATTAGTTAGAAGATACGTTTACAAATATCTTGTTTTATTAAATAAATAATTACGTGAACATAGCTTAGATATTATTTACTGCAGTTATACGAGTAAAAGATCAGTTGTTTTATATTAATTCGTAACGATCAGCTGATTTCATTGAACAACTGATAGGCTACAATAAATTTTAGGTTATGTTGTTAAAAGGTAATATTAATAAAAAATATTAGAAACGTTTATATTAATTTCGAATGTATTATAAACGGTTATAACGTGCGTGTGTTCTTCAATCAGGGAGGAATTCCGAAACTGAACGTTTTTATATAATACGCGTGTATTGTTATCGAAAAGGAGGAAAAAAAGAAAGAAACAGAGAGACGACATTTGTTTGCTCGTTTGTTCTATATCTCCGTTACGTTGTTCCGTTCGGGACAATTGTTTTCTACTCACTCCTCTCGCCAAAGCTAACGTTAAGAGTTTCGCTTCAAAAATAAAAAAAAGTGTGAAAATAAATCCATTTTAGTGATAGACCTGTTGAATTGAAAGCCAGCAACTGAAAATGTATTAGGTTAATAAGGCAAAGACCTTTATTATATCTTTAAAGGCAAAAAAAAAAAAAAATACAAAATCTACAAAGCGTACCACATTTCCACATCTTTAAAATTAGGTACAGTATCAAGCGTAAAAGATGCTACGTATTCAATATGGCAACAGATTCTTAGTTTTAAAGTTAACTCAAACATTGAATAGAATACCAAGGACATCAATAAGCTAGCGATAACTGAAACTAAAAATATTATTTTAAACTAATACAATCACAATATTACTTACTTGGTAAAATATTTCATCAACTAAACTGACATCCACTAAACCAGCATTCTCGGGGCTCTTCAAAGGCTGAAGGTATTTCTGAAACATTTTCATTAAGTCTGTGAAGCAATACTGTAATGCTTTTTTTTATAACTTGTTAAAGTAGCAGTTCAAAGAACAATAGAATTCGAAATACATTCTTAAGTAATTGCTTGGCCACCGTTCCACAACAGCGCACTGACCGCTCGTAACGTTTTCCGCCAAATTTCACCAGTAACCATAATATTTAGGATATATTTAGGATATATAATAATATATTATTAACTAACTTTATTGGAAATTATATGCTCTTTCTTCAAGAAGCGGTCAAAATTATGGTACGTCTTGTCCTTTCAGTCAGTATTACAAAAAACAGATTGCATCTACACTCGACATCGTTAAATCTGAGGCCGCCATCTTGAAACGGAAGCGAATGTGGAAAAAATCTTAAACATATGTCGTTTGGACTTTATACAAGGTAATTCCATACCAAATTTCAAAACATCGGTCAATGCGTTTGGCCAAAACTCCTTACACTCATCTTAGATAAATCAGACGCCGCCATCTTGAAACGAAATTGAATTGGTAAAAAATGTGACATATATGTCATTCGGGCTTTATAAAAGGTACCTTCGTATCAAATTTCAAAACAATCGGTCAATGCGTTTGACTAAAACAGCGTACACTCACCGGCAAATGAGAGGCCGCCATTTTGAAAAAAAAGTGAAAGGGAAAAAAATGTAATAACGTCGTTCGTGCTTTATACGAGGAACCGTCGTATCAAATTTCAAAACAATCGGTCAATGCGTTTGACTAAAACTGCGTACACTCATTATTGTAAACCAGGGGCCGCCATCTTGGATCGTAAGGGAATGGGCAAAAATCTAACATAAACGTCGTTCGGGCTTCATACAAAGTAACTGCGTGCCTAATTTCAAAACAATCGATCAATGCGTTTGGCCAAAACTGCGTAACAAACGCACAAACCACACGCCGAACCGTCGAATTGAAACAAAGATCGCCAGGTCAATTAACAGAGTAATTTTATTTTAACTTTTTTTGGTTTTGTAAGTTTGATTATTCTACAGACTAGCACTGTAATGCTTTTCTAATAAACGTTTTACTATTTAATTGTGCTTTTAATACCCCTACAAACCTTTCAATAAAGGAATTTATTAAAAACCTTCTTTTACTTTCTTAATCACTATCTTGTTAAAACTGGCAAAATATTTGCAGTAGCCTAAATTGTGTTTTATAAATTAAAGACCTGAATAATCATTGGAATTAAGATGTTTAACTTAAATTATACATCAGAGTTCAGAACTCACCATAACTAGAATCTGTAGAGACTCGACGTAGGACCGTTCTGTATCGTAGAGTTCTACTACAACGTGAGTTCTTGTATCCTGCAACAATTGTGCCAATAATGTAAAACAATACTACCACAATATTATCTATAGATACTTTACAAATACAACAGATTCAGACACATTTCAAAAATAAGATAAATAATAATAAAAATATTGCCTCATAGTAGAAAGTACACTGATCGAATGACGTTATATACCTATTAATAAAACCTATTTTTGGTGAGAAGTTATGTATAGTATTGTATGTTATTACTGGAATTTATTTTGACATTTTCTATCATTTGTGTACATACGACCATTAAATATAAACGTACTAGAATGATAACCCATATAAGATGCTGCTGGCATCTTGTGGCAGAATGTTTAATTACAGTTAAATATACAATAGTACTGTCTATTTTCTCAAGCGTCTCCACCATTTGTCCCTGCAGCTTGCAGCATTCGTAGCGGCAGATAGTATAATTACTTGGACTCTAGCCGCTAAAATCGAACACACTTTTTATAATGGTGGCTGTACTTCTAGTAGGTATTCAATGGCACGAGGTTTGGAGATTATAGATCAACTATCGTTCTCAAATGCCTAACATAAAACCTAAACACGCAACAAGAACATAA
Source organism: Callitettix versicolor (assembly GCA_022606455.1). Taxonomy (NCBI): domain Eukaryota; kingdom Metazoa; phylum Arthropoda; class Insecta; order Hemiptera; family Cercopidae; genus Callitettix; species Callitettix versicolor. Next base: position 82,438,074 of record CM040189.1, read on the forward strand.
GCTGCTAGGCATACTTGAATACTTAGTTTTAAGGTATTTTAAAATAGGCCTAGGCATGTAGGCTTATATTCTTGTTGTGTATTTAGGTTTTATTTAAGATATTGAGAACGGCAGTCTATTAAACGAAATCGATTTATATACACAAATGATGGGAATTGTCCGAATAAACTATAGGCCTAGTAATAACACAAATAGCCCACATCAAGGAACGACTAAAAAAATGTACGTTTTATTACATAATTCAAAGTTGTGTGTGATGGAATTAAAAAAAAATTGATGAACTTTTTTTAAATCAGTTGTTTGGGCTCTGACCAGTTGAACTGCTCATAGGTCTAACTTAACATCATTTCTGAAAAGGACTGAAAGTGCAAGTTTCACTTTAGGTCTTCATTGCTTGCCCATTCTTGTCTGCGGTCTGCCTTCCATTTTAGCTCGTGGTATGTTGAAATGTCCTTAGATATCTGATATATAAATTTCGATTGTGGCCTTTCTCTTCGGGTTTCCTCCACTTCTGTTTTTCGTTTTGTTATACTGTCATGTTGTTCATCTTTTTTATTGTAGTTTTCGAAAAAACTTCGATTTTCTTCCAACGTAAAAAAAAAACACCTCTTCATCCTTTTAAATCTATGATTTTTTTTCTTTCCAAAGAAAACAACTTTTGAGGTTAAGTTAAAGGACTTGGTGGTCCTAACTTCGCCTCAGATAAAAACAATTCTATTCAATCATTACAAGCAAAACACTACACAATGATTTTTAAGAGATTATTTTTCATCAGCAAATAAATATATTTTTAAGTGAATATATTTGTCTGTTTTATTCACAGCGATTTTCGTTAAGTCATACTAACACAAACAACAGTTCATATATAAACATAAAAACATGTACGCAAAATCCCACATTTTTTTTTGTCACATAAAATTATTGTGGACGCTGCATTATTTTGCTTTATTGACAATGACCCTGTGAGATTGAAACGAGAGAGTCACTGTTATATTAAAATAACTATTGTTACTTAAGAAATAGGACTACAATTAATAATTCTATCAACTTTACTGCCTAAATACAACTAATATAATATGCGTTACAATAATAAAATAACTTATTATCTACATGGCATTATCGACTCAAGTACTGATTACCGACAGGAAGGTAATTAATGGACTACATTTAAGGACTTTGGCATAATAAAAAACCTGTACAAAGTTTGTTATCAGTACTTTTGTTATTCTTTTACGGTTTTAACTCCTGACATTGTCCTTTCCCTAATGCTATTGCTTCATAAATGGGCAGAATTTGGCGTTCATTCAGCACTGCAAAGGAAAACGGATGAGCTATGGTTCTGATTGAAAAAGCTAAAGCCATGACTGAAGACTTTCAATGTACTAACCATATGTCTCCATCAAATCAGTTTTTTACAGATCTAGGCTTTCAATTGAATATAGCGCCAAGGATAAAAAAAACATTGGCCTTTTTAAAATAATTAACTACATTTTGCACATTAAACGTATTTTGGAGCATCCTCATGAAACTTACAATATAAAATAATAAATATTTCATAAGAATCCTTCAAAATTTTTAATATGTAAATTACTCTTTAAATTAATAAGAAATCATTCCACAAATCAGTTTTTCTTTCCAAAAGACCTGTTATTGGTATTTCATTTTATCATGCATTGACCAAACTCTGTTTCCAACAGAACAAAGAAAGCAATTCTTGGATATACTTTGTGTTACATACAAATAATTATTACCGTTAATGTAGATTAGACGTGAGTTAATTGTTCATTGTCTCGCAACAGTAAATTTACAGTAAGACACAAATATTTGACCTTTAGGTTAACTTTTGGACAACTGTCAAGGGGAGAATTTAGTTATAAAATAATACGCCTGGGCTGGGGTGGGGAGAGGAGAGGTGGCTGGGCTTTTTATAGCTCTTGTTGATTTGAATGGCTGCAACCTTGCCCCAGAATGGTGGCTGTGGCACTTACGGCCCCCGTTTATTGTACAGGATGATTCACAGAGTTTAACACCACTCTGGTAGTTTTGGTGATCAATTAGAGTGCGTTCTGGTGTTCCTGAAATTTCGGGAAGATTGACAGTTTAACGGATGTTGAGTATTTTAGCGACCGAATGTTTTGTGCTCTTTCAAATATTTTGTTGACTCCTGCAGGAGAACTACAGTTTAAATAGTTATAACCAGCTCCTCCCGGGTTTAAAGAGAAGATTTTTTTCCTGTAGTCCGTACTTTAAGCCAGTCAGACGGTAAGGTTTAAAGCAACGAAAGTAACTGCGGTCAGAAGGATGCGCAGTTCAGTGACGCATCAGACCACCGAGCCCACCAAAGGAGTTTGCTACCGGTGATCCAGGAGAAGTGATCATTTCTTCTGTTAAAAAAAAACTACGTGAATGTTTTTGAAAATACACTCTGAAACCACCCTTTAAATCGTTATTTTGCTTAAACTATGTAGTGTTTTCGTACGCAGTTTGCATAACTGACCACCTGGCTTGAATTGTTAAGAGTTAAAATACAAATACGTAACACAGAAGTCATACATTTCGAAAATAAAAATGTATATTGGTTAAATTTTCTTCTTCCTGTGGAGGACACTGAAATGAGCAGCTGATGGGTTTAGCGATCCCACCGTACCTCTAGCTCATACTACTCTCAGTTATCTACTCTAGACGCACATTCACTACTCGACATAGCTTGGCTAACTCTAAAGTGTAAAGCGCCCTTGCTGATGGAGTGTATGATACCGGCCTAATGGTGTATCAAACGGAGCATTGAAAGACCTAGTAACATTCCAATGTACTACAGCCTTACGCACACGCAGGCGGGGCTCTATGTGGGCGGTCATAATTACCGTAGATACTCATGTTCCTATGAGTAAGAATGTAAATAGAATGAGCGGGAAACTCACTGGTCAAATGACACACAACCTCTGTGATAAGGATCAAGTAAGAGGGGGAAATTGAAAGGCAATTAGCAGAACAAGCATTTTCAAGTACCCAAATAGTGAATTGGGAAATCACAAATTAGAAGTGGGGAAGTTATTTGTTGTGCTCTCCGGGAGAAAAAGTTTTGGCGTTTACCAGGTCGGCAGCAAGCTGGCGAGGCGCTTTTCCTGTTCGGAATTGTGAAATAAATTCGTTTCGTATTTATTCGCCGGATCCCTCTTATTTCCTCCCGAGCAAGTTGTGGTGTCTTATCAGTTGTTCCGGGTGTTGGTAGACTGCGTGTAATTGTTCTGTAGAGGGTGATCCTCCTCGAAGTTCTGCCGAACAACGATATTCAACCTGTATTTATACTCAAAATTATGGTGGCCTCAGAATTCCATTGTTAAAACTAAAGAAAGAACGCATCAATCAGAATGAAGCTATTGCATAAGGGAAATGCGATGTGATGCGCCGGCAGTAATGCCTGGATAGAAATGTGTTATTTGACGTAGTATAGATCCGAGATACGCGTGCATTGCAAACCAATCGAAAGTGAGTATTTCTTGAAGAAAGTAAATTAGGTTTCGCAGGATTAAGCTGCTTCCAAGCCGGGAGAAGTACGGGGATTTTTAACGTGGTTGTTTAGGCGTTAGCAAGCGGAACTAGGTTGTGTAACTCAGTTCCTATGTTGTTTAGGAGATGACATATTCACCTTGTATTATGTGAGATTATTGTTTTGAAATGCAGAAGGCGCTATAGCTGAACATTTCAGGAATATAGAAAGGGGGCACAGTAGATCTCCAAGATCGCAGTGCAATAGTAACCCTAGAAAGTAATTCATTCATTCGTAAATTTTCTTCTAGTTGGACATGTGTTTTTGGAGTTTCGAAGGAACGTTTAAGGACCAAAGTTGGAACACTGGTTTAAGTTGTATGATCGAACTCCGATAACAAAAAACTGTGATTACACTAATTGTTTGCTTTTGTAATTACTTATTTTCTACGGAATAGCAACACAAACGTTTTGTTTAGCTACTAAGTGTAGGCTGACGCAGGTAGAAAGGCCTTAGGCAAGACAGGTAAATTGCCGTCATATGAAAAACAAAAACAAAAATCTTTTTTTTTTGTGAGAACACTAAGGAATTTTATTTGAACTATCGCCTTATCACAAAGTGTTGTTGCCCTTTAGATGAGGGTAGTTTGTTGTTTTTAGTTAAGCGGTGCGATGACTGAAGCTAATTATAAAAATAGTGTCTGCTGAACTGCCTCCATGGTCGCGAAAAAAGAGGAAGACACCGAGACTTATTTAGTTGGAGCGAAGGAAGCGAGAGAGAGGGGATTGGATCAAGATCTGTGGAATGATAGGGAAATATGGAAGTTAGGAATAGGAAGACGTCTGAGAACTTTTTAAGCCGAAAAGAAGATTCGAGACTACAGTTACTACCGTAAGTTGTACTCCTTGCGTTAAGACTGATCCTTCGTCCTCTTTAGCCTTACTGGTCATGAAATATGAAATGGTTACAAATTTGATCCAGACAGATAAAGGGGTGAAATCATATAGACATAGTAAAATACATTACAAAGAGAAGGCTTAGGGTTCAGATTTTGAGGCCGTGGTCCGCAATTTCAAGTGACAAAGTTTGTGCTGTATTTATTTATGCAAGTAATTTTGAAATCAGCTGATTTAAACGTTATAGGTTAGGTTACGGAACTACAACTGCAGGCTGGTAGGAATGGAAGTAGATGCAGCACTAAAACCAGGTAAATTTGTACAGTTTTATTGAACAGGAACTAGAAGACGTAAACCGGTTTAATTTGATCACTCCTACACTGGAGGATGTCAAAACATGTCTGCTACGGACTTGGGCACAACCAGTTTCGTTTTGCTTCATTGCTTCAACAACCTATACAAAATACAGAGAAAGTTTAGAAATGGGCACAAAATGTCGATGAAAGTATTAGGGTCCTAGTTACTGTACTGAACGCCACAAGTTTGTCTGTCTGTCGTACAAACACACTAAAATGTACGTGGTAAAGAAACGTTACAGTTTTGGGTTTTTCAAGTTTTAAATGCCAATTTATGCAGATTAAAAAATAGTTGTAAGTTAAAAATTATGATTTTTAAAGGTTGCTTTTTTGAAACTGTCCGACGGATTTGTCCAAGCGTTTTGCTAAAATCAACGTTTCGTGCAACGACTGAATCAAATCGGCGTCAGTTGGCATATTGGAGTATCAAATTGCATTGAAAATACGTTGACGGACAGCCGTTAGAATCCAATTTCCTAATTTCAACGGATTTCAATTTCAAAGCACTAATTTACGCAGCACTTAACGCTAATTACGATAGTAAAATCAGATTTTCAAAAATATTCAAGACAAAGAATTTATTATTAAAAAAAAATTATTTATTTATTATATTTATTTATATAAATAAATAAATATTAATGTATAATATAAATAAAAATTATTTATTTATTCATTTAATTTATTTATTTTGTAACTGTCTTTGTTGTATAAACGAACTTGTCTGAGCTATTACTAAAATCGAATTGCAGCGCCAAAATTCGCGCGAACACACACACACACACACACACACACACACACACACACACACACACGAGGTAGGATCAAAAGTTCCCGGAATTGGTCAATGAAAATTTATTGAAAGTTGAAATAATATTTATTCAAATTCAATAATATTCAATAATAATTTATTGAAAGTTGAAAATTTATTGAAAACCTATATTATTTTAATCTTATTTTCCTGCAAAATACTCTCCTGCATGTACAAGCTCCTTCCACCGCTCACAGTATCGTTGGAAACGCCTGAAAGCCATTTTTGGAAATTTCGTTCAGCCGCTTCGTCGCACCTTGTGAATCAGGAAAACAATGTTCCTTCAATTTTCAGTCGCGGAAACAGGCAAAAATCCTTTGGTACAAGATCGGGAGAACAGGGAGGGTGTCCTAGAGTGGTAACATTGTGCTTGGCAAGGTACTTTTTCACCATCAGTTATCGATGAGATGCTAACTGATAAAATCGAGATAATATTTATAACATTCGATTGTCATGCAACAAAAACCAATCGTTCCCTGCCCAGTTTTCAACTAACTGCTTCTCGTAGCCGTTTCATGATCTTTTTTGTACAGTTTTTTCAACTTTTTTTACAGTTATGGGTAAATTCGTAGTGAATAAAGTTGTGGTAATAAAAAAGCACCTCCAACATCACTTTATCCCGGTTTCTCTCCAAGAGAAATTTTTCCTTTCTTGGTGACAGTTTAAATTTCCATTCAGCAAACTGCCGTTTCATCTCAGGTTCGTAAAGGAAGCACCATGATTTTCACCACTGGATTTTAACCTGTTTCCACGACTGAAAATGAGATGGAAGGGACAACGGTTTGCTGATTCGTAAGAGGTGATGGAAAATGCGACGAAGCAGCTACACGAAATTTCCAAAAATGGCTTTCAGGAGTGTTTTCAAAAATTTTATGAAAGATGGAAAACTTTTTATGTACATGCAAGAGGAGAGTATTTTCAAGGAAAATAAGATTAAAATATTATATGTACTTTCAATAAATTTTCATTGACCGATTCTGGGAACTTTTGATCCTACCTCGTGTGTGTGTGTGTGTGTGTGTGTGTGTGTGTGTGTGTGTGTGTGTGTGTGTGTATATATATATATATATATATATATATATATATTATATATATATATATATATATATATATATATATATACATTATATATATATATATATTTAGATAGATAGATAGATATGTATAATATATATGTAAGTTTGAAGACCATTCAAAAGTAATCTAGAAGTTATGATCGGTTATCTTTTCGAGATCCCGGATCTGGGTTCTAACAAGTAGCAAAGTGGGCTAAGTGTAATAAAAATTGTCAAATAAATTCACTTAATAGAACCGAGGGAATGAGGAAGCAGGCACATAACGTTCACTGATGTGACAACAAGATGACACTACACACGTCACGGCCCATGTAATTTTCCGTCCTCAATAAACTTGTTGCTAAGGCTAACATATCAACTAGTGGCAATGGCGGTGACTGTGTTTGCGTGCGCGCGCGCGCGCGTGCGTGCGTGCTGCCTTGGTTACGCTACGCTGTCTGCCGTCTGGGGGTTGCCCTTTGACATTTAGCTCGTCTGCCGATATGTCGCAGTTGGTTAGGGGTTGTTTCTATTTAAACTGTACGGTTAAATAATATAACACAATTATTATAACTTAAAATTTGCGTATTCTTTAAAGGAGGCGGATAATTAGCCATGCCCTTAAAGAATGTGTTTAAACCCTGAAACAGTACCTGCATTATCCCGGTTCAAAAGTTAAAAAATTAGGATCTTTAATTTATCAAAACACTTCGTTCAAACGTAAAGCATATAATTACTAACATTTCAGATCACAAATATAGGAATTTTTGAAAAGTACTAAAAATACAGTTGTTGTGTTTGTAATAACCAAAACTAACAACAATCGGTTATTGTATTTGGAATAGTCAAAAGTAACAACAATAAGGTTATTGCATTTGGAATAGTGGAAAGTAACAACAATACGGTTATTGTATTTGGAATAATCAAAAGTAACAACAATACGGTTATTGCATTTGGAATAGTGGAAAGTAATAACAATACTGTTGTTTTGTTTGGAATAGCCTAATAATACGGTTGTTGTGTTCAGAATAACCAAAATTAACAACAATATGGTTATCGCATTTGGAATAGTCGAAAGTAACAATAATACTGTTGTTTTGTTTGGAATAGCCCAATAATATGGTTGTTGTGTTTGGAATACCCAAAAGTAACAACAATACGGTTATTTTATTTGGAATAATAAAAGTAACAATACGGTTATTGCATTTGGAATAGTCAGAAGTAACAACAATACTGTTGTTTTGTTCGGAATAGCCCAATAATACGGTTGTTGTGTTTGGAATAACCAAAAGTAACAACAATACGGTTATTTTATTTGGAATAGCCCAATAATAGGGTTGTTGTGTTTGGAATTAGCAAAAGTAACAACAATACGGATGTTGTGTTTGAAATACCTTATTCAGCTGTATATAGTTTCCCATAAAATATTGTGTTTATATTGGAAAAGACAAAGTGTGTGCCAAGATCTAACTTAAACAGAGCTTGTCAGTGTGTGGAGTGTTTGTGGTAAAGTGAGTTCATGACGTCACCACAGATGGAATATCAAGAACCCTTACCTTATCGCACTGATAAAAGAAAACATTGCAATTATTAAATTATCGCGGTTCGCGCTGTGTCTCTGACGTGATGAAAACAAATTAACTGTAATAAATATTTTTTTAATCTATTTTTTTCCATAAAGTCTGATTTCACTATAAAAAAAATCAACGTTTAAATCTGAATGAGTCAATAGATACCGTTGGAAAAGAAAATGCTAATTTAAATACTTTCGAAGTTAAGCGTGAAGTATATTTATTTTTGCAACTAATTTGTACAGGATTGCTCTTTAATATTATGTATATAAATAAGGTCTCTAATTACTTAAATTATCAGTGAGCGACACTGAACTAGTGCCAAGCTCTAAAAACTGTTACAGCATCAACAATTGGAACCCACGTGATTATATTTATTTAAATTTTCACTTCTGTCGGCCACGACTGCCATATTTATTTTGCGTTGATACGGCTGTGTGATATTTTGAACCTATTGTAAGTAACGAAACTGTCCAAAGTGTTCCCGAAATCGATGTTTTTAACAAGTTTGAAACAAAATTGTGAACGCTCTAGATCTTAAACACACATGCGCGCGCAGACACACACACACACACACACATTCTTATATTAATATATATATATATATATATATATATATATATTCATTTTACTATATATCAAAATGTCCTAGAGGTTAGGATTGGCGAATATTTTAATGTTTTAATGTTTCTGATCTGGGTCTTTCATGATGGCACCCCGATAGCTCTTTATTTTTGAAAACGTTTAATTTTCATGGGCAACCCTTGCGTGTTCTGCTAATACTGAATAAACAAACGTATACACATATTAATGCATCGGAAATACTGTTAATCTTTGGTGATGACGGAGTGAAGACAGCATATGTTCGCCTAAACAGCTGATTTCGCCTATAATATTATTTCAAATGAGCTTATGTAATCGTCAATGTTTACGAGGAACATAAAAACATTAAAAACAGTGAAAATTGTAATTTGATTATCGATATTGCAATATCTATTAGTTATACAAAGAAGGAATACAGATAACAGAAGTGATTATTGTTATAAATTGTATTTAAGTTAACATATATAATTATATTGTAAAAAAGTTACATAGATTTTATTTAAAACTATATACTAACATGACATTAATAAGAAGGAAATTGTTTATTTAGAAACTACGAAGCAGACACCCGCTAGGGACAAAGACCAGCTCTATAAATGAATACAGTACACTCGCGATAATCCGGCGCGTCCAGTAATCCGTCGGTATATTATTTGTGTTCTTTCAAGAAAATAAGGAAAAATTAGAATCGTACGCCAACATTCCCGAGCGTGTGTCAAGTAAACGAAAAACGATGAACTTTGGTAAGTTTCCGGAAATCGAAGAAACGCTTTTCCTTGTTTTTACAAGAAAGACACGGGCATACACCAATTTCTGGGGAGATAATGCGCGAGAAAGCAAAAGCTTAGGAAAAAAATGCCGAATAAAGTTGACTTTAAAGCCAGTGACGAGTGGCTCGATAAATTTAAGAAACGGTATTGAATCCGTTTTTTGTATATTTCTGGTGAAAAACTATTGTGCGATGTTAAAGTTGTTGCTCCGTTAATACGGAAGTTTAAAGAAACATTAAATAATTTAAGTTTAGGTCCGAATCAAGTTTACAGTGCGGACGAATTCGGTTTATTTTGGCGAATGCTTCCGCAAAAAACTTTCGTTCATGTGTACTGTCTACTGTAATATGCATAGAGTAGTTTCAATGTTTTTTGACTGTAGTTTTAAGAGTTCTTCAGTATTTTTTAATAGCGGTTTAATCTTAAACTCAGTTATTAAAGTAAAAGTGCTTACTTTACTTTTTCTCTGTTTACTTACTAATTTACTGCCATTTCCTTCCCTTCTACTAATCCGTCGTGTTCGGTAATACGGAGTAGCGCCGGGTTACAGTGAACCTACTATCTTGCATTTTTTTGGAAATTCGTCCCATCACTTCAGCTAGACAAGTGTGTTCAGGTTAAGCCCGTGTGACTACCAAAAGCCGAGCTGTTGGTGCTGAGCGGAGCGTACTATGCATTTAAAACCTAACCTTTTGTTTTTAATATAACTACGACCACTGAAAGCGTAATGGAACTGAGCAAAGTCAAACGGCGTTGCTTCCATTCCGCGTTGCTTCGATCGGTTTTGAAGCTGACTTCGGTTCCCCCACCACGCTGACCACGCCCCAAACTTATAATTTCCCGTTACTTAGGTTAACATTGCCTAAGAGAATATTCTTTGTTAGATTTGTACACAGAAAATTCTCCTAAAATCAGTTACAGTTAGGCCTAAACATTAAGATTTAAAAGATATAAACGCGTTCTTTAAACTGAATGAACTCCGCTTGCTATTCGTCTTCATTCCGCTCCACTCGGCTCAGCTCAGCGCAACTCCGCTCCGCATTTTGTGACCGCCCGGCCTAAATATGCCTACTTGATGCATTTAATATTAATCAATATAATTCCTTGATTTGTAGTTTAACATATATTTATTGTATTAATTAATATTTAAAAAAAAATACTTTTATATCGATAAACAAATTATGTTGGTAACTTATAACAAATGCTGTGTTTATTTAAGGACGCCCAAGTCCTTTATTTCGGACTGTAATTACAGCCGGTAGCTACGTTAAGTGCTCAGCAGGCATTAGTCCAATACAAATACCCGGTGTTGTCTGAACATGGCGCACTGTCCTCTGCCCACACTGACGGGCCGAAGTACTGACGTGCATTGCTCTGCTTTCGTACAGGGTGAATGGGCTTTAAGCTCGGTCTCCGCACATGTCTGAGCAAATCAGTCAACGCAGACCAGTACGAATCGAATGAGTTCAACAATTTTACCAATCAGTTCTGGGGAAATAGTCATATAGGTAGTTTTATTGTGGTCAATTTTACCATCAGTTGTGGGAAACAGTCATAGGGATAGTTTTACTGTGGTCAATTTTACCAATCACTTCTGGGAAATATTCATAGGGGTAGTTTTACTGTGGTCAATTTTACCAATCAGTTCTGGGGAAACAGTCATAGGGGTAGTTTTACTATGGTCAATTTTACCAATCACTTCTGGGAAACATTCAAAGGGGTAGTTTTACTCTGGTCAATTTTACCATCAGTTGTGGGAAACAGTCATAGGGGTAGTTTTACTCTGGTCAATTTTACCAATCAGTTCTGGGGAAACAGTCATAGGGGTAGTTTTATTCTGAAAAATTTTAAAAGTTCGTCCAAAATTAAGTATTATTAGCACTCGTAAATATACAATCTAATTTGGATTAGTGTCTGATTTCCAAATTGGTAACGTGACGTTGACAAATATTCGAAGTGGAAAAAATGATTTCAGCCAATGTTTGTAGATCACATTTACTAATTCCCTTTAAATTTTCCTCCCTTTAGTGTTGACCTTTATTACAAAAGTTGTGCCCCATTTGACCAGTTTTTGTTTTGCGATGAGTTCCCGCTCATACTGTTTACATTCTTACTCGTGTGTTTCCTTAAGTAGCTAGGAAAACAATGTCCACCCATAGAGAGCCTCTCATGCATGGGTAAGGCATGGGTAAGGTACACTGGCAGGTTGTCAGGTATCCCAGGGCTCCTTTTGATACGCCATTAGGCTGGTGACATTCACTCCATCAGCAGGGGCCGCTTTACACTTTAGAGTGAGTCAAGCTGTGTAGAATAGTGAATGTGTGTGTGTGTGTGCGCGCGCGCGCCCATGCGTGTGTTTTTTGAGCAGACGAGTGAAAGTAGTATGGTCTAGAGGTATGTGATTGTAAACCCATCAGCTGATTGCTTCATCTGCCTCCGCCGGAAAGATGGCAGTGAATAGAAAAACTTGGCTAAAATTTAGTGAAGACCAACTTAAACTGAAACTTTTGCAAGGGAACACGTACGCCTCGCTACGAACCTGTAAAAACATCAAAACAACACAATAAATACATGAGTGCACAGTTCTCACCGGGGGCGCTGTGGTACAACAACATGGCGGATTGTCTTCCGTGTCGTGAGTAGGCTGAGGCGGCGGCGGGCAGCAGGTTAGAGTAGGATCGCTGAGCCGCAGACGCAAGGCGTCCCTATACTCCATGCCTGGTACACGCATACTCACATTGCTTTGTCACTGTAATAACACTTACTGCACACTTGAACACTTGGTCACACACACGTAGCTAAACCACTTGTCAGTTAAATCAACTGTAATTGTAAAGAACAGTGAGAAGGTCCTCGGCAGCTACTGACAATACGATCTAACCTAACACTTTACGCGAGTGTCATGACAAATACAGTATGTAGAGTATCTGCGAGGTATCTTATCACTTTTTAAGAGCAACAAATCGTTAATAAACAGTTTGCTTTAATATAAAATGTGCAGTACTAAAATGTTACTACTATTTATTCAAACATTTGCCACAATTTGTGTTTTTACAACAGTCCACGGAGTTTCTAGAGTATGGATCAACTGGGGATCTGCCCTTAGTATTTTTTGTTAGTTTTTAGTATTTTAATATAGTTCTAGGCATCTGGGCTTATTTTGTAGTTGCATTTTTAGAATTTAAGTTAGGAACTTAAACCAGAGTTGATCCACACTCTCAAAAAGTAGTGTATTGCTTTATACACACAAATTATGACAAATGTCAGTAATAATTCAAAAAACAGAATGCTAAAATGGTTACGGAATACCCAACTCTGTTTTTAAAATTGTTAAAATAACGGGATTTGTAATAAAATCTATTGTTAATGTTATTATTATTGTTTGTTCGCATATTTGCCATAATTTGTGTAGGCTATACGAAAAAATACACGAGAGTATGGATAAACTCTACTTCTTAAGTACCAAAAACATAAACTTAACAACTAAAACATAAATATAGGAATGTTGACAACAGTTTCTCAGATGGAAGTCATTGACCTTACAGAATGTGTCATAGAGGACACAAAGGACATCTATACAACAGAGCTTCACTACTGTCCTTAACGAACCACAACTATAATTCCAAGAGGGGGACGTGAAGGCATAACGGAGGAATGAAGAGGCATATCGGTGTACCAGAATAGGAGCTGACAGTACTTTCATTGGCCCAGAATTGGTTTATAGGGAACAACAAGATCTTGGGAGAGATCGGACGGTCTTGAACAGTCAAAGAGGATGCTTAGTGGATCCCTTACAGGCGATACCTTTAGGCTAAACAGGATGGATCTGCGAACAGTGACGTATTTTCACGAAATGGGTTTCCATATGTATGACAAATCTTTTGTGTACGAAATGTAGTACAGTTACGGAAACGGCTTAACTTTTTGACTGTTTTGGACATACGATGGAACAGGGCAACATCATCCGAAGTATCTCACGGTTCTCTAAAGACTTGAGGTTGGATTGGGAAGGTTGAATCTGTGAACGAGGGTGCAAAATAAGATATATAGTTGAGTGGCAAAAGCAGGATCATGGAAGTCCTAGCCCTCTAGTGGAACAAAAACTGTAACATAAGCTCAGGTCTAAGTTAAAAAATAAAATGTTCAAGAACATGATTTGAAAGCCCGTAATAAAGGTTTTTACGCTCTTTATTTCAAATACAAGCTATTGTACTTATTAACAAGTATGAGGCTCGGTGGTCAATGTGGCAAAGGTACCTGTCAGTCTGGTGAGTCTCTGAACTGCGCACCTAAAAGTTCTTAGTCTGAACAGCAGTTACTCCCTTTGCTTTTCTCTTACCGTTAAAGACCCTGAACCCTCCTCCTCATTAGTTCAACTGGCACAAAGTGAACGTAAAAAAAAAGAATGGATCAGTTGACTTACGCACTATTTTTGAAACGTATTTGCTACCCAAACATAAAAATTACTTTCGATTATTTTTGATTCAAGTGTTTGCAATTTTAGACTGATTCAGTTTACTTGGCAAAAAATATTTTGGTAATACAATCGCTTAAGCAACAGTCGCTTTATCGGAATAACGGATACTGGGTAAACTATTAACAAATAAATGTGTCCGCCTAGTTTGTTTTTACCTACTGTCGTGTTCACTTACGTGATGTTCAACGTTTTTAAAATTAGTTTCCATCAAGCTGCCTATCGCGATTCATTATAATGACGCAAATTATTCATGAATTGTTTGACTGAAAGCTGTCAAAATACGAGCGTAACTTACAATTAAGTAAAACCAAAACTGTAGAATAGTAAATTGTGTTTTTGTTTAAATTAAACTCCATTTAATTACGGGAAAACCATAGTGTGTTTCCAATACACAAATCTTTAAAAATTTACTTTTTTAAGTGTACAGACTAGTTCCAGTGTCACTTTTTAGCAAAGTGCATCCAGTTTTTTGTTATCAATACGATAAATTTCTCGACGTCAATTCCAAACTCGATACTTTGCCTAAATGTGCATTTAAACTTGAAACATTTGTATGAAACGAAGTTTTGCGACACTTAATTATGTTCCGAAAAGTTTGGAACACTGTTCTTTCTTTCAGCTTCGAGAGCCAAAACAATCAACGGTAAGCTTCATGCGCAGGTTTATGACGTCATAGGTGCTGATTCCACGAGCTCCACACCGCACGGTAAAATGCATTGTCGTATTGTTCATGGATATTACAATAAATCTTGTCTGTATTTAGTTTATTTTTGGGAATTATAATTTTATATTTCGGAAAGAATTATTATAAAAATCTATCAAGTTTAATTATTGTTATACGCGTATAACTGTAAACATAACATGACATAAACTATAATTTAATTTCACAAAGATATGAATGTACACATTTACTTAGATAAATTTATTAACTAACTTGAATTTCACTTACTGTTACCAAATAAATCATGAATATACCTACTATTTTATATTTTATAACAATAATATAAAGCTTATTTTGGAAGCTGGATATAGTTGACAAACGAAAGTATTTAGTTAGTTATAAAAATAAGATATTCAGGGAAAACCAAACAAACAAACAAAACATTAACCAACCGAATAACCCAACCAGACACAAATACAACTACCAATAACACTGTCCACTACCGACTGTTAACGGTGATGTGGCCAGAATAAGCACCAGTGACGTCATACGCATTGTTGGCCACTGCGCATGCGCGTTTTGACCTATTGAAGAGTATTGTAGTTACCGTGAAACAATCTGGGTTCCTGAACTTACGCATGAGCAGTAGAACGCAATGGCTATTTTTTTAGAAAATCGGAAAAGATAACCTCAAAAATATTAAGAGTATATTATAGTTTCATGACTTGTAAATATTACGACATAAAAGTATAATCCAGTTTCTATTCTAAAAGTCTTATTTTGAATTTTCTTCTAGATTAAGTTCAGATTTTAAGTGTTAGCTTATTGAAAAAAAAAATAGAAAATACGTTTAACAATGTCAAATTACACGGATTAATCTGTTTTGTTGTGTCACAGTTTATATGAAATATTTAGTTGAATAATTTATTTAAACTGTATGGAATTTCGTCTGCGATTGTTGCTAACTATTCAGAAAAAAGTTTTAAATAGAACTTTTCAATAAAATTTCAAAAGAAAAAACAGGACTGCCCAGTAACAAGGTTCCTTGACCCGGCCAACGACTGATAAAATTCCAAACATTAAAGTGAGGTGAGAGATGATATTAGATCATTTTTGGTCATTCTCATCAATCTTTCTTGAGACACTTTCTGATCAGATACAAAATTCCATTGGTAGTTTTTTTATTTAAAAAAAAGAACGTAAATGTCTAGAATAAATCTTAAAAAATATTTTCTTTAGCTGTTGTCGAAGATAGTGACGCGTTTCGTAACAGCACGCAACTGTCTCGCTGACGAGATAGAACGAATTTCCATCATTTGAAAAACTGATGTCACCATCACAATCAACATTAAATGCGTAAATTAGCATTTAAAATTTTTAAATCTCATTGAAGCTACAACAATGAACCATGACCGCCATCAAATTCATTTTGTAATTTTTCAAGAGATTTTAAAAAATAAAAACTTAATTTACACAGGTTTTAACGATGATTTCCTATAACCAAAAATACGATCGTGGGAATGCTAATATATGAACAGTAAATATTTTATACATATACTGGATCCTAGGATATGTACCTAGGTCTGGGTGTTACCATGACGACTTCTGCAATAACCCTTCTCATAATAAAATGACGTCGTGTTTTAATAGAATAGTAGTGGTAGAGGCGTTAGCATTGGATACAAACAGACTATAAGTGTATACAAACGAATCATTATACAAACGAACGCTGCGTGCTGCAAGGGCATGGGCTAAACTTAGTTGAACACTTTGCCGCAAGATGCCATCAGGAGCGAGCGCTTACATATGTCTCATAAGGGTTATCACTCTAGTACGTTTATATTCAGTGACGTTAGCATGTTAAACCAAAATGTACGAACCCAAATTAAAAAAAAACATACATTTTTATATGAACTTTTTTATCTCTAATTGAAACAAGCGATACATTTTTATAAATGTTCTAAAGTTCTTTTTTTGAAGCGCCCACTAGGTAAATGAATCACATCTTCAGAAACACGATCTGCTGCAATGTTTTTTCAGGCCTACGCGTTTATCTGTGATAGCAATGACTCTGTGGCTACATCGGTGGGATTGTAATACGTAAATCTAAATACACTCGAGTACCGAGAACTAGACCTGCAGACCTATAAGCAGAACTATTGCAGCCTACACACAGACACAGATACAGGGTTTCTGCAAAACGTTAAATTAGTTACAGTCGCGACACGCAGCTGTCTCGCTGACGTGGTAGATGGGAATTTCCAAAAAAGATTTGTTTACCCTTTTTTGAAATTCTGATTTTACAACCTTAATGAGCATTAAACTTTGCATATACTAAATACTATCAAATTAGACTACACTGAAAATACAAATTTGAACCCTGAACACCGTAAAAAATAGTTCTTATTTCAACGGATTTTGAAAAAAAATGCTGATTTATTCAGCTTTTAACGCTGAATGACGGTGAATTTGCATTTTTAACAAATTTTAAGACAAAAAGTTATGATTTTTTCAATGATTTTAAATGAACGCCATTTTAAAATGAATTTGATGGTTAACGAGCTTGTCCAAGTTATTACCACAATCGAATATTGTGCCAAGTTTGAATCAAATCGAAACGAAATTGCGAGCGTGACCGTGCTAAAATACACACACACGCTGAGAAAATCTATAAAGTGTAAAGCAACCCACACTGATGTAATATAATGACATCGACTTAATGATGTATCAAACGGAGTCCTAGCGACCTTCAGTGTATCTTAGCCTTACCCATGCATTCGGGGCTTTGTATGGGCGGGCCTCATTTTCTAACTACTCGTGGAAAGAACATGAGCAAGAATATGAAGTAGAATGAGCAGATCTCACTGCATACAAGAAAAAAGCCAAAACCTGCGTAATGAGGATGACGAAAAACAATTAAAATGAATTAGCAGAACACCTCAATAACGAACTGGAAAGTGACAAATTAAAAGTAGGGAGGGGGGAGCTACCCACCTTGAATCCTCTCCAAATTGGACTTTATAAAGAGACTAGTACTGAAGAAGGTGCTGTAATTAAGCCTCTCAGGAATATAGAACAATAGATCTACAAAGTC
Source organism: Callitettix versicolor (assembly GCA_022606455.1). Classification (NCBI taxonomy): domain Eukaryota; kingdom Metazoa; phylum Arthropoda; class Insecta; order Hemiptera; family Cercopidae; genus Callitettix; species Callitettix versicolor. Next base: position 82,455,855 of record CM040189.1, read on the forward strand.
GCAGTGCAATAACAACCCTATAAAGTCATTCATTCACGTTCCCTGGTCTGGGTCTTACTAAGATGACTGCTTCAATAGTATATTTTCTAATGAAAATTCACTGTAATTCGCTGTAAATGAACCCCGCCTACCATCAAAATTAAAGTCTTAATTTCAATGGATTTTGAAAATTCAAAAAGGTATTTAATGGTTTTTAATGGTGATTACGATGGTGAAATCAGATTTTTTTAAAAAATGTACGACAACCATTTAGTGGATAAACCACTAAAAATAACCCGTTACAGGGCCTACCAAGACAAACTTTGGATTATAAAATGTCAAAACCGAACTTGAAATGACAGCCTAACATCTAGTTGTTATGAAATGTTAGCCCCGAAGCGTGACCCCATTTTGACTTGTGATCCTAAGACAACGGGGCCAAGATTCCGCGCTCCGATAAACGTAAGTTGAAAACTAGAAATATTTCATTGTTCTTGCCGGGCTGGCCGACAAACGGAGCGGGATCCATGCCAGAAAAGTTTCGCAATTCTTCAAGTGGACATTGGAGGATCTAGGGAATCTGTTATTATTCGACCAGTGCAAAGCCTATCTTAACAAAAATAACGTTATACAAACTTTGTAATTTTCAGTTAAATTATTTATAATCGCGGCACGTAGCTGTCTCGGTGACGTGATTGAAGCGAATATCCAAAGTGATTTGTATATCACTCTTTTCTTGAAAATCTGATTTTACCATCATAAACTGCATTTAAAATTTAAATATACTGCACTGAAAACGAACCCCTCCCACCGTCAAATTAATGTCTTAATTTCAACAGATTTTGAAAATTCAGAATGGTATTTAATGGTTTTAATAGTGATTACGATGGTGAAATCAGATTTTCAAAAAAATGCACAACAATTTTTTGAAGGATTTGATACGGCCACTATTTTGAAACTGTCTAACTAATGTAGATGATTAACGAATTTGTCCAAGCACTCGATCGATTTTTGTACCAAGTTTGAATCAAATAGGACTAAAATTGCGAACGTTAGTGTGATATATACATAAACAAATTTAACGACCTTCAAAATTTAACCTAAAGGTCAGAATCGGCGCTACTATCAAGGTCCCGAGTCTGAGCGTTATTATGGCCGAACCAATAGCTTTTTTACAAGAGGAAATTCGTTAAAAAGTTTACGATGAGGACAACACTTACTTGGGAGATATTGCGATTTGAGGGTAATGCTTACTTCATATATTACGATTTGAGGATAACACTTACTTGGGAGATATTGCGATTTGAAGGTAATGCTTCATATATACTTCATATATTACGATTTGAGGATAACACTTAGTTGGGATATATTGCGATTTGAGGGTAACGCTTACTTGAGATATTACGATTTGATGGTAACGCTTACTTGAGATATTACGATTTGAGGACAACACTTACTTGGGAGATATTACGATTTGAGGGTAACACTTACTTGAGATATTACAATTTGATGGTAACGCTTACTTCAGATATTAAGATTTGAGGACAACACTTACTTGGGAGATATTACGATTTGAGGATAATGCTTACTTGCGATATTACGATTTGAAAGCAACACTTACTTGAGATATTACGATTTGAGGATAACACTTACTTGAGATATTACGATTTGAGGCAACGCTTACTTGAGATATTACGATATGAAAGTAACGCTTACTTGGGATATTACGATTTGAGGATAACACTTACTTGAGATATTACGATTTGAAAGCAACACTTATTTGAGATATTACTATTTGAGGGTAACACTTACTTGAGATATTACGATTTGAGAATAACGCTTAGTTGAGATATTACTATTTGAGGGTAACACTTACTTGAGATATTACGATTTGAGGACAACACTTACTTGAAATATTACGATTTCAGAGTAACACTTACTTGAGATAATAATCTTCATTTATGATGAACCAATTTTGAGAAATTATATTTATTTTCACAGTTCTTTTGAGTTAGCTACTGTTATCATGGACTAAATTTCAGTAAAAACATTTTACCAAAATCGGTTTCTTTTTTTAAATGAAACAAATTCATTTTAACCGATTGTTTAGGGGAAATTATCAGTGCATATGTTTCGTTTTTTTAAAGTATTTCATTTAATCCTCTCTTTAATTTAATGTGGGAGAGTTTTTGCAATGTTTACACTTCATTTATTTACATTGTTTTAATAATACTGTTTGCGTTAAGTTATAATAACAGATAATATTCCCTTACAACGTAGTAAAACAGATTGTACAGAGTTAGTGGGCCTAGTACGACTAAGCCTTAATATCGATTATATAACACAGTACGTACAGTTTAAGCTCTAGTATAACAATCATTGACAATTAATTGATTTAAATCTATCATTTGAAACGTTTAAACATAGTAAAAGGCTTAAAGACAATTGAAGTAATGTCAAACACGTATTTTTACACTTCCTAACCTTTAAAATTGTTATTTCATTTGTGAATATACTACTGAATATTTTTTTACGGTTAGGCTATTAGAAAATCTATTTTTGAACATGCAGTAGATAAAAAAATTTTAATACAACGTTTAGTTTTAGATTCTTATGGCCATAGAATCAGAAAAGTGAATTGTATTATGACTTCTGATTTGCAAAATAATCCAATTAAGCTGGACAGAATTCAAATAGTTTAAGAACATTAGGAACATTTCACCATATGTTAAACGATTTTTCATCCTTTACTTTTGTAATAGAAAATTTAGAAATACGTCTAAAGAAGAACGTAAATTTCTAAAAAAATTTGCTTTATTTCGCAAAAACTTTTAGTTTTTAAGCAACCAACGGAACAAAAGAACAGCTACACTAAAAACGACAAATTAATCCAAATTAGTTCATCTAAGTTCGCTCCAGTTGATCACAATGAAGATTCAAAACAGGCCTACAACTGCATAACAGAAAGTAACAGTTCAGGAACCGTCGCATTATTTTGAACTTAGTTCATTCATTTTAGTGAAATCTGTTGAGTTGATTTTGAGAAAAAGTTACTTCCTACTGCGATATTTTTTAACTGTTATTTATCAGAACGGATTTTATTGAAATTCTATTTAATCGGAAGCCTATTAATCGGAAATTCTATTTAATCTGGAAAATTTACACTGATTTCATAATTCTTATATTAAATGACGCAGTTGCCTAAACAAAAAATGTTACCGAACTACAAAAAAATGACATTTCCTACGCTATAAATTCAGCAAAATATTAATTATTAAGCATTTTTTTATTATGTAATTGACATTATAATTCACAATTTTATTACCTCCATCACGGTAAGACCCAGACCCGACCTTTCAACGGATATATACGTATGTGTTAGCAAGCTCCACGTTCGCAATTTTAGTCCGATTAAATTCAAACGAAACACGAAAATCGATTTTGGTAATAGCTTGGTCAAGTTCGTTAACCAACGTAATTCGTTCAACAGTTTCAAAATGGCGGCCATTTCGAATTTTTAAAAATTCCTAACTTTTTAAAAAAATATTTTTAGAATATCTCACTCCATCGTCGTAATCGGTGTTGAAAACTGCGTAAATTAGCGTTTTGAATTTTCAAAATCCTTGAAATTAAGAAGTATAATTTAACGGTGGTCGGAGTTCAATGCAGGGTGAAAGATTACATTGCTAATATTTGCAGGTTTTGATGCTGGGTTTCAAAAAAAAGGTACGATAAACAAATTTACTTTTGGGAATTCGCTTGCGTCACATCAGCGAGACAGCTGCGTGCTGTGTTTATTAATCAGCACGAAAGGCCTATATGTACATAGTAAATAGACCTGTGTTAAAATGCCACAAAAACCTGACACTGCTGACCACACTACACTACACTACGCACTACAGCACACTGCACAAGTTCTAATATTTACCACTTTTCTGAGATAAAACAACACAGCTTTAGTAAATATAGGCATCGCCGCCACGAGCACACCGCACGGACTGTTCCCGTGTACGTCGTGTACGGTACATGGCTACCTGAATGAACCCACCCGAAGGTTACGACAACAAAACGCCTTAACACGGTCTATTTCAGGTGTTCGCGCAATCGACCGCAGTATGGTTCCACACAGAACTGCTATTGACAATAAAACAACAAGCCAGGAACCCGGGTTGGGCGTCCCGACGTCGTACAGCGCCGACGCGGCGACGGTTTGCGTTGTCATGGCAACAGACTGGATAACGCGTGTCAAATGCAGGCGGCTAACTCAGCCTAACTATGCGATGCAGTGGAAATAGATTCGTGAAACACTGAGCGCTGGTAAATAAGCGTGCATCTGCGTGTTGCACGCCGTAATTAGAGGCAATATGAAAATGGCGGCACGCAGATGTCTCGTAGCGTGATGGAAGCAAATTTCCAAAAGTAACTTTTGCATCATGCCTTCACAAATATTTAATCAGCAATAAATCTGCATATATATTTAATTTAAAAAAATTATTGTATAACTCCTATAGAAAATTGGAAAACTAACTCTAATAGCCGTCAACTATATTTTTTCAATAAATTTTGAAATGATTAGGATTATATACCTATTCTTCCCGTCAGTGGTCTATCAACTCACCTCATAAACGCTACCGCGGTTTCGAAACTTTATAGTTTCATCTTCAGGCCATACAAAATGTTAAATCCCTCTGTCGAGGTCGTCACAAAGTCAAACAAAACATTAAAACATACATCACAAACACTAAGCACAATTACACATTTAAAATATTCGTCATGAAATTCGGCTTGGCCAAGCTACACACGCGACTCGTACGTCGTTACATTCCGGAGTCCACTGGAGATAGCAATCCACTGGCTAGCTCATCCTACTGGCGGTCCCTAAGATCCTGGAAACTAAATACCCTTAGCCTCCTACTAACCAGACCTTGTAATCATGAATTATGTGTCCTGTAGTTTCCTCCTCTTTTCTGCAAAATCTGCACACTACTTCTGCTTGATACACACCTGTCCTCAGAGCACAGTACTCTGTAACGAGCCTCATGATTTTCCTGAGTTGTGCTCTGCCTAAAACGTCATTCGCCTCTCAAGTCCTCCATGAGGAACCTTACCCAAGAAGCGTTTGCTATGGGAAAGCCCATGAATCTTGCCTGGTTTTGCTTGTTAATCCAGCTATTTATAAAAGACCCGGCCAATGATAAAGAGATCCCTAAAGCCAGCTCGGGTTAGATAAACTCAAATGCAGATGCCAGTTCAGCCTCCTCATTAGCCTCAATCTCCTTATGCCACGGAGCCCAGTGAAGAGTAACCTAGTTATCCAGGGACATAGCGTTGACTCCCGATACTCGCAGACCAGCTTGGACCGAATCGTAGGACCAGCAAGTACTTTTATTGCTGCCTGACTATCGGCATAAATATAAATACAAGCCTTCTAGAAAGCCCGTTTCAAATTCTCCTGAACACAGCCGGGAATGATCACTACTTCAGTCTGGAATGTTGTTGAATACTCTCCTAGGACAACAGCTTTCTTTGACCTTGACAGTACACCCCAGAACCAGTGCTGCCTTTATCTTGGAGCCATCTGTCATACCACGTCTCCAGATTTTCCCAACCCACGATCGTCCTCCCCAAATCTCATCTTGACATCAAAAGGTATGACATCAACAGATATGTTGATTAGCCATCTGCTGATCAGTTTCCATCATTATAATTGTGTCTCTAAGCTTTTTTGTGATTCTAGCAAGTCTCAAAATTGAGAATAGCCAGCCAGACTCTACTATTCTGCAGCATATGTTGTTTTTTTTTAAATTTGAAAATTGCCGCCGTTTTGAAACTATTGGACGAAATTTGCTGACGAACTATTATTAACCGGCTATTAACCAGCTATTATTAAAACCGATTATTTTGCCAAATTTGAATTAAATCGAACTAACGTTGCAAACGCGAACGTGCTAAAACACACACACACACACACACACACACACACACACACACACACACACACACACACACACACACACACACACTGAAAAGGAATTTTACTGCTTAACCATAGGAAATAATATTAGGCAAAAAATTTTGTTTCATTGCGACAAATTTAAAATAGTTAAATTCGTTCAGAGTAGGCCAGCCGGTCAAGAATGCGTTGTATAAATAAAAGAGGCATGCTTACAGATAAGGCCAGGCAGAAAAACGATGGAAAAAACTTGGAATGCAGGGCTTTGCAAAGGCTAAAGTAATACGTCTGCTACTACGTCTGCTAAAGTAATACGTAATGTTAAGAATAGAACATTTTGAAAAAACTGATAGTTTTATAAATATTAACAAATAATGAAAATAATGGCTTTAACTAATAATCATAAAACATAAAGTTGTAACCATAGCAAGTAGAATAGAAATAAGAGCATGCATAATAGTAATTAAATAAGAAACAATTATAATTTAGAATAAATACTTATATATTAGCAAGAAATCGTTGTCGATGTTTGAGAAAAATAATACAGGGTGTAAAATGTTAACTAGGACAATGTTTCAAAATAGTTTCATACGAAATATAAATTTATAAAATATCAGCAGATGGCTAATCAACATATCATTTCTAGACCTTTTGATGTCAAGATGAGATTTGGGGAGGACGATCGTGGGTTGGGAAAATCTGGAGACCTGGTATGACAGATGGCTCCAAAATAAAAGGCAGCACTGGTGCTGGGGTGTACTGTCAAGGCCAAAGAAAGCTGTTGTCCTAGGAGGGTATTCAACAACATTCCAGACTGAAGTAGTGATAAGATAAAAGGTATAGGACAAAATAAGGCAAAATAAGGAAAATCATAAAAAATAGATGAGATTTTGCTTACTTAAAGATTTTTGGTTAAATTAAATTTTTGTATTAAATAAAATCCAGAATTACTTGTGATATATCTGGTGATAAAATAAATGAGTTAATAATTATAAAAGTAGGATTAACAATAATAATTAAATTATTAAGGGCATTATAAGCAATTAAATCCTGAAAAATAGGTGTAAACTAAATTAATACGAATTATACAATCAAGGAAAATAGGCCAAAACAGAAAAAGAGCAATATCTAATGAACGAAACATGCTACGATCACGAATCAAAGTTTACAATAAACGTAGGAACAAGACCGAGAAAATGGTGCAAGAATCATGAAAATCGGTCGATAGAAAAAAGTTATGCGATTTTCTTGATTTTATGAATAGTTAAAACGGAGTGAACAAAGAAGGGGTAATGCGGTCGTAGAAAGGGAATAATACGTCACTGCCCCCACCAGGTAACCAACACAACTGGATAAATAATATATACTAATTAACCAAAATGGATTAATTATTATGAAAAAAATTAGTTTTTGAAATAGAAAAAACTACAAAGAAGGTTCAAGGTAAGAGGTGTCAAAGAGAAGTTGACATTCTCTCAGGTCATGTGACTGGCATATGCAAAAAGGGAAATTTCCAAGAGCAGGGAAATTTGGAATTCCCTCAATGGCATAAAATTTGCTAGTAAGCCCTAACGAAGAGTTAGGCGGGAACTGGTTTGGAGGAATAGCTAGTGCAAGGTTGTGTTTTCGGAAGTCTGAAAACTGCCCGGGGACTGGTTGATTCGCGTTAGCGGCTGGCCAAATAAATCATTGTAAAAAAAATTGAAATTAGGGAAAATAAAAATCGACGACGTAAATAAATAGGGAAAAAGTGAATAAGGAAAATGTTTGGTCCAAAGTAGAGGCTACTAGAAAAATAGGGAAAATTCGCGAAATAAAATAAATTAATTACAAGAAAAATCGTGTCAGCGCACGCAAATAACTGGGACGTCGAGGACCACACCTACACCCTATCGCCATAGTCAAACAGGACATCCGCCCTTTGTGAGGACTAGGAGGACTTCAGAAGTGGCCAGGAAACCAGTTCACTCAAATCAAATCGCCCAGGAACATCTCGGGACAGTTGGATGAAAAAGGTACTGATAACAAATCCAGTCAAAAATTGTCAAAATTAATGAGAAGTTACATAAAAGTTAAAGTTGAGTAAGAGTTATCTATATGTGGAAATGAATTATAAAGTTCCCATAACAAGAATTAAATATTGAATGTTGTTAAAATTAACTAAATAAATCAATAAAAGAAAATTATTAAAAATAGTAAGCAAGTTAAATCCCAAAGCCTAAATTAAGTGATAGGGGATAAACAAAATTAATGTATAACCTGAAAGTATAAAATCAGGGGAAGAAAATATAAGAATCAATAATTTAATCCTAAAACGGAATGAAAATAAAATATAAGCAGTAGAATTCCAAGAATCACATGCCCGAAATCTCAAATTAAAGAGGTTAGGTTTCTGTTTATTATTATTAAATTTAAGAGGTAATATAAAATAAGTCTGGTCAACAAAATGGTAAAATTGGTTATAATTTGAATGTGTAAAAAGTAGTCTAGAAAGAAATTTAAGGAAATTGGTCTCAGTTGAGTTATGTTAAATTCAAATACGTTAGGTACTCTATCGTAAGAAATCATAGCAAATTAAGGTAAACCAATTAGAATAATATTGTAAGAATTTAAGAAAAAATGTTTTAATTATTATTATTAATTTCATATGAAATATATAAGAAGGACTTTTAAATTTTGAAGACATATATTAAAGTAAATTTTAAATAAAGAAACTGTATAATTTAAGTAATAAAAAATTAATTTAAAGTTATTTTGAAACTTTATTGAAGAAAAATTTAGCGTATCAAATTAACCATTTGTAAATCCATCCAACGAACTCGACGACCCAAGAAAAGTTATTCGTTTTAAAAGACGAATAGCCAGTCCTGCACATAAGTGTTGATAATCGTGTATTATTAATACTTCGGTTTTATGTACGGTTGTCCGTAACAACCGTACCAAAATGGTAACTGATAATCGACACAGCAGGCAACAGTTGTCGATGGACAAAAGGAATCGCTGGGAGTAACGTACAACTGTGGCGTTCGAAATAAGTTACATCTTTTACATTTTATATTACTCTGGAATTCTTGCTGATAGCGGTACAATAAAAATACCATTGCAACACACACACACACACACACACACACACACACACACACACACACACCTGCGCCATGTTCCCACTACTATTTTCTGCTTTACCAATCGGTGTCTCAAACTTCCTTCTAAACAATCTTGAACGTCTTAAAGTAGTTAAGACCCATGATTTCCATAAATACCACTGAAGACAAACGTAGTAGAAGTACAGACACCATTATTGAGTTTCGTTTGGGACTCAAATAATACGGTTTTGAAACAGTTTTCATTTTTGAGATACACACACTCATCACACGCAAATATATGTATATATTATCGACCTCTCAAAAAGTGGTAAGGATCGGCTCTCAAAGTCCCGGGTCGAGGTCTTTTCACGACGGCCCCTCAAACAATTCACTTTCCAGTGGAAAATCGATAATAAACTGTAAAACTATTAGCGAATTCGGTCAAACCTATTCTCATAAATTGATCTTCTTAGATCGTCACTAGCACGGTACAGTGATTTTATTTGATTAGAACAATTACCGGCGCCAAGAAACGAAACAATCGTTACGGAATATAAAAACAAAAAAGTTTTAACAAGTTCAGATTCAACGACGTTTTCATTACAGTACTAATACAACGAGATCACGTTTAGCAGTCACGTTCAGCGCGAGTATCGAGTGAAGGAGGTGGGGGCAAGGAGGGCGAGGGTGTAATATTAACCACAATCAAAAGCGGAGAGATTATTTTGGCACCGACAAATTTACAACACAAGTAAATTTATTTATAGCTCTGTTACCTATTTTCGAAACAATACAGGTATAGGGCCTACAACAGTACATACAGGTCAATACAGTACAACAATTGAACATTTTATCGAGGCCCATTTCAAGTAAAATTTCTCATTACATATTAGATATTAAAGTTTATTGTGTTATACAAAATTAATTGAATACCCGTATTTCGCTACGGCGTAAACCGTACGTTAAAAGACTAAAACTGTAAAACTTAGGAGGAAAATTGTTAAATTATAAAGCTGTGGAAAATTTAATTACTGACAAATATTTTTCATTACAACTTAGATCGGAACAACTGCTTAGCCGGTATGTACAGAAACACGGAACAGTAACCAAGCGTTTCCTTACTAGGATGCCATCCAACTAATATGATAACGGCTACGTTATTTGTTCATTACTATGAAACCAGTTCACCAAGACGATTAATTCGTATATATGGTTCGAGCATGTTATGTATCTGTAAGTCAGTAAACATTTCGGAGATCAAATAATTCGGATTTCCCGTTTTATCCCGTTTTATTACGATTGAAATGACCGTGAAAAAAATTTCACACTAGTAAAAAAATATCATTAGCAAATACAGAAAAAAATTCCGACGGTTTCTACGTACAACACGCGACATATGGAAAACGAGTGAAGCGAGTGGTTTGTTTCACTCGACCGTTTGACATTTGGTTTGTTTGTTTGTTTATTACGCAGTTTTGGCACAACGCGTTGATCGATAGTTTTAAAATTCGGTAAAGCCAAAACGACCTGTGTAAGATATTTCCTCATTCAATTTCGTTTCAAGATGGCGGCCTCTGATTTTCAATAACGAGTGCACGCAATTTTACCCGAAACCATTGACCGATTGTTTTCAAATTGTATACGAAACTACCTTGTATAAAGCCGGAAGTATGTGTAAGATTTTTCCCCATTTACTACCAGGTTGCTGTTCATCACAAAGAGAAATCCTACTACTTTTACAGCGATCAATCCATTCGTACATCTTACTGTTGTTTCCACTCGAACAACTGTCCATATTGTTCTGCTGCAGTCGACGAATAATCTTTGTTCGTTTCACACCTTCTGAACTGAGGAAACGTATCACTGTTTGCATTCATTCCTTTGCAATCAGGCAAAGGAGAAGTAATTTTAAACATAATCACAATTAGCTAACAAGTATACAATATTTTCAATGATCAGCTGATAGACGTTGAGTTATAGCAGAACAATCAGTGCTGACATAATGTGATTAGGAGGGAAATTAAAATTTCCCTTTACCCTATAACTTCCCTCGTATATGCAGATTTTAATGGCAAAACCAGAATTTCAAAAAAGGAGTAAAACAGAAATATGTTTCCACCTGTAAGTGAGACAGCTGCGTGCAGTAATTATTTATAATTTGGTCGAGTTATACGGGCAACATTTGAGTAACGTATAATCTAAACAAAATCGGTTCAGCCGTTTGGTACAATTCGAGATATTTCAGTGTTTTCGTCGACTGGACAGGAATTCTAAACAGTGGCCTTATTTGGATATTTAGGGCTACAGTGGGACAGTCGGTACGGTCTGCCATGCACTTGCGTCACAACTCCAGCGTCACCATGCCAACGCGTTGCGTAGAATAGCGTGGGCGCAGTGTTCTGGCTTCCTTATACACTTACACTACATTCTAATATTATACAATGACAATTCCGTGAAGCTGCATCGATGTGACGCTAGCGCTCCAAGCGGCCAGCACAAACATTTACTGATTATTATCGGATTTTTTTATTGTAGGCTGTGAGTTTGATTCGTTATTACAAACAAACGAAAAAATAATATATCCTAAACAATTGCACATATATAAAATTTTTCTAGAATAAAATCTTAAAAAAGCTGTTTTTCGGAGTATTTTTGTGTTGTTGAACTTAAACATTTTACCAGCTTAAGAGTTTTAGAGACAACAAATTTCTTTTACAGTACTGCTGTGAACAGTATATTAGAAATTGAGATATTTATGTTTACTAATTACCCGGTTTTTAAGTTTTTTGTGAATAATGCTAAACTTTTAGTTACTGACTTTTAGATAAGTTTTTTTTTGCAAGGAAATAACTTTTGAAATTTTGTTAGTCTGCATGTGCTAGTGATGCGATATTTTAAAAGCTGAATTATTATCAAAAAGTTAAAAACGATCGCGATAGGCCGTGCCAATGGATACAGAATCTTACAGAATGTATACAGAATGTACAGAATACAGATTATGTATTCATTGGCTTTGCTCAGTGGCGGAGGTACAGTCTGGGCTCTACTGGACATACTGTGGCCGAGCGTCAAGTCAAAAGTACCCGTCAAATGGACAATCACGTGGAGTTGGTTGACAAATGCTACAATTACAAAATGTTTGATTTTTGTTTACTCTAACCTATCACTATGAAATAAAAACGGTAAAAGTTTCTTATCTAAACGTTTCTGTCTATTTAGTCCAGGGTTTTTTGTGTCTTTATGTATTTATTTTGTTTTGTATTTGTGTATTTATTTTGTATGTTATGAAAGGTTCTGTCCAAGAAACGGAAGGAAAAATGTTTCTTACTGAACCAAAAATAAAAATCACGTATTATGTTTCTTCTTGATTTTTAATTTAAATTACGGTAATTTGTTCGAAAACACAACAAACTAAAATAACTAGTTTTTAACAACATAACCTAAAACTTATTATAGTCTATCAGCTGTTCAATGAAATCAGCTGATCGTTAACAATCTAAACAACAAATTAACATATCTAGTTTTTAACAACATAACCTACAACTTATTACAGCCTATCAGCTGTTCAGTGAAGTCAGCTGATCTTTACGAATTAATATAAAACAACTGATATTTTAATAGAACTACCAAAATTAAATTAACGATTCATTTCATATACTTAAATCAGTCAAAATTCGTCGAAGTTTCCGTAGTGTACTGGTTATCCTACGCGTCTCACACGCGCATGGTCCCCGGTTCCATCCCGGATAGAAACAGTAATTTTTAATTATAATTAATTTAATATGAGACTTGCGACGCTCAAAATATACTCTTATATATCAATATAAACATGTTCCTCGTATCTTCACGCATCATAATAAATGATAGCAAAATAAAAAAATAGATACCTTAGATTATTAAGGCTGGCTATTAACAATAATATATATTAGTGATTCAAAACAGAATATTAATTCGGTTGGCAGTGATCAGCATACCATCGAATCAGAAAATCGTCACTTTCAGAAATTTGAAAGAATATTTTTGTTAATGAATATTTGATGAAACAAATCTGATGCCAAGCGTAAACTGTAAGAGCTTTAATGTTATGCAAGATGAAAGTTATGAAAAAAATATAAAAAAAATAAATAGAAAAAATAATTCTTAGGAAATGTATGAATGGTTTAAGAACAAGAGCTCATTTAGTTTTTCTAAAGATAAATTAATTTATCTAAATTTAAAAGCTATAACAAAATTAACCTGTTTAAAAATACGCTTCTGCAATAAAACATTTCAAATTTTCCCAGTGAAAACCACTTTTTTGTCTAGTGGGGCGTTCTCCACTCTAACGACCCTCAAAACGTGATCTATAAATCAGGATGAACTCCAATAGCACATTATCTAATTGAAATAAAATTTAAAAAACTTTGGGATAAAGGGCTCCATGGTCCATGTGCCGGTGCGGTCAAGCCTACTTCGTCTCTGCATTGTAATGCGCACCTCAAGGTCGTTGTTTCGAGACACTGCCTTAAGCTTTACCCTTTCCATTAACGCCGATCCTTAGTTATTACTCTAATTGACATAAAAAAAGGAAGTTGAAGCAAAAAAACCCTTTAGGGTTAAATCAAACCTTTCAAAGTTTTAACTGAAACATAACAACATTCCTTGTATTAGGAGAAATAACTTGCACAGAAGGCTACATATTAATGGCAATTTACGTAAAACGTTTTTTCGCTTCGACGGGTTAGAAAACATGAAGACACCAGAAATTGATATATCGATTTTTTTAAAGAATTAATTCAAATATTGTAACTGTTACAGTTTATTTAAAACAAAACGTTTGACACACAGCAGAAGACATCGTTCCAGAATCTATTATTGACTCTGTTACATTCTGAACACACGCGCAAGTCGTAGCACCTATTTCCGCTCAACTATGTAATTAACTGTAGCAGTGACTGTACTCACGGCCAAGCAGCATGATACACGGCACTGTGCGCGTAAGTGTAATGCAACAAAACCAAACAAACTCGACGGAGGTCAGGTTTCTGTTTATTCGCGAAGTCTTCCTTCTTCCGGTAGGTCTACACAGACTTGAAAGTTATGAGTCTGATTTATTTATGAACAAAACTAGAATAAAAGTAATCGCAGGGATCAGCTGTTTTCCTGACGTGATAGCAGGTAATTTTACAATAATAATAATAGGGTGTCTTTAGATTAGCCTATTCTTAATTCATATTTAACCATCATAATAGACATTAATATCTACTTATATTAGCATTTTCGACTTCAAAATTACATTGAAAATATGAAAACAAACCTTGACCGCCGTCAAAAAATTTCTTAATTTTAACTGATTTTGAAAATTCAAAATGTTAATACATGCAGTTTTCAACGCTGATTACTACGGTGAAATTATACTTTTAAAACAATTTAAGACAAAAAAGTTACGCATTTTCAAATATTGAAATGACCGCCATTTTGAAACTGTTGAAGGAATTTCGCTGGTTAACGTACTTGTTCAAGCTATTCGATTAGTCAAGCCATTAGTCGATTTCTGTGCCACGTCTTAATCAAATAGGACCGAAATTGCGAACGTGAGCGTGCTAATAAACAAACACACACACACACACACACACACACACACACACACACACACACACACACACACACACACACACACACACACACACACACACACACACACACACACACACACACACACACACACACACACACACACACACATATATATATATATATATATATATATATATATATATATATATATATATATATATAAATGCAGTGTGATTTACTTTTATTCATTAGCTACAGATCTCTCCTGCTTACAAAAAAAAAGACTAGCGTAATTCCTCCTAGAGATATAGTAGTAAGGATGTCCTGGAAGGGCTTCATAACCATTTCCACGAAGCTAGTGTTTACAATATGCTTTAGGCACGATGTTAATCAGACGTCGCACCCAAAAACATGACTTTAGAAACTTGGCTTCTTGTTTTCGGGAAATTGCATCCGGCAGGTAACATAGTTACTACCACTGTCATCAAAGACACCCGCAACCATTCACGTCTCCAGAGGTAGTCAGTAACCGAGACAAGTGCTGGCTACGATTTGAATAACGGCGAAGCAGGGAGTACTTGCAAGATTAGTCAGGAACTCGGTGGCTAATTACAATGACATTCACAAATGACATAAAATTCTGCCCCGTTAGATCTGTTATCTCGGCAAAACCTACAGCGATCAGCCCAAGATCAACACATCAAATTTAAGAAGCTCAATGAAGCCGCCTAAACTATTGGAAAATCGGTAGCAATTGCTATTGGAAGCACGGGATCGAATTCTTCCAAAAAACCCTTAACACTACAACTTTCATCAACATTAGGTGTTTACACAAAACCAAAATAGTTTGAGGCACAGCCAGTCCTCAAAACTAATAAATCCTAACAATTACATAGAAAAAAATTATATTATTGAACAAAAAATAAAAATCACGTATCGTGATTTCTCTACCTTTTTTAATTTTAATTACGACTATTTGTTCGAAAACACGACAAATTATCGTAGCTAGTTTTTAACAATATAACATGAAACTTATTGTAGCCTATCAGCTGTTCAATGAAATCAGCTGATCGTTACGAATTAATATAAAACAACTGATTTTTTAATATAAATACCAAAATTAAATTAATGATTCACTTCATATACTTAAAAATCGGTCACATTTTTTCGTAGTTTTCGTGGAGTAGTGGTTGTCCCGTGTGAGGCACAAGCACAAGGTGCCCTGTTCGATCCCGGCAGAAACACTGAAATTTTTAAATTATAATTAATTTTATATACGTGTATTACTAGACGCGATACGCAAAATATACTGTTATATATGAAATCAAACATGTTCCTCGTATCATGCGTCCCGCAAAAATCCAGCATCACAACCAGCCCTAAAACAATGATGTGTTAAAAAAATATTTGTCCGAAAAAAATGATCAACTCAATTGCCAAATGAGTTGGTATTCATTTTTATCAACCATATGTCATATACTGACATAAAGTATCTCAAAATCTTTTATCTGTAAATACGATATTACAACTTGCATTCATTTACAGAACAGGCGAGACCATGATAACCACAAATTGGTTTCTCGTTCACAAAACTGCCTTGCCGCAATTTTTAATTTAGTGAGATTTAAAAGTTTTCTTGATTGTTTTGCCTCCGAGTCTGACGTACAGTTTACACGCTACAGTGTACAAGGTCTAGCCTTGCCCAGTTTATTTATGTCACTAACACGCACGCGCGCCCACATAACTTAGCTACTCTTCCCACACTCACTGCTGCAATAATATAACTAAATGTATTACTTCGCCTCTAACTGTAGCTCAATACGTGAAAGAACAAGGGCCTAACCTAAACGTTATTTTAAAATTTTCATTTTCTGTTAGCACCTAGACCAAATCTAACCATTGGATGAACGAGTTATTGGAGCAGCATCATTGTAATACCCAGATCCGAGACCTTAAATTCAACACCAACCGGTGTGTGTGTGTGTGTGTGTGTGTTTTAAGCTCGCTCACGTTCTCAATTTTCGTCCGATTAGATTCAAACTTCGCACAAAATTCGATTACGGTAACAGCTTGGACAAGTCCATTAACCAACAAAATTCGTTCAGCAGTTTCAAAATGGCAGCTCTTTCAATTACTTTATTTATTTTATTTTGAAAATCCGGTCTCACCGTCGTATTCAGCGTTTAAAACTGCATAAATTACCATTACGAATTGTTACAATCCGTTAAAATTAAGAAATTTAATTTGACGGCGGTCAGGGTTCGTTTTCGTATTTTCAGTTAAATTCGACAGTTTAACATGCTGATACATAGAAATTTTAATGCTGATGGCGAAATCAGAATTTCAAAATAAGACAAAGAATTTTTTTAAAATTTGCTTCTATCACGCCAGCCGGGCAGCTGCGTGTCTCAATTATTATGGAAGAACTTAACAATCCTAAATCAAATTTAAATATTATTTGTGTAACAAAAATAATTAAAAGCCGTACATAAAGGTGATTTGAAACAATCCAGAACTATTCCAAACAGTTTAGAGGATTAGACAATTCCTGTGAAAGAAGGTAACATTTCATTACTGACTTGAAATTAAATTAATGTTTTTATTTGTTACATTAGAGAGTTTAAATAGCTATAGAAATGTATGTTCACAAGGAAATATGAAGGCTGCAGGATGAGAGTGATTATAGCGAGATGAGCAGATGTGTCCCTTACTTTATATAAAAAAATATAAGCTTAAGTCAAGGCCGTACACTAGAGCGATTGTAGCGAACAAAACAAACGTTTAACAAAATTTATAAAAAAATATAAGCTTAAGTCAAGGCCGTACACTAGAGCGATTGTAGCGAACAAAACAAACGTTTAACAAAATTTATTAAAAAAATATAAGTTTAAGTCAAGGCCGTACACTAGAGCGATTGTAGCGAACAAAACAAACGTTTAACAAAATTTATTAAAAAAATATAAGCTTAAGTCAAGGCCGTACACTAGAGCGATTGTAGCGAACAAAACAAACGTTTAACAAAATTTATTAAAAAAATATAAGCTTAAGTCAAGGCCGTACACTAGAGCGATTGTAGCGAACAAAACAAACGTTTAACAAAATTTATTAAAAAAATATAAGCTTAAGTCAAGGCCGTACACTAGAGCGATTGTAGCGAACAAAACAAACGTTTAACAAAATTTATTAAAAAAATATAAGTTAAAGTCAAGGCCGTACACTAGAGCGATTGTAGCGAACAAAACAAACGTTTAACAAAATTTATTAAAAAAATATAAGTTTAAGTCAAGGCCGTACACTAGAGCGATTGTAGCGAACAAAACAAACGTTTAACAACATTTATAAAAAAAATATAAGCTTAAGTCAAGCTTAAGCTCGCTCACGTTCGCAATTTTCGTCCGATTAGATTCAAACTTCGCACAAAATTCGATTACGGTAACAGCTTGGACAATTCCATTAACCAACAAAATTCGTTCAGCAGTTTAAAAATGGCAGCTCTTTCAATTACTTCATTTATTTTATTTTGAAAATCCGGTCTCACCGTCGTATTCAGCGTTTAAAACTGCATAAATTACCATTACGAATTGTTACAATCCGTTAAAATTAAGAAATTTAATTTGACGGCGGTCAGGGTTCGTTTTCGTATTTTTAAATTAATTAATTTTAAATTATTGTACACTAGAGCGATTGTAGCGAATAAAACAAACGTTTAACAAAATTTATAAAAAAATATAAGCTTAAGTCAAGGCCGTACACTAGAGCGATTGTAGCGAATAAAACAAACGTTTAACAAAATTTATAAAAAAAATATAAGCTTAAGTCAAGGCCGTACACTAGAGCGATTGTAGCGAATAAAACAAACGTTTAACAAAATTTATTTAAAAAATATAAGCTTAAGTCATGGCCGTAGACTAGAGCAACTTTTTCGAACAAGACAAACGTTTAAAAAAATTATAAACAAAGGAAGGTTAAATCCAGGCCGTATACTAGAGCGACTGTAGCGAACAAGGCAAACGTTTACCAAAGTTTATAAAAAAACATACAAAGTAGTCAAGACCTTAGACTACAGCGATTGTAGCGAACAAGGCAAACGTTTACCAAAGTTTATAAAAAAACATACAAAGTAGTCAAGACCTTAGACTACAGCGATTGTAGCGAACAAGGCAAACGTTTACCAAAGTTTATAAAAAAACATACAAAGTAGTCAAGACCTTAGACTACAGCGATTGTAGCGAACAAGGCAAACGTTTACCAAAGTTTATAAAAAACATACAAAGTAGTCAAGACCTTAGACTACAGCGATTGTAGCGAACAAGGCAAACGTTTACCAAAGTTTATAAAAAAACATACAAAGTAGTCAAGACCTTAGACTACAGCGATTGTAGCGAACAAGGCAAACGTTTACCAAAGTTTATAAAAAAACATACGAAGTAGTCAAGACCTTAGACTACAGCGATTGTAACGAACAAGGCAAACGTTTACCAAAGTTTATAAAAAAACATACGAAGTAGTTAAGACCTTAGACTACAGCGATTGTAACGAACAAGGCAAACGTTTACCAAAGTTTATAAAAAAACATACAAAGTAGTCAAGACCTTAGACTACAGCGATTGTAACGAACAAGGCAAACGTTTACCAAAGTTTATAAAAAAACATACGAAGTAGTCAAGACCTTAGACTACAGCGATTGTAGCGAACAAGGCAAACGTTTACCAAAGTTTATAAAAAAACATACGAAGTAGTCAAGACCTTAGACTACAGCGATTGTAACGAACAAGGCAAACGTTTACCAAAGTTTATAAAAAAACATACAAAGTAGTCAAGACCTTAGACTACAGCGATTGTAACGAACAAGGCAAACGTTTACCAAAGTTTATAAAAAAACATACAAAGTAGTCAAGACCTTAGACTACAGCGATTGTAACGAACAAGGCAAACGTTTACCGAAATTTATTTTAAAAAATGTAAACTGAAGTCAAGGTCGTAGACTACAGCGACTGTAGCAGCAAGGCAGAACTGTCGCTTAAGGC
Organism: Callitettix versicolor; assembly: GCA_022606455.1. Lineage (NCBI taxonomy): Eukaryota > Metazoa > Arthropoda > Insecta > Hemiptera > Cercopidae > Callitettix > Callitettix versicolor. The sequence continues at coordinate 82,475,456 of CM040189.1, forward strand.
CCCCATAAGGAGACATCCGGAATCTGGACGCCGGACTCTTTTCTTCTAAGACACCTGTGTAGAAGGAAAGTTCTCGTGAGTGAGGTGTTGGAGAGAGGGTGCGAAGCGTCTGTATCAGAAGTAGGGACAAAACCGATACCCTGATATCAGTTTTCGATATCGATACGTTTCTTACCAATACCTAGTATTTTTCTACTCGATACTTTTACTAATATCAGTACCGGTCGGAGGGATCGGTAAATTAATTTGTTAATCTTAAACAAAATAAGGAGGCCTTACAATAAACAAATATAAAAGGCCTCGGTTGGTCGGTAATTAAACCATCCCGAGATGACCAAAGTGATTTTATTTGTTTAACGTGTGTTTAAGTGTGACCAATGTTTAACGCTGTAAACACATTCGTGACTTCGTCCAGTCCTCCTACGGAACGTAACACTTGTATATGTCACAAAGCATTATGGGTAACAAATTAGGTTATGTACATATTATAATTACTTGGTTTTACTTTCATTCATTATATTCTGTATGCACGTTTTATAATTATAATTTGTGTATATTTTTCACTTATGCTTTTGGTATCTTGATGTTATTATTTTATACTTTTTGAAAATTTGATTTCACTATTTTATTTGAGCGTTGAAGACTGTATCAATTAGTATTCTATTTTTAATTTTAAAATTATTGTACATAGAAATTTAAGATTCTACTTTATGCTGATTTTAACGCTATTTACAGATTTAAAAATATAATATTTTTAGAAAAAAACGAAAGGATTTTTCATAACGTATTCGTGAAAGCTATTATCAAAAATCAATTTTTGTTTAAGTTTTTTACGAAACGTACGTTTTACAATGAAAATTCATTCATAACTTTATAGGAAAGCTTTTTAGGTTTTTTTAAAACGTTTAATTTTTCATTCCGTTTTTCCGGTTCTACGTTTAGACGCTAGAGGACCGTCGATACAGGCAGAAGCTACGGTTACATAACGCAGCGAAGAAGCATCAGCTCGCCGCGCTGCTCCGCGCGAATATTCTTGGGCAAAGTTTAAAATAGATTTGATTTACCAACAAACTTAACGTCTGAAATTATTTTCAGCATTCACGTGTTGCGTTAGCTATTCCTGCGCGCATAGTTCCGATCAATTAGAACGGTTTTAAGCGGGGGGTAGTGGTCATTCACAGACGCCGCGATAAAATGTATCGAGAACATTGTACAAACATTCTTGGGCCTAGTTCTACAACTATTCTAAAAAAAAACTCGACGCTGAAATCCCTCCTGTACTCCACCAACTGTACCTTATAGCCTATAAAGTTAAAAGGTTTTTTTAACGAAACATATTCCTCGCTTATAATTCAAAGTGGTAATTTTTACAAAACACGTTTACAGCTAAAATATCTTAACTATGCGCGGAATTGTTTTAAATTAATGCCACCTGATCAGTGGTGGAACTAGATTTCCTTGGGGAAGGGATGAATGAATGTGGTAAAACTTATCCTTGTCATTCGCGCAAAAGAAATGCTGAAATGTCCCAGTGGTTAAGATTTAGAGACCCTATGGCCATAATAAATCCTCCTCTTGTAAGAATTTGTCAGGCTTAAAATTATCGTTACGTATCATTCAGCTACTCAGCCCGGATAATAAAATTAATTAAGCAACTTTACGCCCGGTGAGGCAAATTTTGTGGTGCAGTGAAATCGAATTGAGAGTAACGGAAGCTGTAGAATTCATGAAACAGCTGGTTATCATAGAGATACCAGTCAGTGAGTTACAATAATATGTATTATTGACCATAGTACTTGATCATAGGTAGACTACTTAGTTTGTATTCTGAAAGGCGAGAATGTAATTAATATTAAATAAAAAAATATTAGAATTAGAAGTTTAAAATGTTCAACTGAATAAAATAAGTGAAACAGGCCTATTATTACTTATACTTTTTGGTAATAATAATACAAATTATAATTATATACAAGTGTTGCATTACAAACGTTATGTAGTAATATTTAAACGGAAGTTATATAGTACGTGTTTATATAATTTTTAGGTTACAAAAAGCAATTTAAAGTTATGATGATGGTTTGTATCGATTTAAAAAAAGAATTTTTAAAGAAATGTTAAAAAAAGAGATAAAAGTTCCAAAAAGGATCGAATGAAAGTTAAGTGATAAAGGCAATTTTGCAAGTATTTATTCATGTCTAACGGAACTTTTTCATGTGGAAGAATTTTTTGAACATATTTTTTGCTTTTAACGATACAGAAAACATCTGTAAAAGCAAAAAAATATAAAAAACGTTATAGCGTAGCCGATTCAATACATAGCCGACAAGTTTCTCAGACTCTTGAAGATCCGACTACACGTGATCCGATGAATTTTATCCATTCAGATTCGAATCCAGTGAGTGAATAACATTTTTTATTGTAAATAATTAATAATTTTATACATTATTTACTTATTAGCGAATTCCCATTTGGAAAAATGAGATATTAGAGCGGCAATCATGGTAACTCAAACGTGGGACCTTGAAATGAGTGCCGATCGTCACTTCTAAATCACTTTTTGTTGTGTGTGTGTGTGTGTGTGTGTGTGTGTGTGTGTGTGTGTGTGTGTGTGTGTGTGTGTGTGTGTGTGTGTGTTGTGTGTGTGTGTGTCTTTTAGCACACTCACGTTCGCAATTTTGGTCCGATGTGATTCAAGATTGGCACAAAAATCGATTACGGTAATAGCCTGGAAAAGTTCGTTAACCAGCAAAATTCGTTTAACAGTTTCAAAATGGCTGGCATTTCAAATCATTAAAAATTTGTAATTTTTTAAAAAAATCCGTCTTTGCCATCACAATCGGAGTTGAAAACTGAATAAATTAGCGTTTTAAATTTACAAAATCCTTTGAAATTAAAATATTTTATTTGACGACGGTCAAGGTCAATTTTTCGTATTTTCAAAGTAATACTAAAGTTTAAAATGCTAAAATATGCAGATTTTAATCATAAATTAAAAAAAAATAAGGCAAAGAAAATTACTACTGGAAATCAGTTTATATCGCGTCAGCGAGACAGCTGCGTGCCGTGATTATTCTGTTTGAAAACTGCACTGTCATTTGCTATACGCATGTTTGCAAAGTTTCACAGCTCTGAACAGTCGGGAAGTGGGTTTAATCTTTATTGTAAGATTCTGAACTTACAAACGAAAACAGGTTAAATGAAACCTTACAAAAATCACCCTGTTTATTGCTCCAAATACCAAGTTCTCGCGTTGAACTGCCCAATTGACAGAACGACCTACTAACTGCCCTGAATAAATCATAAGGGTTAGTTTTCAAAACTCTAAAAACAAACTCGATCAATCCTCGGGACACACCGGTGTAGGCCTACTCGTATATTATACGGAGACGTTTACAGTCTTGGGGGAAGTTGACTTTCAATTCATTCTAAAATAGGTTTTACTGCCTGCTGAACGTATTTTTGAAACTTTGTCAAATATTATGGAAATGCCATTTTATTTCAACATCTCTATTTATAAGAATACAGTAGTGGCTCTAACTTCTATTCCAGTCTTAACGTTACACCTTCTTCTATAAAAAGCAACAATAAAACAAAATCTTTATGTAAACGGAATTTTTGATATTTCAGGAGATATTCCAAATTGTCGCGGACTTTTGAAGCAATAAAAACATTAATTCTACAACATGAAAAAGAAGAATCATTGTGGAATATCGACACTAATGTTTACAAAATCTAGATCTAAAATACACTCTTCCTTAAGATCGTATATTTGAATCACGATTATCGAAACGCAGTTCTTTAATAACAGTGGCACTTACGCCTAGTATCTTTGTCCTTTGCACCCTCGATCGGACCCAAAATCGTTTTTCCTCTCTTTTTATTTAGTAGCGCCATAGCAAGGTCTTAATACAGCAGTATAACAAGTCAACATTATTCGATCTATTATAGCTACTGCACTTTAGTAAACATAACCCCAAAATATATCTAGTTAATAAACCAGGTTATCAAAGAAATTTTACAAATGTAATATGTGTTCCTTGATATAACTTGACAAATATTTAAGCAAGATATATTGTCAGAGTTTCATCAAATATTTAACAAATATCTTTGATAGTTTAATGTGCCCATAAGAGGTTGATGTTTGTAAAAGCCAAAATATAATCTTTCGAGACCTTTTGAGGACTTTGAAGTTGAATGTCAGCGTGAAATTTCCAGATGGTCGCGAATCGAATGTTTTAAAGAAAATTCTTTGTTAAGGGGTTGAAATAGGAGTTAAAATGTACACAAAAACGCGTTATTCGTGTTAAAAAGTACGAATTACCCGAGTCTAAACACACTTACACTTACAAACTACACTTACGACTTTAACACTTTACACTCACACTTACATTTAGGGAGGCGATAATAGCCTCGATGTGCTTTTCGCCTTAAAATAACAAAAAAAAGTAGGAATGTTTTTCAGGGAGGTCCTGCGCATATTTACTCCGTGTTCGCGAGACCTTCAACTGACAACTGTAACAGGCGAAATAAAACATTTCGGTTTGATTGAAAGAAGGGAGAACAGGCTGAGCACGGATACTGGCGATCACAGATATGGAGCTAAATATAGCTGCAAGATAGCTTACACTGCTGGTAATCAATAAGCTGTAACTTACAAGTGGAGGATAACAGTTCTGTCTGTGTAGTTTGTAGTCTGTACAATGCAGGCAACGGAAATGCGTTAGAGGTCTTGTTCGTAAATTCCTCCATTGGTAACATAGTAACATCCATACCAGAGACAATGATTTTTTTTTTTTAACGTCTGACTATTGTACACACTTGGGCTAATGCAGACGATGGGATGATTTATAGCATATGAAAATGCCAAGCCCTCGCCGGGAATCGAACCCGGGTCCTCGGGGTGAAAGCCTAGTACGCTATCCACTAGGCCACCGAGGCGGCTTGCGACAATGAAATGAGCGCCGATTTTAACTCCAAATCACTTTTTGAGGGGTCGTTAAAATTTATTTATATAAATGTATGTGTGTGTGTGTGTGTGTGCGCGCGCGCGCAAGTTCACAATTTTAGTCTAATTTTATTCAAGCCGTTTTGCCGTGGAGAGGTGCAGACTAGCTGAACCTATTGAGAGGATTTATACGTCCCTCGCGGTACCCGAGTCTAACACACACTTACACTTACAACACTACATTTACACTTAGGGGAGGCGATAATAGCCTCGATGTACTTTTCACCTTAAAATAAAAAAAAATCATGCCGTTTTGAAAACCATGGATGTCTCGCTGACGTGATGGTTAAAGCCAATCTCCGAAAATAATTCCTTTATAACAATCGTCTATAAAATCTGAATTTTACTAGCGCTTAAAACTTCCAAATTACAGAATTACTGAACTGGACCATGACCGCCGTCAAATTTAATTGCTAATTTAAAACCGAATAGGAAACGCTAATGTATTCCGTTACACTAATTACCAGGGAACGGATCTTTATTTAAATAAACATATTGCCATTTTTTAGGGTACACGAATATCTAAATATAATTCAATATTTTCTAATTTTCTTCCTAAAAAAATTATATACAAATAAGACCGTATAAATAGAAATAGAATTTTCCAATGAACCGATGTTATAACTAAACTTTAGGCCTACAGATGTCAGATGAAAGGGAAGTGAGTAATGAAATGAATGAATCATTCCTTCAGACCTAAAATTAAAAACAACAAAAAATGACCTTGCCTATATAAATTATAATTTAGAAAACATCGCAACGATAATTGATAACTTCGCAGAAAAATGTAGCTTTGGAGCTAACATTACCATTCTTCTTGGAGCTTATATCATATCCACGTACAATCGGAGAAGAAATGAACGGAAATTTTGAAGCGATAAACAAAATTTCAGGCTATTCAGTTTTACTATGGATCAGAATATTTTTTTAAATACTTATTTTAAGGCGAAAAGCACATTGAGGCTATTATCGCCTCTCTAAATTTAAGTGTGAGTGTAAAGTGTTAAAGTTTTAAATGTAGTGTTGTAAGCGTAAGTGTGTGTTAGACTCGGGTACCGCGACGGACGTCTAAATCCTCTCAATAGGTGCAGCTAGTCTACTGATCTAGCGGGATACGGATCAGAAATAAGCTTCCTGAAATCCTTAATGTAAAAAAGGAAAACGATTTTGAAGTATTAAAGGCTTTAAGCCCTTCAGACACTTCAAAGTTTAAACATGCTCCAATTCCTTCATGCGGCGCGAAAAGAAGCTCTCGCAATATACAGCTTTGTTTCGAGATAAGGGGGCTCGGTGGTCAGTCTTCTGCGTCTCTGAACTGCGCACCTTCAGGTTTTAGATCTAGCCGCAGTTACTCCCGATGCTTTTCCCTTACCGTTAACTGCATCATCCCTCGTCCTCATTAGTCTAACTGGCTAAAGATAAATCGGAAACGTTTTACTTTCAATCATTAAAAAAATGTATACGCAGTGTCAACAAATGAGTTTTAATATATAGGCCTACTTAATGTATCGGTTTATCTAAATTGTATCGTTTGTTGGGGTTTTATATATTTAAAAAACGTTAGTAAGTACATGCTTTTTTAATAAATATTCCGCCTTTATTGTTAAATATTATATTTAAATATTTCCATTTTTAAATAAATAAAGTCTCGGGCTCTTCTAATTACGATAGTGAAATTAGGTTTTCAAAAAATTGAAGTTAGAAATACGCTTCCATCACGTCAGCGAGACAGCTGCGTGACCTTATTATTTTGTAATAATTTCGTCTGTTTACGCGTACTTCTAGTAACCTGAATAACTACGGACAAAAGTTAGACTTTCTTCACTTCTTCACGGCAGTGATGTAGGTTGCATATCTGCACGGCGCGGCACACCGAAGTGCTCCCTAGGCGCTGGGACGTGGTACAAGGCAAAACCAGACCGGATCCCGGATAACAGTTTAATAATCACGGCACACAGCTGTCTCGCTGACGTGATAGTATCGATTTTCCAAAATATTTTTCTTTATCTTTTCCGATTCCATCATTAGCACCGTTAAAATCTACATACATCAGTATTTCAAACTATCAAATTACATCGAAAATACAAAAATTAACCCTGACCGCCGCCAAATTAATTTCCTAAATTCAACGGATTTGGAAATAAAAAACGCTAATTTTTGCAGTTTTTAACGCTGATTACGACTGCGAAATTAAATTTTCAAAACTACTTAACACATAAAAGTTAGGAATTTTCCAAGATGACCGCCATTTTGAAACTTTGGAACAAATTTCGCTGGTTAAAGAACTTATCTAAGGCATTGCCATAATCGATTTGTTTTGCCAAGTTTGAATCAAAACGGACCAAAATCAAAAAAGCGTGAGCGGGCTAACACACAAACATACACATATATATTAAATTTTATACGACATTTAAAATTTTCAAAATTCACTGAAATTAAAAAAAAATTACAGTGCGGTCAAGGTTCAATTTTCCCGAAATTGAATTTGGTAATGCTGAAAGTCATGGTTACGTGTTCGTAACCCGGCGACAATCGGTTAGTTTCAAAAATCTTTTTTTTAACTTCCTTGTCAGAATCAACCAGACAGCAGTCAGGGATCGTTTTTCTTATTTCAAACTCAATTTGATAACGTAAAGCTGCTAATTTCGTGCTGATTTCACTGTTTATTAGACTGAAATATTATATTTTCAAAAAAGTGTTAAGAATTCGTAACCATTACGACAACCGCGATGTTATAGCAACTTTTGTAAATTTGAAAATACGATATTCTATTTATTTGCTAAAATCGATACACCAGCCGAGTACAGCTTCAAAACACTACAGTCCCGGTACAACCAGAGAGATTAGCACTACCCAATACACAAGACGTCCAATTTTTTAATACCAATACTTAAACGCTAAACAAATTTCGTTTCATTCATACGCCGGGTAGCCACCAAATGCGGAGCTGACCTGTGCTGAGCCGAGCGGAGTTCAGTCAGTTCAAAGAAGGCATTTGTATCTTTTAAATCAAAATATTTAGACCTACTGTAACTGATTCTAGGAAACTACAATGCATAAAAACCTTAATCTAGATAACAGTAACCTGGGTAACGAGAAATAATAAGTTTGGAGACGTGGTGGGGAAGCGGAGTTAATTTCAAAGTCGACCTAGACAGAGCGAAGCGCAGCGACATCGTTTGACTCCGCTCAGCTCCGTTACACTTTCATTAGCCGTACTTACAATATGTTAGGTTTTAAATGTCCGCTCCGCATTTGGTTCCCGTCCCGCTTAATGAACTAATTTTTATAATGAAGTTTTTTTTTTGGAGGGTAAGGTTAACTTCCGTTTGTTCTACGGTAGTATTGATTGCAAAAGATATTAACTAATTTAGTTAAACAAATTTAAACTAGATTTAGGGAAAATCTGATTTTTTAGTTTTTTGTTTTTGACAGAAAGCGGCTTCATAAAACGTTTTTTCCAAAAACAAACGCACAGTAATGAGATATAAGCTTGGTCTCCAGTAACGTACACAAAGACCCAGGACACAAAGGCGGTGTGCCTTAGGCGGTAAAGACGAGTTATCGACAGTGTCTTTCAATCCAGCAGGACAGCAGTCAGGTGAATGACATCCAACCAGCCACAAGATTATGTGATAACGCGACAGTTTCTGATAAGGAAGCAGCGTGTAATACGTTTTATTGAGGAAACGCAAACGGCCGCGCGAATTTCATAATATCACGGATCAATACGTTGAAAGTATTTTTATCTAACAACGGTCCGTAGACATATTTATAAAGACTGGTCATTAGACTTGCTCTGCTTGTTACTTTCACATAACTATAACAGCAAGCAGGGCGGCGTATTGATAACGCTAACAATGAAAATATTTCCTATTGTTACATTTTTACATTCACCTTTTGTGAAGTGAAAGCAAGGCTTTTGCTTCAAAAATTGGATGTATACAAGAAGTGTTTGTGTACCCTGCGGCCATTTTAAATCCATTCTCCATAACAATAACGTAAATAACCATATATTTTGTCCGCTTTTTCTCTAGTACTTCATGTCTCTGGTTCAACTCTTACCATTCGGTATTTCATTTGTGTTTGTTGCGGTTTTGACCAAACGTACTAACCGATTGTTTTGGAATTTGGTACGAAATACGTTGTATGAAACCCGTACAATATCTGTGTAAGACTTTTCCCTACTCACTGCCGTCTCAAGGTGGCCGGCTCTGATTTAAAGATGACGTTTGTACGCAGTTTTGGCCAAACGCATCGACCGATTGTTTTAAAATTTGGTACGAAGATAACTTGTACAAACCCCGAAAAACATGTGTAAGATTTTTTTCCATTCACTTTTGTTTCAAGTGGAACGGTGGACTCTAATTTAACGTTGAGAGTGTAACTGCTGGTTATTCCCTGTATCAGTGCTGGACGGCAAAACCGCTTCACGAAGAAAGAGCATAAAATTTCCAATTACGTTGGTCCAGTAACGTTTCCGGTTAGATTGACGGAAAAAATGACGAGCGCTGTCGTGGAGCGCTTTGCGAGGTCTACTGTTCTTTGAATAGTCTAACCAACGTTCTACAACAGCGCTTTGACGCGCTAGCAAACGTTTCCGTTAATTTAACCTGCAACCGTAATATTTACCAACTCTACCGGATCAACTTTATTGGACATTTTATCCTCTTTCTCTAAGCAGCAGTCGAAATTATGATAGGTTTTGCCGTTCAGCTAGTATGACAGGAAATAGCTAGCGAATATTCACGCCATCGTTAAATCAGTGACCGCCATCTTGTAACGAAAGTGAATGATAAATTTTACACATACGTTGTTCGAGCTTTTTTTTTGGTATTTAACGTCCGACTATTGTGCACACTTGGGCTAATGCAGACGATGGGATGATTTATAGCGTATGTATGAAAATGCCAAGCCCTCGCTGGGAATCGAACCCGGGTCCTCGGGGTGAAAGCCTAGTACGCTATCAACTAGGCCACCGAGGCGGCTGTTCGGGCTTAATACAACACCTTGCCTTCGTACCGCACTTCGAAACAACGGTTAACGCGTTTGCCGGAAACCAAATTCCGAATGGTGGAGTTCAAACAGCGTTCAGTCAAGTAGGGTACTTCCACTCTAAAATTAGCTATCGAAGCTGCCACCACGTAAGACGCAGGACCCGGGACTTTAAAGTGAGCGCCGATTTTGAGCTCTACACCACTGTTTGAGAGATCGTTAATTGTCTTTAAAATATACGTATGTTCGCAACTTCGATCCGATTTGATTCAAACTTTTAAAAAAATCGACTTTTGGACAAGTTTCTTAAGCAGCAATATTCGTTCAACAGTTCTAAAATGGCGACCATTTCAATTTTTAAAAAATATTGTTTTAAAAAATTTTGAAAACCTGATTTCACTATTGTACTTAGCGTTAAAAACTGCGTAATTTCGAATTTTCAAGTTGAAAATAAGAAATTGAATTTGACTGCAGTCAGGGTTCATATTTGTAATTTGAAAGCAACCTAAAAGTTTAAAATACACGCAGATGTTAACGGTGTTTATGTTGACGAAATCAGAGTTTAAAAATGAGGGTAAGTTGAAAATTTACTTTTGGATTATTTAATCTTGACCTTATAGATAACGTTTTCAGGAATCGTTAAAATTTATGCAGATTTTATCGACTCCTCGAAACGTGATAAAGGTCAGGATCAGCGCTCAAGTCCCCGGGTCTGAGTCATATAATGAGACAGTTCCAACAGCCTGTATTAAAATGGAAATTCGCTAAAAATTGATTAAAATACGCTAGCCGTTCTTGGAAACGAAATTCTCGTGAACAGTGCCTTAAAGATATTATAAATATAATTTACATCGGTAAAACCTAGCTAATCAAATTCGCAACGAACACTATATTTTGTAAACAGTAGGCCTGAAATACAAATTCCAACTTGCGCAATATAAAGAAACCGTCTTTAAAGTTAAACAGTTTTTCTGAACTATTTCGTATCATAAGAAACAGACAACGTTAATTAATGACACTTACAACCCAGAAGAAAAAAAAATAAACAAAACTAACCTAGATATGAAATAAATATTTACATTCTGTTCATTAGACTTATTATTTATGGAATTTCTTCTGCTGAATAATATTTCAGACTTTAATAACGCATCATTAAATATATTTAATGTAAATATTTCTTATATGTATTTCTCAGTAGTTTATTTTCAAAATATACTATACATATCGTTATCGTTTAAAATAAGAAATACAACATTGTGTATTTTGTTTTGTAGTGTTAAAAATACAACTACTGGTATTTTAGAAGGTTATTTTTCTGGTTTAAAAAAATGGTACCGAGCTTCGCCATATGAAATTTTATACAAGATTTCCAGGTAGATACGTATATGGTTATTCGTGATTTTTTAATTGAAACCAATTTTTTCAAAATGAGACCAACCATTGTCGTTTTTTTTTTGCCCGAAATACCGTGTTATATTCCGAAAATTGTAATCTTTAAATCCATTTTCCAGAAAAGAACATTTATACATACGTAAATTATGTGTTTATTTCATTGCACAATATATATATATTTATACTTTGACAATCATTATTCCTACCATATTAAATAAACAAATAAGTATGCTTTATTAATACGAATTCAGTTCCGGTGATATTTAGGATTACCAGGACTTCAAACAACAGGAGACCGCTCATTATACGAGTATTCTTAATCAACTGCTTGGCCACCGGCACTCAAGCGCTCGTAACGTTTTCCGTCAATTTAATCAGTATTTGTAATATTTAGGAAACACGTTACTGACCACCTTTATTGGAAACTGCATGCTCTTTTCCCACGAAGCGGTCAAAATTATGATAGATCTTGCCGTTCAGCCCATACTACAGAAAAACAGCAACTACATTCGTCATCGTTAAAGCAGAGACGCCATCTTAAAATGGAAGTAAATGGGAAAATATTTACATATACGTCGTTCGGGCTTTATACAGGATACCTTTGTACAAAATTTCAAAACAATCGGTCAATGCTTTTGGCCAAAACTGTGTACACTTGTCCTACCTAAAGTCATTTTCTGGAATCTGGGAACCCCAAAACGGATATTTTTTTAAATTCCTTACATAATCGAATTTTTGGCCCACTATTGTGTCTTTATAGTCTGAAATACCATTTTATATAGTACTATGTTATGAAAAACAGAAAAACAAATATAGTAGGCCTAATAATTAAAGAAAGTGAAAGCATAATATTAAGGCTAAGCTAAAATAAAATGAAGTCCTACCTTCCAATTGTGCGGAGGAATGGCACTGACACTGTCGGCTGTGTAGACACGTTCAGAGCTTCCTTTCAGAAGTTGAGCTAGGAGCTGAGGGCTGGGTTGCGGCGACCGTTGAACTTTCGGGTTGGACGAACACCCTTCGAGTTGTGACGGACTGGATGTGGTCCTTTGGTGATGGACTACAGGCATGGTTTCGCTCGCCGATGTCGGAGGATTAGGCGCCGAGTAGGGTATGTTGGCGCTCACTTTACGCTTGGGTGACGTCCTAGGTTGCGGACCGTTAGCAGGAGAGTCGGGCGAGGTGTAACTTCTCTTCAAGTGGCAATCGTCCACCGCACGCGCGCGACCTGACCCCAGCGACAACCAATTGTTGGTAGTTTCGGTAGGAGTCGGAACGTAATCCTCCAAAAACTTCAGGTCTTCGTTGTACTGAAGTTTTGAAAATTTCCTACTAGTTTCAGGTTTTTTCATTTCCGCTTCTAACATCTGGCCATAAGGTCCGCGTAAAGGCCGTTTCGAATACCTCCTCGGAGGATGAGGACTCTTTGCGTTACCTCCGCTGCTGATTTTACTCTCGCAATCGGACTGATCGGACGGCGCGAACAAAGATGGGGATGCTGTACGGTCACGATCTCGATTCGGAGTGTTCGGTCGACGGTCTCCTGGGTCACTTTCCCCCTCTGACAACGAATCAGTTCTAGTCAGCAACTGATAACGTCTTGGCGAATTCCTCGTGACGCTGTCGTCCTCTTTCTCTTCCGAACTTTGGCACACAAGTCTTGGTCTTTCCAGCCAATGTTTTCCTCTCCTTTCTTTAGGTACGTTCCACGATAACTTTACATTAACGTCTTCAGGACTTTGCGGTTCTTCTTGAGCACTGGATGGCCATTCGTTGGACGTCCTATCGCCGCTCGTTCCTTCGTCGGACCATCGTTTCGTCGTGTCTTCTACCTGAGGTGACCATTGGTCTTCTTTAGGTAAATCCGGTACAATGGTCTTACATTCTATATAAGCTTCGGAAGAGACGTTTTGACATCCATCACTTTCACTTTGATCTTTGCTCGGTGTGTCTGTTGGTTTGTTATTCACACCGGGTAACTCTATTTCCTTCAAGTGACTAAATTCACTGTTGTGATGGAACCTATCGTCATCCGATTCACCGAGCTTCAAACTGTTTTTACATTCATCCGGCCACTTCGCCACGTACGTCTCCTCTGCTGGTTGTGGTGTTTCTGAATTATTATTAGCGTCTTCACTTAGTATCCTATCAACAGAATTTTCTTGTTTTACCTCGTTATTTTCACTACTAACTGCACTGCCTTCTAAATTTACACATTCACTAATTTCAGGATTACTTAGTTTGGTATTTAGTTCGTCAGTGTTTTTAGTGTCTAAATTGTCATCGTTTTCATTCGTCACACTATCTAAACTCGGTTCTACCGCAGATTCCTCTTCAACCGTCGTATTTTGAGTCGCTTCCACCCACTGTGATGTGCTTTCCGCTTCCAGTCCCACGAAACGATCACACACCGGCGATGTCTGACAGAAGTTGTCACTGTGTGTTGTCAGGCTCGCTTGGTTGTCGGTCTCACTCTGCGCAGTCGCACTGTCTGTATCACTTTCTTCCCGCACGCCCTCCAGATGGCGTTCCGGAATCGCTAGCGGTGACAAGCTCTTTAATCCGTTTCCATCTATGGAACTGAACGGGATATTTTGATCAGGCGATGCACCCCTATTGGTCAAGGGGTGAGTCAACGACCTCGGATTTGACGTTTTGTGCGGTGAATCTACAACTATGTTACTGGACGCGATTGATAAACTCGACCTTGTGGCTAAGGCCTCGGCCGAACCCACTGCCGAGTCTATGGAAGGATTGGAACCGACAGAGTTGTCTACAACTTTAGTAGTGGACGTCGAAGGACTAACGTAAGGAGAATTGTCTGACGGCTTCTTCCTAGGAAACGTTAACGACCCGGATACCGTCTTTCCGTCGACCGTGGTAGCACGACCGCTACGGATGTATTTACCGTCTACAGGAGAGAAATCCACTTGCGAGAAGGAAGCACTGCGAAACGGTATAGTCCTCTGTATGTACGAGCCTACAATAGTTCTAGATTCTGGTTTTGGTAATCGTAAATTAACACACTCGAATATATCTTCATCGTTCAGAATATTATATTCACTTTTATCGTTGACATCACAGGCACTCGACACACAACACTGTTTCACTAAAGGCACTGACTTTTCTCTGTGTTCAGAAGGCACTGGCTTTGCTTTTTCTTTATAATCTAGAGGAAGTTTTTGTTTATCTTTGTATTCTGATAAAGGCAATACCCTTTGTTTATCTATATGTTCTACTAATGGTATAACTTTTTGTTTATCTCTATGATCAGTTAAAGGCACTATTTTTTGTTTATCTATATGTTCTATTAATGGTACTATTTTATGTTTATCTTTATGGTCTAGTTGTTTGTGTCTGTCTTTGTGGTCAATTAAAGGCACTAATTTGTGTTTTTCTTTATGATCTATTAACGGCACTAATTTGTGTTTTTCTTTATGATCTATTAACGGCACTAGTTTATGTTTTTCTTTATGATCTATTAACGGCACTAATTTGTGTTTTTCTTTATGATCTATCGGAAACAGTTTATGTTTTTCCGATTTAAAATGGTCCGACACTTCACTCTGTTCTAGCTTACCGCCGCTGACATGTTCACTCGCATCGGACGGCCCCGGCTGACACTGTTTCGGCGGTGTCTTCAGTTTCTCCGTCAACTCGCGCAATCGCTCGGTCTTATCACTGCTACGCGGCTTCTTCTTATGCGCCGGATTACTGCGCTTGCCTCCCCGACCGCGATCGCCACCGCCGAAGCGGAACTTGTGCAGTCGGTCCAGAGCTTCGGGCTGCGGGGAATCCCCCCGATCCTGCAATAAGCACTGGGTGTCGCTATCGTTACCCGAGTTACAGAGCCGGAAGTACGACGGTATTTCCGGTTTATGGCGCACTACGACGTCGGACGATTCGGCTTTGTCTTTGCCGAAACAACTGGTGACAACATTAGGCGCTTTCTGTTGCGTCCATTCTAAACTGGTACGGTAAACTGGCGAGGGTCCGCGGCTAAAGATACTACGTCTATTATTAGTCGAGTCGGGGAGTGGGATCCGGGAGCGGGAGGGCCAAGGGACGCCGCAACAGCACTCCGAGTCCCCGCCAGGTTGCGACACTGTACTCCCACTAGCGCTCAAACGTACGCGGACGTTGCCAATCGTGACGTAGCCACTGACAGGATGCGGCGGTCTGTAAAACAAGCAACATTCAAAACATTGAGAAACAGTCTTGGCAGAGTTGATGTCTCAATAAAGTACACATTAGGTTTGGGAGGGATTACTTTATTTGTTCGTCTTTAAATAAACAGCCGCTGTATTAGCCAAAGTCCTCAACCCACTCACTCGCTCGTCTTCGTAACTTTACTTATTTTAAATGTTATTTTGTGAAAATAATTTAAAAATTAAACACTTACAAAGCCAACATTACTAGCAGAACTACAAAATAATTATTTAAAATGATGACAAGGCAGTGGACACTGCCACGTAGAATATTACATTTGCGTTGCATCTACAGCAACAATGTTAACATGCAAACAAAAATAATCACTCCACGCAACTCTCTCGCTACTGTAAAAGAAACGAGTTTTAGAAAAACTAACAACATTGAATAATTTCCAGTAAATGAACACCTCAGTACTCCTACACCAAATTTTACACACAAATTAATATCTAACGAAGAAATTCATTCGTTACCCAGCAAAATAAGATTACAAATTCTCACGATTCAAAACTTCTTTGTGCAACACTTTTCTTAAAAACCAGATTTTCACATCTCAATCAGCGTTAAATCAAAGGCTGCTATCTTGAAAAGTAAGTAAATAGAAAAATGATGTTATACATTTGGACGTTATACAAAATATTTTCATGCCAAATTTCAAAAAAATCAGCCAGTGCGTTTGTCTAAAACAGCATACACTTATTGTAAGTCAGATGCCGCCTTCTTGAAACGTAAATAGAAAAATCTTACGCATATGTTGTTCGGACTTTAATTAAGGTTACAATCAAATTTGAAAACAATCGGTCAATGTGTTTCGCTAATTTCGTAATAAATTGTTTTGCAATCTGGACGACGATATCTTGTGTAAAGCCCAAATGATGTATGTATAACATTTTTTACTTCATTTTCAAGATGGCTGCTTATGATTTAACGATGATGTGTATACGCAATTTTATTCAAACGCATTAGCCGATTATTTTGAAATTTCGTAAGTAGGTACCTCCTATAAAACCCGAACGACTTGTAAGATTTCCCCCCATTTACTTCCTTTTCAAGATGGCGGCCTCTGATTTAACGATGACGAGTGTATGCAATTTTAATGAAACAAATTGACCGATTGTTTTGAAATTTGGTACAAAGGTACCTTGTACTCTCTCTCTCTCCCCCTCCCCTCTATCTCTTGTAACATCTAAACTTTATGTCTATTAAATATTAATGAGGGCAAGTGATCAGCGTCAACGGTCAGGGTAAAAGAAACAGGGCAGTAACTGCGACTAACAACCTTGACATGCGCAGTTCAAAGATGCAGAAACTTACCAATGGTATAACCACATCGACGACCGAGCCCTTCCCGAGAAAACAAAGGTTTCAAAGATACATTTTTAAAACTAATTCTTTTGTCTGAGATGTGAGCATACTGTAATCTAGCCTTCTAGGCTATTTGCATACCATACTCTATCAAAATCGCTCGTACGTTAAATCTATAAATCTGTGCAAAGACACGAACAAAAGGTGGAAATCATTTTCTTTAACATGTGTCATGTTTTAGGGCTGGTTGTGATGTTGGATTTTGCGTGATGCGAGTGCACAAATTTATATCGATATATAATAGTATATTTTGCGCATCGAAAGTCTCATATAAAACTATTTATAATTAAAATTTCCTGTGTTTCCGTCCGAAATCGAACCGTGGACCTTGCACGTGTGAGGCACACTAAACTACGGAAACTAAGAAGAAGATTGACCGATGTAAATATATGAAATGAATGTAGTTATAGTAGAAGATCAGTTGTTTTATATTAATTCGTAACGTTCAGCTGATTTCATTGAACAGCTGATAGGCTATAATAAGTTTCAGGTTATGTTGTTAAAAACTGTGAATTCGTCGTGTTTTCGAACAAATTATCGTAACTAAAATAAAAAGGAAGAGAAAATATAATACACGATTTTTATTTTTGGTTCAATAACAGAAATTGTTTCATTATTATTTATTCAGAAGTCCCGAAAATGAGTCAATCAACATTTTCGCACAGTCATGTAATCTGTAAGTTACTTCGTATTATGTCAAATTTGCACGAAATTTTACCGCTATCAGAATTTTCTCGATTCAAAATGGTGGTTTCTCTTACATGAGTCAACAAAACGTTATTTCCAAATGTTTATCACTAGCACTGTTTACCGCATATGCAAACAGCCTTTGTCTAAGCTAGCCTTCCGTTACAGTTTCATGATTCACGCGTTATTTTCAGTTTTTAGAGTGACAAGATGCACGTTTTTTGACGTCACAAAAACACGCCAAGAATGCAATCAAATCAGATTGCCGTATTTATAGGGACGCCATCGGTTGTAACGTTTTGGAGTTTCCAAAAATTACTGATAAGTGTGCACAGAATATTGTAATGAATAAGTGTGTACATAACTAGCAAAGTAAAGCCTACTGAAGTTTTATCAGTTAGAATCTACCAGGAATTACCTACATCACGAGCAGTAACTTAGCAAATAAGTTTTTACTGCGTAGTTACATCATTTTATACAGAAAGTAATGAAATTGGTTTTTACTGCGTCGCTACATCATTTTATACAGAAAGTAATCAAATTAGTTTTTACTGCGTCGCTACATCATTTTATACAGAAAGTAATCAAATTAGTTTTTACTGCGTCGCTACATCATTTTATACAGAAAGTAATCAAATTAGTTTTTACTGCGTCGCTACATCATTTTATACAGAAAGTAATCAAATTGGTTTTTACTGCGTCGCTACATCATTTTACAGAAACAAATTAGTTTTTACTGCGTCGCTAGAAAGTAATCAAATTAGTTTTTACTGCGTCGCTACATCATTTTATACAGAAAGTAATCAAATTAGTTTTACTGCGTCGCTACATCATTTTATACAGAAAGTAATCAAATTAGTTTTTACTGCGTCGCTACATCATTTTATACAGAAAGTAATCAAATTGGTGTTTACTGCGTCGCTACATCATTTTATACAGAAAGTAATCAAATTGGTTTTTACTGCGTCGCTACATCATTTTATACAGAAAGTAATCAAATTAGTTTTTACTGCGTCGCATTTTACATCATTTTTATACATCAAAGTAATCAAATTAGTTTTTACTGCGTCGCTACATCATTTTATACAAAGTAATCAAATTGGTTTTTACTGCGTCGCTATCAAATAATACCACGCAGTAAACACGCACCTTTTTTTACTGCGTCGCTACATCATTTTATACAGAAAGTAATCAAATTAGTTTTTACTGCGTCGCTACATCATTTTATACAGAAAGTAATCAAATTAGTTTTTACTGCGTCGCTACATCATTTTATACAGAAAGTAATCAAATTAGTTTTTACTGCGTCGCTACATCATTTTATACAGAAAGTAATCAAATTAGTTTTCATTTTGACTGCGTCGCTACATCATTTTATACAGAAAGTAATCAAATTAGTTTTTACTGCGTCGCTACATCATTTTATACAGAAACTAATGCCCTCTTTTTAAAATTAAATTCAACTTCTATTTTAAATTTCGCTTTTATGTGTGTTGTGAAAGACATTGTTGGCACTACAGTAAATTAAAACCTGTAATGAGAAGTCAAACCACTATTGAGATATAAATTATACTAAAAACATTGTTTAACATAGGCTTAGTTAAGACTGTTCTTTACGGCAGCAGCTAACTGGCACAGTACATTATGTTTCCGTACAATTTGATGAAACAAACCAGAGTAACCTCTAAAGCAGCATGGACTGATGAGCAACTTCAGATGGCCATTAAAGCAATCAAAGACGGAGCTAAAATAAGAGAAACAGCAATACATTTTGGTATTCACGAAGCAACGCTTCACACGAGAATGAAATGTGGTCTTATAACCGGTGGTCCTAGAATGGGGCGAAAAGCTGTATTTTCTGTAGAACAAGAGAAAGAAATAGCTCATCATCTTATTCTGCTATCGAATTTGTTTTACGGCATTACTCCAATTCAACTTCGACGAATTGCATATGAATATGCTAAAAAAAAAAAAAACAAGAATACTTTTAATGCAGGTACAAAAATGGCAGGTAGAGATTGGGCTGATGGATTTTTGAAGAGGAATCCACAGTTGAGTGTTCGCCAGCCAGAAGCTACTTACTTCTCTTAGTAGAATCCAAAGCTATAACTATTGGAATTGAATTAGTGACTCTAGAAGAAACACAAGCAGAATCATTACAAGCAAGCCATGTAAAACAGCAAGAAATAGAAAACGTTCCCATCACTGCAATATCCCCAATTCCTATTAACAAAATAACGGCCCTGAAAGTCAAAGAAAAGGAAAAACCAATATCAGATCTTGAGTGCAACACCCAGAAAAGAAGCTCTTGAAGAAAGAGATAAGAGAAAACAGAAAAGGCTTAGATCTAAACTAGAGAAGAAGGGGAAAAGCTCGAATGAAAAAAAATAGATAGCACTCATAGGAAGAAAAAGGTTGCTAGAAAAAGTATCTTTTTCAATGAAACAAGCAGTGAATCAGGCGATAAATTTATGGAAACATGTGAAACCGATGACGAACTAACCACAGTGGATGATTTAGCTAAAATGTTACCGGTAAAAAATAAATCGGACAATGCATGCATCCTGTGCCAAGAATTTGGAAAAAAATGAACTGTGGTTCAGATGTGTTTTATGTGGTGGGTGGGTCCACTCAGAATGTAGTGGTTTAGACTCTGCAGTAGATTATAAGTGTGACATTGCATTAATGATAATTATAAAAAAACTGTAAAGAATAACTAAAGATGTAATTTGTTTAAAAATAGGTATACTTAAAACCAATTTATACATCACTGGTGTCGTTGTTTAATTACGGCATGTTCATGCGTGCCATTACCCGAAACCTAAGGGTAATGACACGCAGCGCAATTTTTTTTTAATTGAATAATTTGGTGAAAATGAATACTGGATATAGTAATTTTCTAGTTCCAATGTGAAGACAAATGTATGTTTTATACGTTAAAATGAAAATAAATCTCAAAATTGAATTTTAGAACGATTACTAAACGAAAATGTTAAAGTGCGTGCCATTAACCCCCTTTCCCTACGCCTAACCAAATTGGTTTTTGACTTCATTGCTATGCCATTTTTTCCTCCTAGTACTTCTAATGCTTTGCCTTAGTTTACATCCTCATTGGAGCACTTCAATCAGTCCATACACTTCAAAATCCAACATCGCTATTGAGAGACTAGCGTTTCAGCCTCTTCTTCCGTGCTCAAAATTTTTTCATCCTGTCCGACCTGGCTGCCCTTTGTTCATCAGTTATGGTATAGTATAGGTCTTTCGTACAAATGTTGTTAACCTGAATCGCAGATAATCTACGGAAAAATAATGATTCAACACGTTGCTATGCCATTTTATAAAGAATGAAATCAAATTGGTTTTTACTGCGTCGCTACATCATTTTATATAGAAAGTAATCAAATGGTTTTAACTGCGTCGCTATACCGTTTACACAGAAAGTACACAAATTGGTTTTTACTGCGTTGCTTTTACACAGGAAGTACTCAAATTGGTTTTTACTGCGTTGCTATACCGTTTACACAGAAAGTATTCAAATTGGTTTTTACTGCGTCGCTTTACCATTTACTGAGAAAGTACACAAATTGGTTTTACTGCGTCGCTACATCATTTTACTGACAGAAAGTACTCAAATTGGTTTTTACTGCGTCGCTATATCATTTTACACAGAAAGTAATCAAATTGGTTTTTACTGCGTCGCTACATCATTTTAACAGAAAGTACAGAAAGTAATCAAATTGGTTTTTACTGCGTCGCTACATCATTTTATACAGAAAGTAATCAAATTGGTGTTTACTGCGTCGCTACATCATTTTATACAGAAAGTAATCAAATTAGTTTTTACTGCGTCGCTACATCATTTTATACAGAAAGTAATCAAATTGGTGTTTACTGCGTCGCTACATCATTTTAAACAGAAAGTAATCAAATTGGTTTTTACTGCGTCGCTACATCATTTTAACAGAAAGTAATCAAATTAGTTTTTACTGCGTCGCTACATCATTTTAACAGAAAGTAATCAAATTAGTTTTTACTGCGTCGCTACATCATTTTATACAGAAAGTAATCAAATTGGTTTTTACTGCGTCGCTACATCATTTTATACAGAAAGTAATCAAATTAGTTTTTACTGCGTCGCTACATCATTTTATACAGAAAGTAATCAAATTGGTTTTTACTGCGTCGCTACATCATTTTATACAGAAAGTAATCAAATTGGTTTTTACTGCGTCGCTACATCACAGAAAGTTTTAGTTTTACTGCGTCGCTATATCATTTTATACAGAAAGTAATCAAATTGGTTTTTACTGCGTCGCTACATCATTTTACACAGAAAGTAATCAAATTGGTTTTACTGCGTCGCTACATCATTTTATACACAGAAAGTAATCAAATTGGTTTTTACTGCGTCGCTACATCATTTTACACAGAAAGTAATCAAATTAGTGGTTTTTTACTGCGTCGCTATATCATTTACACAGAAAGTAATCAAATTGGTTTTTACTGCGTCGCTACATCGTTTTACACAGAAAGTAATCAAATTGGTTTTTACTGCGTCGCTATAATTTTTACACAGAAAGTACTCAAATTGGTTTTAACTGCGTCGCTTTACCATTTACTGAGAAAGTACACAAATTGGTTTTTACTGCGTTGCTATATCGTTTTACACAGAAAGTACTCAAAATGGTTTTTACTGCGTCGCTATACCGTTTACACAGAAAGTACACAAATTGGTTTTTACTGCGTCGCTACTGAGAAAGTACATTTTACTGCGTTGCTATACCGTTTTACACAGAAAGTACTCAAATTGGTTTTTACTGCGTTGCTATACCGCTTTACACAGGAAGTACTCAAATTGGTTTTTTACTGCGTCGCTGTATCGTTTACACAGAAAGTACTCAAATTGGTTTTTACTGCGTCGCTATACCGTTTTACACAGAAAGTAATCAAATTGTTTTTTACCTCGTTGCTATACCGCTTTACACAGGAAGTACTCAAATTGGTTTTTACTGCGTCGCTGTATCGTTTACACAGAAAGTAATCAAATTGTTTTTTACTGCGTCACTTTACCGTTTACACAGAAAGTAATCAAATTGGTTTTTACTGCGTTGCTATACCGTTTTACACAGAAAGTAATCAAATTGGTTTTTACTGCGTTGCTATACCGCTTTACACAGGAAGTACTCAAATTGGTTTTTTACTGCGTCGCTATACCGTTTACACAGAAAGTACACAAATTGGTTTTTACTGCGTCGCTATACCGTTTTACACAGAAAGTAATCAAATTGGTTTTTTACTGCGTCGCTGTACCGTTTACACAGAAAGTACTCAAATTGGTTTTTACTGCGTTGCTATATCGTTTACACAGGAAGTACTCAAATTGGTTTTTACTGCGTCGCTTTACCATTTACTGAGAAAGTACACAAATTGGTTTTTACTGCGTTGCTATACCGTTTTACACAGAAAGTACTCAAATTGGTTTTTACTGCGTTGCTATACCGCTTTACACAGGAAGTACTCAAATTGGTTTTTTACTGCGTCGCTATACCGTTTACAAAGAAAGTAATCAAATTGTTTTTTACTGCGTCGCTATACCGTTTACACAGAAAGTAATCAAATTGGTTTTTACTGCGTCGCTATACCGTTTTACACAGAAAGTACTCAAATTGGTTTTTACTGCGTTGCTATACCGCTTTACACAGGAAGTACTCAAATTGGTTTTTTACTGCGTCGCTATACCGTTTACACAGAAAGTACTCAAATTGGTTTTTTACTGCGTCACTTTACCGTTTACATAGAAAGTAATCAAATTGGTTTTTACTGCGTCACCATACCGTTTTACACAGAAAGTAATCAAATTGTTTTTTACTGCGTTGCTATACCATTTTATACAGAAAGTAATCAAATTGGTTTTTACTGCGTCGCTATACCATTTTATACAGAAAGGAATCAAATTGATTTTTACTGCGTCGCTATACCGTTTATACAGAAAGTACACAAATTGGTTTTTACTGTGTTGCTATAACAATGTATATTAAAAAAATGGCAGGTTATTTTTCCTAACTATTACCAAAACCAATTTGTATGCTAAGTTTGAGACAAATCGGACAAAAACAAGGTTTTTTAAAGACCCATCCTGAAAAATGATCTAGAGATCAGGATCAGTTCTCATTTCAAGGTTCCGGTTTTGAATCTTACTATAATTGATGTTTCATAGCTCATTTTTCAAATGGAAATTCACTTACACAATAATAGTATATAGGCTACATGACCAATTATTATCGACTCATATTTCTCGGTTTCGAGTCTAGCTCTAACCATAATGGCCGCATTTTCCAATTGTTATTAATTAATTAATGAAACATAAAACATTGAGTTATATTAGAACCTTTAAAAGCAATAATGCCACTTCAACATTAAAGTATATTCAATAAGTTAAAATTAATTGGCGTTGTTTTAGAAAATATATTATTCGAAACATTTCGCCTGCAATTTTTTTGAATCTTGTTTCAGCTGTTTGGCTTTAAAAGAAATGCCATGTTGATTTTTGTGATATAAATAATCCCAACTTATATTTGTCGTAGTTCGGGAGACTGCCGCCAGAAAGAGCTGTGACTAATTTTACTAAAAGTACATGAAAATGCAATTCAGCACGCTCTGTATACAATTGTGATAAACAGTATGTTCTAAAACTAAAAATTAATTTTTTTAAACTATTATTAGCTATTATTATAGAAAATAACTTAATAAATTATTTGGCATAGTTTTTCTTTTTCCTGTTCTCAAACATTTGCGTAAATTACCATTTAAAATTTACATTAGAAATGTAAAAATTAACCTTGACCACCACGAGATTATTTTCAATGTTTTTTTGGAAATATGAAATTCTAATTTATGTAGATTTTAAAGCAGACGGTGAAACTATATTTCAAAATAGTGTAAAATAAAAAAATATGATTATTTTAAAAATTTGGAATGTCCGCCATTTTGAAACTCTTTAAGCAATTTTTGCCTAATGAACCCAAGCTACTGCCAGAATCGATATTTAGAGCAAGTTTGATGGAACTAGCATAAATCAGAAATTTAAATTTTAAAATTATTTTTGAAACACAAAAATGAACCCTGACCACAGTTAGATCCGTTTTCTTAATATTAATGAATTCTGAAAACGCGTTTTTAACGCTGATGTAGTTTACGATGAGAAAATCAAATTTAAATGTTTGAAATGGCTGCCATTTTGAAACCGTTAGGCAGATTTTGCTGAGTAACGAACTTGTACAAGCACACACACACACACACACACACACAGCGTTCATAATTTACACACATCACATTTATGCTTCAATCACACAAATACACACACACACACACACACACACACACACACACACACACACACACACACACACACACACAAACATTTTAATAATTCCTTTAAAAAGTGATCTAGTGGTCACGATCGGTGCTTATTTCAAAGTTACTGGTCTGGGCCTTACCAAGATGGCTCCTATTCCAACCTGGTCGCTAAAAATCAGTAAAACGCTAATGTTTTATAATAAAAATAGTATTTTTTTTTAAATAAGTCCTGCGATTTTGTAAGATTTTTGTTCAAAATCGAAGAAAACAGAAAACCCAAAAGTAAACCCCGACTTCCGCCAGAGTTCTGTTTTCCTACGATTTATTTCCGAACCAAAAATTTCTCTTCAAATACGCTAAATCGACTTATTTATGAATTATGACATCTGACAGAAGTTTGAATGAAATCTGATGAACCTGTTTGGTGAATTTACACTTATTTCCAAATTTTAATGTCAATAGGTTTCGAATAGATTCGTTTAGAAAAATACAACACGTTGCTCTATGATTAGTTTCAGTGCTTAAGAATTTTTTTGTAAACATGTTTTCTAGATAATTTAACTGAACTTTAAAATGCTTGTGTAGCATTTATGTTCGTTACAGATTTTATGTGTTAGTAGGCCTCGGCTGTCTGACCAAGCGGAACATTTGGGGGAGATAGGCCAAGTGATCAAACATAAACACAAACTGACAGTCTGGCCTTGAATTGTAAGGGTTTCCTCATTGCGCCATTGCACAACAAGCTACACTCACCTTATTTGGTATCACATAATATGCTGCACCTTACTTTCTGAGCGTGCGCACGACATCATCGTCGTAATTATATAGCAACCATGGGCAAGCAATTCGTCAAGAATGTGCAGAAACCACACATCAAGGTCCCGAAGTCATATACTTATGTTAATACTACTAGTGTACATATATGTACAATATACCTGTACTAGAAGACATAATTGTAGAGATTATTATTGATACATAATGTATGAATATTTCTGAGATTATGTGCATTTTTTATAGAGACTTTAGGCATACTTGTGGAGACAATATGCATATTTGTAAAGACTGTATAGGGTTTTTTTGTAGAGAAAACAAACATATTTGTTGAGATTACAGTCACATTTGTAGAGATTATATGCACATTTATACAGAAAATATGAATATTTATAGAGATTATAGACATATTTAAAAGACTATAGGCATACTTGTAGAGATAATCGGAATATGTATAGACTATACATTGAGCTTATTAATGATTATTATAGGTATATTTCTAGAGAAAATAGACATATTTTTAGAGACTACAGGAATATTAGCAAAAAAAAACATACTTATAAACACTACAGTCATATTTTTTTTAAATGTTTAGGCCTATCGATTTCCAATTTGTATTTTGACCGCGTTTCTCGGCGATGATAACCTTAACGGTTTTTCGCCGAAAAAAAAATTGACCGCGTTTAACATTAATAGTTAATGAAATAAAAAATAATCCAGACAGACACCTGCTCGCTGACGTGATATGTTTCAAAAGTATTTTTCTTTATCTTACTTATTTTTTAAATCCCAATTTTATTACATGAGTAGCATTAAAATCTGTATATATTAGCAATTTTAAACTTTAAAATTATATTGAAAATATAAAAACGGACCATGAACGTCAGTAAAATTACATTTTTAATTCCAACTTAATTTCAAAATGCTAATTCATGCAGTTTTTAACGCCGTGTGTGTTTATAAATATATACCACTTTTAAATAGAACTTTCATAAATATATGTCTAGTAATTAAATTTTGTACCAAACTTTGAACATGAAGTAAATTATTACAAAGGGAATCTAAACCGATTTTGAGAATACATTGGAAAAGATTGTTTCCCAGCGAAAACCGTTCAACCGTTTCAAAATGGCGGCCATTACGAATCTTTAAAAAATCATAGGTCTTTAATCTAGACCTTTGTCAATCAGCATTAAATTCTGCAATAATTAGTAATTTATATTTTTAAAATCCATTAAAATTAAGAACTTTGAATTGAATTTGATGGCGGTCAGGGTTTAAAATGTTAATATACTGATTTTATGATCGTGAAATTAAATTTTAAATTCATTGCATAATAAAAGAAAGTAATATTACAAATTTGGTTCATCACGTCAGCGAGACAGCTGCGTGCCGTGATTATGTTAAATGCAGAACAGTTTATACTTGATGACTCACGCTCTGATTAAGCTTGGTGTTTACCCACTCTACTGTGTGCCATTGTTTACACCTGATTAACTGCCCACGTTGCCATTACATCAAACACTTTAACCATTACAGCGTCTCAGCCTTATTCATTTATAAACGGAAAACTGATCAAATGAAACCGTCTTAGATTATATTCGTACTTCATGATATCCAAGGCACTGAAACGATTCCGTTAAGCACTGTATATTCTAAATGATCTAGAAAATTCATTTGGAAATCTTAAATAGCAGCGGTACTTTTTTTGAAAATCTAATTTAATTTTCAAAATGTTGAATGAATGATTTTCAAGTGTTACTATTGCACTGCGACCTTGTAGATCTATTGTTCCCCCTTTCTGTATTCCTGAGACACTCACAGCGCCTTCTCTACTACTAATCTCTTCATAAAGTCTTGGACATGGAGAGGATTCAAGGTGGATAACTCCCTCACTTCTAATTGGTGATTTTCCCATTCATTATTAAGGTACTTGATGATGTTTGCTCTGCATAATTCCCTTTCAATTTCTCCCCCTTACTTTTGACCTTTATCACGGAGCTTGTGCTCCGTTTGGTCAGCATTTTTTGTTGTGCGGCGAGTTCCAGCTCATTCTGTTTACGCTCTTACTCATATCATCATGAGTAGCTAGGGAAATTACGTCCGCCCACACAGAGTTCCGCATGCATGGGTACACTGGGAGGTTGCCACTTATCCCAAGGCTCGGTTTGATAAATCATTACACCAGTGTTATACACCCCATCAGCACTGGCCGCTTTACACTTTAGATTTAGCTAGGTCATGTAGAGTAGTCAGTGTGTGTTGAGTAGATGAATGAGAGTAATATGAGTTACAGGTACGGTGGGATCGCTAAACCCATCAGCTGTTGAATTTCAGCTGCCGCCGCCGACTTTTAAAATGTTAATCAATGCTGATTTTAACTTTGATTACAAATGTAAATTCAATTTTCAAACTGAGTAATACACTTTATAGAAGAAATCCGAGTAACTACCAGGTCGGCAGCGGGATAAGAAGTCCGTTTGTTTCTAGTTGGCCGGAACCCTCCTATTTCCTCCCGAGCAAGTTGTGGTGTCTTGTGCTGTTGGTAAGCTGCTTTGTAGTTGTGTAGTGGGTGGTCCTCCTCGATCGATGTCTACCGAACAACGACTTTCGACTTATATTTATTCTCAAAATTATGGCGGGCACCATAATTTCTCAGAATTCCATTGTTAAAACTAAAGAAAGAATGCAAATCAGAATTAAGCTTTTGTGTTCGGGAGATGCGATGTAATGCGCCAACAGTAGTGCCTGGGCAGAAGTGTTGGGGCTAGCGTTTATAGACCCGAGACTGCGAACCAATCGGAAATGAGTTTCGGTTGACGGCAGTGAATTAGGTTTCGCAGGTTAACGCTTTTTTCAAGCCGTGAGAGAAGTACGGGGATTTTTAGAGTGGTTGTTCTGGTGTTAGTAAGCGGAACTAGGTTGTGTAACTCGATTCCTACGTTGTTTAGGCGATGACATACAGAGTGTTACTTTATTCTGTGAGTTAGTTACAAAAAAACTTTTAAAAGTGGGCTCCATTGTGCGACTCATACAATACGACAGTACGAATGCACCAAACGGGTTCACCATCATGCAGAGTACAAGTTCCAAGAGGCAGGTAATGTGGCAGAAGAACCGTCGGTTGACGGGCAAGCTGCAGATGTTTGTACTCCCAAAAATCTGTATCACGCATAATGGAGCTCACTTTCTACAGTTTTTTGTAACCAGCTCACAGAACAAAGTAACTTCCTTACGTCCCCATAACGTTGCGTTACTTTTTGTACACTCTGTACTAAAAATAATATGTTTTCCAATGGTGCGTTTACATTGGTTTTTTTTTTTTGGAGTTTCACGTCCGACTATTGTGCACACTTGGGCTAATGCAGACGATGGGGATGATTTATAGAGTATGAAAACTACAAGCCGTCGCCGGGAATCGAACCCGGGTCCTCGGGATGAAAGTACGCTATCCACTAGACCACCGAGGCGGCTGCGTTTACATTGGGATACATGTATAAGGATTTGTATGTTATACAAGTAAAACTGACAAATCACGATACATCACCTCATACAAATGCATACAAAAATTGTATGAGCTTCAAGAATTCCTCACACATTTCGTATGATCAAAAATTGCCATATACTTTGACTTGTATGAGTTTATTTTCATGTGTGTTTAGGTTATGGCTGATTTTGTTACTTATTAGAATTAATTAGCTGTTTACTCAGCTGAGGGATTTTTATTGGTTGGAAAATATAGTTGTATTTAATAGGCCAGTTTGTTTAAAATTTGTTTTTGTGTAGTTTGATTTACTGTTAAGTTAATAAATGTATAAACTCCACATTAACTAGACTTAGTTTTATTGTACAAATTTAGAATACTCGCACTAACCCAACGGTCCCGAGAATTACGGTTAATAGAGACTACTTTTTTTAGTGATTTTCCTTTGCATTAAGGTAAAAACCAGTCACGGGGCCATGAATTAACGTCGATCCTGACCAATAGATCCCTTTTTTAGCTATACATATTTATTGTGTGTGTGTGTGTGTGTGTGTGTGTGTGTGTGTGTGTGTGTGTGTGTGTGTGTGTGTTTTTATCAGTCTCAAGTTTTGGTCCGATTTAATTCAAATTTGTCATGAAAATCGATTTTGTTAATAGCTTACCCAACAATATCGTTACCCAGCAAAATCTTTTCACCGGTTTAAAAATAGCGATATTCCGAATTGTACGAAAACTTTCTATTACTGAACCAAAAATAAAATGTATAATTTTTCTCTTCCTTTTTATTTTAATTATGATAAATTGCTCGAAAACACGATAAATTAAAGTAGCTAGTTTTTAACAACATAAACTAAAAATTTTTATAACCTATCAGCTGTTCAATGAAATCAGCTGATCGTAAAGAATTAATAAAAAAAACTGATCTTTTAATATAACCACTAAAATTAAATTAACAATTAATTTCGTATTATTTACATCGTTCAAACTTCTTTTTAGTTTCCGTAGTGTAGTGGTTACGACATGCGCTTCACACTCGCAAGGTCCCTGGTTCGATCCCGGACGGAAATACAGGAAATTTTTTATTATAGTTAATGTAATATGAAACTTGCGACGCTCGAAATATACTATTATAGGCTATATCAATAAACTTGTTCCTCGCATTACAAGACGCACATAATCCAACATCAAAACCAGCCTTAAAACATGGCGTATGTAAAAATGAATTTAACGGCGGTCAGGGTTCAATTTCAAATGTAATTTTTTAAGATTAAAATGCTAACTTGTGCAAAATGTTATCGTTGGTTATGATGGTGATTGTGAAATAAAATAGTAATACTGCAGACAGCTTCGTGTTGGTATTATTTATTTAGTTTTAATCATAACGTACGCTACTTTCTCGTACGGTACCTCCCGTCCAGTAGGTCTGCTGGCGCACTCTAACGAGACTCGACATTTCACCGGTGTTATTGCCTTACGTTACACGCTAAATTAACTACCGTAGCGAACAAACAATACGCCCGATATTAATCCACACTTTCACTTCCCAAATGATATCTTCCAGCGGCCACTTTCAGTCAGACCATTAATCACAGGCCCATAAAGGATCAGTATTATTGTATCCTGCGAGTCTGTTTTCTTATTCATAGCGGGTGGCGAATTTATTGCGCCCGAGAAGAAAAATCAATTAAAATCTGAAAAGGTCGCTTCAATCCCGAATATTGTTTACAAAGTAGATGCTATGATTTATTGCCTACCGCCTCGGGTGTTTATTGGGCCGCGTCTGTCGAAGCGTGATCAATTACAGACCAGCGCATTGCAATCTAAAACTTACGAGCCAGCTTCTTGCAGCCGTTCGGAAGTCGATACAGAAGGCTTGTTTTCAGCCGTGCCTTATCTTGATACACACAGACATGTTGTTTGTTACAACAATTCAAATTGTTTGGAACAAAACTAAATGCCGTACTGAACTTTTATATTTTGGCGCCCCTTTAAGACATTTCTGTAAATCTTTTTTTAACCTTTATGTTAAAACCTGTAAAATACCCTACTTAAAAAAAAATGTAGTGAAATCTCAGAAGGTCATGATATTGAGGAAGCAATTGCAAAACTTCAGGTGGCTGTGGATACGGTCAATATGACGAATAAAACTGAACACGATAATGTTCAACAAATGAATTTGCCTTCGACCCTTGTACATCTATTGTGCCCCTTTCTATATTCCTGAGATTTTCAGTTACAGCGTCGTCTCAATTACTAATCTCTTCATAACGTTTAGGATTTAGAGAGGATTCAAGGTGGGTAACTCCTCTACTTCTTATTGGTGACTTCCCAGTTAATTACTCAGGGTGCTTGCAGAAGCTTGCTGTGGTGACTTTCTTTACATTTTTCTTTCCCTTATTACTAATGTTTTGCTCCATTTGGCCAGCTTTTTATTGAGCTGTGAGATGCCGCTCAATTTATTTTACTTCTTACTCAAGGGATCACCCACAAGTAACTAGGGAAAATATGTTCTCCCGTACAGAGCTCCGCGTGCAAGGGTAAGGCTAAGGTATATTAGCAGGTCGCCAGGTACCGCAGAGCTCCGTTTGATACACCATTAGGCCGGTGTCATTCACTCCATCAGCACGGGTCGCTTTAAACTTTAGAGTTAGCAAACGTTATGCAGAGTAGTGTGTGGGGGTGACTTCCCAACTTCTAATTGGTGACTTTTCGGTTCATTATTGAGGGGCTTGCTATGCTAATTGCCTTTCTCTTGGCTCTTATTACGGTGGTTCTGTTTCATTTGACTAGAATTTTGTTGTTCTGTGAAATTCCACTTGTTCTTTTTTATATTCTTATTTATGAGATGATCCACAAGTAGCTAGGGAATTAAGGTCCGCCTATACAGAACCCTGCATGCATGGGTAAGACTACTGTACAGTTCGAGGTAACCCAGATTTCTGCTTGATACACCATAAGGCCGATGTCATTAATTAAATCAGTACGGGTCGCTTTACACTTTAAGAGTTAGCCAAGCCACGTAGGATAGCGAATATGTGTGTGTCCTGAGTTGATGAGCGAGAGTAGTATGAGCCAGATTCAGTGGTTCGCTAAAACTAGAAGTACAACCACCATTATAAAAAACTTGCTCGATATCAAGAAGCTAAATACACACTTCATTTACATTATTTATACAAAACATTTTTTCTAATGGAAATTTCTTCGGGTCAGTGGTAGTACTTTCAAGTGCAAATATTCTAAATTTGTACAAAACCATGTCTAGTAATGGGATGTCTTTATATTCATTAACATGTGCACTGATGTACATAAAATCTAATAAAAAACTCATAGTGCATAGACCTATATCATGCTGGCTAATGAATTCACTTTAGAAGATAGTTCAGGATTTAAAAATGGACAACAATAACAATAAATGAAATAATTGGATTATCTGTCGCAACGAACGTTGCAAGCTGCAAGGACAGGTGGAAAGACGTTTGAGAAAACAGACAGTACTATTATCTATTTAACTGTAGTTGAACACTTTGCAGCAAGATGCCACCAGCAGCGAGTACATATTAATCATAAGGTTTATCATTCTAATACGTTTATATTCAATGGCTAAACACGTCAGGTGCTCACTTCAGCTTCCACGGTATCTGTCCAAGTTTGTAGTTATATCAATTATCTGTCTCAATCAACAAGAAATCCGTTATGATAATAATGCAAAAAACACTTGAACATTACCTAGACAAAAACTGCTCACGAAAGTGCAAAAAGGGTATCTGTCCAAGTTTGTAGTTATATCAATTATCTGTCTCAATCAACAAGAAATCCGTTATGATAATAATGCAAAAAACACTTGAACATTACCTAGACAAAACTGCTCACGAAAGTGCAAAAAGGGTATCTGTCCAAGTTTGTAGTTATATCAATTATCTGTCTCAATCAACAAGAAATCCGGTATGATAATAATGCAAAAAACACTTGAACATTACCCTAGACAAAAACTGCTCACGAAAGTGCAAAAAGGGTATCTGTCCAAGTTTGTAGTTATATCAATTATCTGTCTCAATCAACAAGAAATCCGGTATGATAATAATGCAAAAAACACTTGAACATTACCCTAGACAAAAACTGCTCACGAAAGTGCAAAAAGAAAGGTTTTGTTGAGCACCTTCCACAGCTAACACAATGCAATACTGCAGTGCTGCTATACCTTGCAGTAGCCTGACATTGTTACGCGAGTGTTGCACGGCACAATACATCCGAAGCCAGTCAAAGCATGACATGTTTAAAGTTTAACTTCGTCACACTGCGCCTGCCTGCTTTAAACGTTACAGAACTGGTCTACTGTTCATAAAATTGTACCTTTACATTGGGATGTATAAGGATTTGGATGAGTTGCTAACTGACAAATCACGATGTATTACCTCACACAAATTGTATCAGCTCCAACATTTCGTCACACATTTTGTACGAGCAAAACATTGCATATACTTGACTTGTATGAGTTTGTTTTCATGGGTTTTTAGGTTATGACAGTTTTTGTTATTTATTAGATTTAATACTCATCTGACAGGATTTGACTTTTTGGCAAACTCAGATGTATTTAATAGGCTAGTGTGTTTATTTATTATTTTTATTGTACCATTTTAAAATCCTGAGCCATCTTCTAAAGTGAGTTCATTAGCCAACAATATAGGCCGACGCACTATGAGTTTTTTGTTAGATTTTATTTACATCAGTGCACATGTTGAAAATTATTAAAAAAACTTCTCATTACTAGATATGGTTTTATTTTATACATTTATAATATTTGCACTTGAAGGTACTACCAATGGACAAACAGAAATTACCGTTTGAAAAAAATGATTTGTATAAGTGTAAAAATGCAGGGTGTATTTTTACGAACTATTTGACAGGTGTAAGTTTGTATGATCATACCAATTCAATACAATACAAATGTATCTCATAAAAGTACTAATACGAATAAAAGTCCCAATGAAAACGAACCATAATGATGGAATAATTACATTAATAACGAATTTCATCGGAAAATGGGTTGTTGGAGGTGCTATCATGGTAAGACCCAGATCCAGTTACGGAATTTTGAAATGAGCACCGATCATGATCCCTACATTAGTTTTTCTGGGAGGAACCGGTCAGTGTGCAGCTTCTTTGAACTGCGCACCTCAAGGTTGTTAGTTCGAACCGCAGTTACTGCCGACAGTTACTTCTACCGTTAACTCTGATCTTTAACTGGCATAATACGGACGTTAGGGAAAAATAGAAAAACAAAAGAGAGATAGGACTTGGTCTGCTGCGTTTTTAAATTGAGCATTTCAAGGTCTTAGGCTCGATTGTACATTTACTGCGTAAGTTTTATTCTTTCCGTATGAACGTTAAAATAATAATATATAACATTTCCTGTGCATACATTTAATAAATAAAATGATATATACTTGTGTGTGTATGTGTGCGCGTGTGCGTGTGTGTTTTGCGTGTTTTACAACACTCACGAGCGCAATTTTGGTCCGATTTGATTCAAAATTGATACAAACATGATTTTTATAATAGCTTTGACAAAGTCCGTTAACCAGTAGGATAACCTAACTAAAAACCACCCAACACGTGCCCCATTCCTACGCTTTAAAACAGAATTTAGTACTTTTTGATAAAATTTTGTATACTTGACTTTGAAAATAAGAAGAGAATTAGGTCGTTGTCTGTATGAGATTTTGAAAACCAATCATCCGCCTATTTAAGCAGAATTTACGTACTTTTTGGTGAATTTATTTTGCACTTGACGTCCAATATCGAAATAAGTACACTTTTATACTGTGGACGTGTTCCAGACTTGCGAAAGTCGATCGAAGTCGAAACAATATCGAACTGTATTGTAACGCAATCGAGAGCCAAATATTCCACGTGCGCGATTCGTTCAGCATCTCCGCCTCATCAATATTAATACGGTACACTGCATTATACTGTACACGCCACGGAGCGATTTATTGCTCACCAAAACCCGGAACCCAATCACCTCTCACAGCTGGGCAGTGTGCCCGCCGCAAGTCTCTTCGTCAATAAATCCGTCAAGAATGTGCTTGAACCGTAGGCATTTATGACACTATAACGTAATGTTTTTCACAGCATCAAATTCGTAAAATCAAAAATAATAATAGCTGCACGCAACTGTGTCGCTTATTGAGACGGTAACCGGTTTCCAAAAAAAAAAAATGTTTTTTTAGAGTGAATGCTTCTTTACGCCCGGTACGGTAAATTCTGTAGTGCACCAAACCGAATTGAAAGTAGGCTAACAGAAGGAAACAGTGAAGATTCATAAAACAGCTGATGGTTGGAACAGCTGGTATCACAGAGATGCAAGTCGGTGAGTAAAAATAATACGTATTACAATATCAATCGACTTCACCCATAGATAAACTACTTAGTTCAAATACTGAAAGGCGAGAATGGAGTAAATATTAAATAATAAACGGTAGAATTAGAAGTTTGAAATGTAAAAATGAAAGAAGTAGATGAAATGTTATTATTTATAAATTTTTGTAATAATAACAGAACTATAATTATACACAAGTGTTAAATTTGGCAATAAGAATATAAAAAACGTATAAGGCTGGTGCTGACGTTACAACCGACGCGAAATTACATTTTTGAAGTGACTACTTCTTTACCCTGGTACAGCAAATTTCGTGGCGCAGTGAAACCGAATTGAGAGTAACACAATTGAATTAAGTTAGTTTTTTAAGGTAATTGAAATGAATGTGTGTTTAGTGTCCCACACACACACTCACACACACACACACACGCGCGCGAGCGCACACACACATGTATGTATGTGTATATATATATATATATATATATATATATATATATATACATGTGTATATATGCTATTAAACGAACCATTAAGAAGTGACCTAGAATTCTGGAACAGCTCATTTAGCTCATTTCAAAGTGCCTGGTGTGCGCTTATTCCAATAGCTCATTTTCCAATGGAACTCCACTAAAAAATATCTTCAACACCGCTGGCTTAAGATATGTTCTAAATTTCTTGTGGTAAAACCCCTTCAATATTTTGAACCATCTCCAGGATATTCTCTGTATAAATTAATGTTTAACTGAATAAAGTTGGCCGGTTGATATACTATCAAACAAAAATTGGCGTGGGTTTGTAACAGCTGAGACTGTACACGTTCCAAGTAAATAATTTTATTACGTCCACGGTGCTTCGAGAATGTTCTAATTATTTCTAATACTTATGAAAGCTAGTTAAAACTTGCTTACATATATTTAAATATAGAGGCAGATCAAATCAAGACATGCGGTGTCTTTGTGTTCATGGAAACAAACAGTAGAGATTTTGACGTGATTTGAAAAAATTATTTTTTCATATCCCGAATGGTACTTTCCCCTATCTCGTGTTCACTTTTCTACAAAAAAATTACTTTTCAAACCTTTTCTTCAACCAAACTTTTCTTTAAAACGAACATGATAAAAACGGAACAATAACAAAAATTCTCAGATATCTAACAATAATAATTCTTTATTTTTTATTTCTTAAATATACTTACTAAGGATCGATTCCAAATATCGATTCGCGATACTACCGATATTTCAGACAGGAATTGGTATTGGTAATCTGTACTAAAAGTCATTTTCGATACCATCGATTCTTGAGAAAGCTGTCTTGATGACGGCTAGAGCGAATTTCCAAAAAAAAATTTTTATCTTACTCTTTTTGAAATTTCAACATCATAATGAACATTAAAATCACCATAGATTAGTGTTTTAAATTATTTTTAAAAATACGAAAATGAACCCAGACGGCCGCACCGTCGAATTCAATTCTTAATTTTAACTAATTCTGAAAATCCAAAATGCTACTTTAGCAGTTTTCACGCTGATTACAATCGTCAAATCAGATTTTTAAAAAAGACAAAAAATTTCTGTTATTGAACCAAAAATAAAGATCATGTATCTTACTTTACTTAATTACGATAATTTGTTCGAAAACACGACAATTTAACATAGCTAGTTTTTAACAACATAACCTGGAACTTAATATAGCCTATCAGCTGATTTTTACGAATTAATATAAAACAACTGTTCTTTTAATATAACTACCAAAATTAAATTAGCGATTCATTTCATATACTTAACTCGGTATAAATCATTTCATATACTTCTTTGTAGATTCGGTGGTGTAGTGGTTATCGCGTCCGCTTCACACGCACATTGGCCGCGGATCGATCCCGAGCGGAAACAAAAAAAATTGTAATTATAATTAATTTAATATGTGACGCGACGCGCAAAATATACTGTTATATATCAATATAATCATTTTCCTGGCATCACGCGATACGCAAAATCCAACATGACAACCAGCCCTAAAAACATGATACATGTTAAAAGTTATGCTACGAATTTTCAAAGATTTCATACAAAAATTGCGTCAAATCATATTAAATTTGCGAACACGAATGTGCTAAATTTATTAATTCAAAATAAAAGGATTCATTTAAGCAAGAATCACCTAAATCTACTTGCTAGAATTCTTAAACATCTCGCAACAGCTGAGCCTCGAGGTCTGATCGCGGCAACAGCTTGTCAAAATTTTTAATTACCCTACTTCCCGAGAGTGTGACATGACAAATGACAGCTTCAGTGCCTACTTAACTGGCATGACAGTTCACGCCGAAAATACGCGCCGCTTTGCGTATCGTGACGTGTTCTCCACCGCCAACATGATATTATCACGTATCATGTTTTAGGGATGGTTGTGATGATGCGTGTCGCGTGATGCGAGGAAAATGTATATTGATATAACAGTATATTTTGCGCGTCGCAAGTTTCATATTACATTCATTATAATTTAAAATGTTCTGTGTTTCCGCCCGGAATCGAACTGGGGACCTTGCGCGTGTGAGACGCACGTCATAACCACTACACAACGGAAACTACGAAGACGTTTGAGCAATGTAAATAATATAAAATGAATTGTTAATTTAATTTTGATAGTTATATTAAAAGATCAGATGTTTTATATTAATTAGTAACGATCAGTTGATTTCATTGAACAGCTGATAGGCTATAATAAGTTTTAGGTTATGTTGTTAAAAACTAGCAGTTAATTTTCATTTATATTAATTCGCAACGATCAGCTGACAGGCTATAATAAGTTTTAGGTTATGTTGTTTAAAACTAGCTATGTTTATTTGTCGTGTATTAATATAAAAGGAAGAGAAAACATATTCCATGATTTTTATTTTTAGTGTAATAAAACTTTTTTCCTTCCAATTTTTTTCTTTTCCTGTTTAAAATTACAACTTAAAAGCGTAATACTTACGTTATTATAGACTTATGCTTCGTAGCCAAAGACAAAGAGTATATTCTGTTTACTAGACAAAATTCTAAAATCGTTAAAAATGCATCAAAATGAAATACGTTTTGTACACAAATGTTCGTGATCGATTTCCAAAACACCTTTCAATATTTCGTCTGTCTGTCTGCGTCACGAAATTTGTAAACACGATAACGAGAGAAAGTATCAATCGACTGATAAAATTTCTAACACCAAACCAAAACTGCTTGGAAAACCTATTGTTTTCCAGTATTGTTACTCAAAAATTTCAGGATAGAAAAATACGGGGGTGAAAAAATTTTCAAAGGGGTAAAAGTATCGATCATTTCGAGTGGGGTATCAGATTTAATGGAAATATCGCGCTGAATCCGAAAATGAAATTGTAATTAAAGAACTTTAGTTTTTGAGCTCTTAAATGACAAAAAACCGTAAATTTTGGTATTTTTTGCTTTAATCTTAATAGGACATTTTTTTAAATTTAGTGTTTATAAAGGGCTAAAACCTTTTAATTTTGGTGGTTTTGGTTTGCATCTGAATAGGTCTTGTTGTGAAATTACCGTGTTGCATACAATTAATACATTAAAAAATCGCACCCAATTAATTTAATAAAAGAAGTGACTTTTTGAATGATTTTGTCACGAAGCTTGTTTGAAAACTATCCCGTTACATACAACTAATATATTAAAAAACTTTTACAATTAATTTAATAAGAGAAATTGTTTTTGCATGATTTTTTAGTCACGAAACTGTTTTGAAAATTTCGCTGTTACATACAATTAATAAATTAAGAAAGCGTATACAATTAATTTAAAAATAGAAATGATTTCTTTGCATTATTTTTAGTCACTGTAATAAATTTATACAATTAATTTAAAAATAGAATTTCTTTGCATTATTTTTAGTCACGAAACTGTTTTGAAAATTTCGCTGTTACATACAATTAATAAATTAAGAAAGCGTATACAATTAATTTAAAAATAGAAATGATTTCTTTGCATTATTTTTAGTCACGAAACTGGTTTGAAAATTTCGCTCTTACATACAATTAATAAATTAAGAAAGCGTATACAATTAATTTAAAAATAGAAATGATTTCTTTGCATTATTTTTAGTCACGAAACTGTTTTGAAAATTTCGCTGTTACATACAATTAATAAATTAAGAAAGCGTATACAATTAATTTAAAAATAGAAATGATTTCTTTGCATTATTTTTAGTCGCGAAACTGGTTTGAAAATTTTTACAAAATTTAAATGTTACAATTTAAAATTAATAAAAGTCAAAACTGTTTTGAAAATTTCGCTCGTATAAAAATTAATTTAAAATTAATTTAAAAATAGAAATGATTTCTTTGCATTATTTTTAGTCGCGAAACTGGTTTGAAAATTAACCTTGTTACATACAATTAATACTTTAATAAAAAAAGCCTATAAAATTATATTTAATAAGAGAAATGATTTTTTCATGATTTTTAGTTACGAAAGTAGTTACAAAATTACTCTGTTACAGCTTGAACTAGTTCGTTAACTAGCAACATTCTTTTAAGAGTTTCAAAATGACGGTCATATAATTCACTACTTTTTTGTCGAATTTTTTCAAAATCCGATTTCATCATGGTTAAAAACTGAATAAATTTGTATTTTTAATTTTCAAAATTAGTTAGGATTCAGAAAATTACTCTGACGGCGGTCAGGATTCATTTTGGTATTGTAACGTAACTTGAAAGTTTAAAGTGCTAGTAATGCTCATTACGATGCTTAAATCAGAATTTCAAAAGAGGTTTAAATGAAGAGAAATACTTTTCTATGACGTCAGAGAGACAGCTGCGTAACGCTATTAATATTACTTTTTTTACTTGTGATCGCCTGATTTTCAGGCCACTCTGTACATAACATGAGTAGGTACATAGAGGAAGCCAATTCCTGCAAAATGCCATTCGCCTCGTGTGTTTATTTATAGTAGAGATATTAAAGCCGTTCGTATATTTTTAGAATAAACTGTACAAGTTACAAATACGTGTACATTAAACACCCGCCATCTTGCAATCACCACTACAGCCACTAATGCGATTAATTTTAATTAATATCTTAATTAAGCTTAGGCTTACCTAACTATAGTGACCAGACATCACGCACTATAAGAAGCGACGTGTACACTCTCGGCTACAGAAACTAACTAGTCCCACTGCACCTACGCACCCTAAACTTATCTCCCGTCTCGTAATTCTTATCTTTATTGTGTTTAGGAAATGTTTTGTTTTGAGTTGCGACACGTGCGGGAACCTTTGCTGCAGTTCCCCGTACTTGCACGTCCGTACATCATTGTAAGACCCAGAATCAGGACCTTAAAATAAGCAAGTATCTGTGGTTGGCACTCTCACGTTCGTAATTTTGGTTCGATTTTAACTTTTACAAACATCGATTTTATTTTTTTATTATTTTTTTTTAACGTCCGACTATTGTGCACACTTGGGCTAATGCAGACGATGAGATGATTTACAGCGTATGAAAATGCCAAGCCCTGGCCGGGAATCGAACCCGGGTCCTCGGGATGAAAACCCAGTACGCTATCAACTAAGCCACAGAGGCGGCTCAACATCGATTTTAGCAGACTGCATTCAACAACTTAAAAAAAATTGTATTTCAGTGAAATTTTTTTGAAATTACAAAAAAAATCAGTCAATTTAAATCTTATAACAAAAAAAGCCGTTATATGTTTTATAATACATTTGCCGGCGGAGGCAGCTGATGGGTTTAGCAATCTCACCGTACATCTAGCTCAAACTACTCTCTCATATAGTACGCACGCACGCATGCACATACGCAATACGCTACATAGCTTGCCTAACTTTATAAAGTGTAAACCAACCCGTGCTGATGGAGTGAATGACACCGGCCTAATGGTGCATCAAATGAAGAACTGTGACACCTGGCAACCTCCCAGTGTACCTTCCTCTCGCCCATACATGCGGGACTCTGTATGGGCGCACATATTTTCCTTAGTTGTTAATGTAAAATAATAAGAGGGAACTTAACACACGACAAAAAGCTGGCCAAATGGGGCACAACCTCCGTATTAAATATCACGAGAGAGAAATTTTGAAAGGGAATTAGCAGAGCTAGCTTCTCAATAAGGTTTTGGGAAGAAGTCACCAATTAGAAGTCTCCAAATCTTAGACGTTATGAAAAGACTACTACTGGAGAAGGCGCCACAATAGATCTACAAGGTCACAGTGCAATAGTAACCCTAGGAAGTCATTCATTCATGTTATTCTTTTTTGAAAAAATAATAACAATACCGTTATCAGTTTTTAAATACGCATTAGCTATCGTTTAAATTTTCAAATAAAACTGAAAATGAATCTGACACCGAGTAAGGTTTATTTCGTGATTTTATTTTCAAAATTCGAATATTTGCAGTTATTTAAATGCAGACTAATAGTGAAATCAGATTTTCAAGTGTAAGATGAAATAAGCGGTTGTTGGAAATTAGCTTACATAACGTCAGCAAGACAGCTGCGTGCTGCATGCCGCAATTCTCTTTATTTACGTGAAGGATTTGGCTTGCAAGGCACTGAAATTTTATAAAAAACTTCGGGCTATCTTATTGTTTTTAATCTTCACAAATGAAACTCTCGAACGAACAGTATAAGCAAAATTCCTCTCTCGGTTCATTACAGTTTACTTTTGATGAACAGTTTGTACAAATCGTTTTAGCTTATTTTGAAAAATTACTTCTTTAGCTACCACACAATACCGTTTGTTCACGTAAAATGCTAGTTGTATATCAGGTCGGGGGTGGTGGGTGAGTATTTAGGGAGAGACAATTTACAGTCCAACAATATGACTAATTTTGCTGGAAAATTATTGTATTCTACCAATAACAAAAGTTTGTTTTTAATAACAAATAAATTCTCTCTCAAACATGCAAACATATAGACCAGGAATCTTTAAAAAAGCATCGATACTGACCACTAGATCACTTTTTGTAAGGTCGTTAAATATATATATATATATATATATATATATATATATATATATATATATATATATATATATATATTATCTGCGTATAGACCCTGTTGGATCACGCAAAGCACTCCGACTCTTGTCTTGCTCCTTCTAATCCTCCACACCTCCCTCATCCTGTCCCCATGAATCCTCTTCCGCTCCTCCGTCCATTTTACCCTTGCTCTCTTTGGGATTTCATTCTCTGGGACCTATATATATACATATATATATATATATATATATATATATATATATATATATATATATGTGTGTGTGTGTGTGTGTGTGTGTGTGTGTGTGTGTGAGAGAGAGAGAGAGAGTGCGAACGTTATGTATTAGCACGATCAAGTACGCAATTATAGTCCAACTTGATTTAAACTTGGCACAAAAATCGATTTTGGTATTAGCTTGGATAAATTCGTCCAACAGATTCGAAATTGCGGCAATTTAAAACGTTTAAAAACTCGTAACTTTTTTGTCTTTAATAATTTTGAAAATCCGATTCAACCATCGTAATCAGCGTTAAAAACTGTATTAATTAGCATTTTGAATACACAAAATTAGTTTAAATTTAAAAAATTAATTTAACAGTGGTCAGGGTTCATTTTTAATGTAGTTTAAAAGTTCAACGTGTTAGTATACATTTAATGGTGATTATGATGGTGAAATTAGAATTTCAAAAAAAAGTAGGTTAAGATGAACAAAATACTTTTGAAAACTCGCTT
This sequence comes from Callitettix versicolor, assembly GCA_022606455.1. Taxonomy (NCBI): domain Eukaryota; kingdom Metazoa; phylum Arthropoda; class Insecta; order Hemiptera; family Cercopidae; genus Callitettix; species Callitettix versicolor. The sequence goes on from CM040189.1 coordinate 82,518,819, forward strand.
CCACCAAGTCAGCGAGACAGCTGCGTGCCGTGATTTTTTTTTTATCCATAGTTCAACTTTGAGCAGCAGGATAGCGAAGCACGGTACGAGCGAGAACGTTAACCTGACCTGAATCCTGGACCGCAGGATTAAAAGTACTATGACATCCAAGCCGCATCACGGAAGTACTAAGATAACATGACGTGTATTTATTAAAAGATGTCAACATTATTTGTAATCTGTTATTAAGTTAAATAGGCTTAAGAACCATTCACTGCCAACCTATATCTGCAACGTAGCACCACTCGATTATAAAGTGATTTATATTATTTAAGGCTTATAATAAATTATGAGTCTTCTCACTATAAGAATTTATAAATAATCGCGACATACATTGCCTCGCTAAAGTGATGGAAGCAAAATTAAAAAAAAAAATTTTCTTACTTTCTTTCAAGCCTGCTTAAATTTCAATTTTTATTTTAAAACTACATTGAAAACACAAAAACGAACCCTGACCGCCGTCAAATTAAACTTCTAAAAATTCAAAACACTGATTTAGCAGTGTTTAACGCTGATTACGACGGTGAAATAAGACTTTCAAAAGTATTTACGACAAAAAAGTTACGAATTTTTTAATGATTTGAAAATATTGCTATTTTGAAACTGTTGTACGAACTTAGCTGCTTAACGAACTTGTACAAGCTCCTGCCAAAATCGATTTTGTGTAAAATTCGAATTATATATATAGGCTATATAAATAAATAAATAAATATATATATATATATATATATATATATATATATATATATATTTGTGTGCGAGAGAACGCGCAAGAGTGTCCCCCTCAAAAAGCTACTTAGAAGTCAGGATCGGTGCTCATTTCAATGTCCCAAGACTGGGGTCTTATGATGGCTGCTCCAATAGATATTCGCTAAACTGGGCAACAAACCATACGTTGCGCTTACGAATATTTACGAAGCCTTTAAATATAAATTTGTTCATGAATTGATAACATTCTTATATTGCGCCAGTAAAAATACCGAACTCAATAAACAAACTTGTGGTGGGACGTTGATTTTGTTTCAAATTTTTATATAAACACTGGTATTTACTCGATCGCAGCTGCAAATTTCCGCAGGTCTTTGAGACCTTAAAATAATTATTACAAACATAACCTTAAAACTACCGTTGATATGATTTTTCGATCAGCTGTCGTGAAGATAAACATTAAACTTTAACACAGTTGTTAGACATCTATGGCTTATGTCAGACGGTGAACCAAATCAGATGTGTTAGGATCAGCTGTAGTGAAGATAAACATTAAACTTTAACACAGTTGTTAGACATCTATGGCTTATGTCAGACGGTGAATCAAATCAGATGTGTTAAGATCAGCTGTCGTGAAGATAAACATTAAACTTTAACACAGTTGTTAGACATCTATGGCTTATGTCAGACGGTGAATCAAATCATATGTGTTAGGATCAGCTGTAGTGAAGATAAACATTAAACTTTAACACAGTTGTTAGACATCTATGGCTTATGTCAGACGGTGAACCAAATCAGATGTGTTAGGATCAGCTGTAGTGAAGATAAACATTAAACTTTAACACAGTTGTTAGACATCTATGGCTTATGTCAGACGGTGAACCAAATCAGATGTGTTAGGATCAGCTGTAGTGAAGATAAACATTAAACTTTAACACAGTTGTTAGACATCTATGGCTTATGTCAGACGGTGAACCAAATCAGATGTGTTAAGATCAGCTGTCGTGAAGATAAACATTAAACTTTAACACAGTTGTTAGACATCTATGGCTTATGTCAGATGGTGAATCAAATCAGATGTGTTAAGATCAGCTGTCTTGAAGATAAACATTAAACTTTAACACAGTTGTTAGACATCTATAGCTTATGTCAGATGGTGAATCAAATCAGATGTGTTAAGATCAGCTGTCGTGAAGATAAACATTAAACTTTAACACAGTTGTTAGACATCTATGGCTTATGTCAGACGGTGAACCAAATCAGATGTGTTAAGATCAGCTGTCGTGAAGATAAACATTAAACTTTAACACAGTTGTTAGACATCTATGGCTTATGTCAGATGGTGAATCAAATCAGATGTGTTAAGATCAGCTGTCTTGAAGATAAACATTAAACTTTAACACAGTTGTTAGACATCTATGGCTTATGTCAGACGGTGAACCAAATCAGATGTGTTAAGATCAGCTGTCGTGAAGATAAACATTAAACTTTAACACAGTTGTTAGACATCTATGGCTTATGTCAGATGGTGAGCCAAATCAGATGTGAAAAACGTTCCAATACGATCTGTTTTAAAACATATTTTCTAGGTGATGTTTACCTTGACTTCTGCAATACATAATTTTCTTAGGACGTAACAGTTTTAAAGTGATGAAAGATTTGAAATCTGTTCAGTGGTTTCTCAGATTACCCTGTACAGATGAACACAGTTACAAAGTTTACCACAGAGTAGATATAAAATTCAATATAATTATCGTAGTTTTAACATGTATCATCTTTGAGAGTTGGTTGTGATGTTGGATTTTGCGGAACGCGTGATGCGAGGAATATGTTTATACTGATATATAACAGTAGGCACATATTTTGGGCGTTGCTGTTTTAATATTAAATTAATTATAATTAAAAATTAATTTTCCCATCCAGGATCGAACCAGTGACCTTGCGCGTTTGATAACCACTAAGACGTTTGACCGATTTAACTATATGAAATGAATCGTTAATTTTATTTTGTTAGTTATATTAAAATATCATTTGTTTAATATTAATTCGTAAAGATCAGCTGATTTCATTGAATAGCTGTTAGGTTATAATAAGTTTCAGGTTATGTTGTTAAAAATTAGCAATAATAATTTGGTCGTGTTTTCGAGAAAATTATCGTAATTAAAATAAAAAGGAAGAGAAAACATGATACATGGTTTTTATTTTTGGTTCAATAACAGACATTTTTTAAACATAAATTTGGACGGAAAAATAAAATTAAATGCACTATTTTTAATTTAGAAATGTTTAAATTAAAATCAGATCTGCACTCTTGTATTAATCATTTCAAATAACCTACAAAATATCTGACTCTGAACGACAATTTTTTCGACTTATTAACTCTAAAGTTGTTCTTGTTTTAGGATCGCTTAGCGGTGCCAACTTGATACTGCAGTATAAGCTAACCGAACATACAAGAAATTTCTAACCCGCAGGCGTCCCCCCCCCCCAGTACAGCATTTCTAATTAGCAAAACCTCTAATAAGAATACAGAAAAAACTTACATTCTTAGTACGAGAGTTATTGTTCTAAAAGTAATTTTAAGAACAAAGATAACTTTAAGTTTTGACTATAAGAGCTAAGAATTATTGCTCTAGAAACTAAGATATGAACATGTATTTTGTTTGTAAAAAATAAGATAATCACTTAAATGTTTTGATTGTATGAACTAACATTAAAACATATATTTTGAATGTAAAAAGGAAGATCTTAACATACGTTATCATTGTATAAATTATGATTACAAGGGAACAAAGATGCATATATTTTATTCTACAACCTATGATAAAAAAAAAGATTGTAGTATATGTTTTGACTGCAAAAAGTAATACTGAAATGCATACTTTGAATTTAAAAACTAAGACCATAGCACATGTTTTATTCTACAGCCTATGATAAAAAGAAAACAAAGATTGTAGAATATGTTTTGATGGCAAAAACTAATATCGAAACTCATACTTTAAATGTAAAACTAAGATTGTAGCACATTTTTTAATTCTATAGCCTAAAGAGCTACGTTTAGCGTATGTTTAGATTTAAAAAATAATATTAAATCGTATACTTTAAATGTAAAAACTAAGATCATTGCATATGTTTTAATTGTATAGTATAAGATAAAAAAAGAACAAATATTGTATAGCGTATAATTTGATTGCAAAAATTAATATTAAAACACATATTGTGAATGTAAAAACTAAGATCATAGCGCATGTTTTTATTGTAAAGCTTAAAATTAAGAAAATTGTAACATGTTTTGTTTGGAAAAACTAAATATTAGAACGCATACTTTGAACTTAAAACTAAGATAATAGTACATGTTCTATTCTATAGCCTAAGAAAAAGAGACAACAAAGATTGTAGCATATATTTTGATTGCAAAAACTTATATTAGAACGCATACTTTGAGTGTAAAAACCACGACCATTGAACATGCTTTATGTTTGGTACAGCCTAGGATAAAAAAAAATTAGCATGTTTTGATTGTATAAACTAATATTATAACACATACTTTGAGTGCAAAACTAATACGGTATCATAGCACATGTTTTGATTGCAAACACTAATATTAGAACGCATACTTTGAGTGTAAAAACTAAGATAATAGAACATGTTTTATATTAGGTACAGCCTAAGATTAAAAAAATATTAGCATGTTTTGATTGTATAAACTAATATTATAACACATAGGCCTACTTTGATTGCAAAACTAATACGGTATCATAACACAAGTTTTACAAGATAGCTTAAGATTAAAAAAAACGCAAATTTATAGCATACATTTTGATTGCAAAAACTAATATTAGAACGCATAATTTAAATGTAAAAACTAAGATCCATAACACAAGTATTATGTTACAGCCTAAGATAAAAAAGATTAGCATATGTTTTGATAGCAAAAATTAATATTATATCGCAAGGTTTGAATGTAAAAATTAAGATTATAGCATACATTTTTATAGTAGCCTATATCTTCAGATTACAAGAGAGCAAAGATTGTATAATATTTTTTAATTGTAAAATAATATTTTAACGCTCACGTTGATAGTAAAACTAATATTATGATTATAGTTTATGTTTTGATTCTTATCGTAAGTAAAACAAAATAGCCTATATTTAAAGGTCTTACCTGTTGCATTGTACGCTGCCCACATGGTCTGCGTTGACACTACACTTAGTGTAAGGTAAGGACGCCATGGTCAACCCTCATTCCTCACCTCATACATATCCTTCGCACACCACTACCACTCTCCCCACTCTGCTTCGCTTTCCCCCCATCGCGACATCACACTTTTTTGTTTATATTTAGATGGACGGCGTGCGAAATATTTCGGTCTCTTGCGTGAATGTTTACTCGAGGCCCGTCCAGACAACCTGTAACAAGAAAGGGCGACAGTGCCAAAATCTGAATACCATCCATGTTACATCTACTCTATGTTTAACAGCTTAAACTTGGATATAAAGTCGGTTAGATTTTTGAAATGAGATCAACTGTCTTTTTTATAACAAATATAAAATTGTATCGTAACGATGCTTATTTTTACTGAATGTTTTGCATATAACTTTAATTTATAAACAGACTAATTAAATACCCGTGCACGACTACATTTTGCTTTACTTAACGAATTTCTATTGGACAATGAGCTGTTGGATGTTCAGAGATACTTTAGAAACTGATTGGTATCGATATTTTCCATTCGATACTGACAGTATCGGTATCGATATTGTTTCGATAATATCGATATATCGATTTCAGTAACTAAATACCGTATGGTGATCGGTCAGAAGTGAGTCGTATTTTACCTATGTATTTCTTCACAAAAAAAGAGAAAGTTACTGAACAAGCAGGAAATAAACAATTACTATTTATGCTGCAAATGTCTATCTAAGATTTTCCTATCGCCTTATTGTGTTATCTTTGATATCAGTAAACATTTCACGATGACATTTGAATCATGAGTACATTACTGCTTTTTTAATACACTGTGTTGTATTTGTACATTATTGTATTGACTACGTGCGTATTTAGGTTTTCTCATTAGTTAAGCGGTGTTTTTAAGAATTAGGTTCACATTAGGCTAAAATTACTAATTATTTTCAGATGTTTAATTAATAATTATTATTGTTACAGTTTGTATTATATGCTGCTTTTTTTAATGGATCAAGTTTCTTGTAGAACATTTGTAAATTTTTAAAGTACTGTATTAAATAAAATATGTATTTATTTTTTTCTATTGGTGAAATGTAATTTTTACGAATTTTAGGTAGCAACTTCTAAACTCATTACTTAAACGATTTTTCAATTAAAACATCACGGTTGTCAAATTATATTACAAAAAATAATAACACGTTTAATTATTATTAGTATTATTATTAGAGTAAATATTTTATTAAATCAAAACGTTATTCGATATTACGAGTATCGATACTTTTCACCCGAAATTATTGGATTATCGATACTAAATATCGTATCGAATGTAATATCGGAACATCCTTAATTGGGATCTTGAATTTCACCGATCCTAATACATCAAATTTAAATTGAACCAACGAAATCAAATACGGTGTACGTTTTACAACAATTGGATAATTAGAATACGACCTTAACTGAACTGGCAAATATCAATTTCTATTTGCCCGATTTTTTGTACGCTCGTCTACTTTTGTCCGTTTAATTTTTTTTTTAATTATTATTATTACTTGAAGGAGAAAAGCACATTGAGGCTATTATCGCCTTCCTAAATGTATGTGTGTGTAAAGTGTTAAAGTCGTAAGTGTAAGTGTGTGTTAGACTCGGGTACCGCGAGGGACGTCTAAATCCTCTCAATAGGTGCAGCTAGTCTGCACCCCCTGCATTGTACGTTAAACTCAAACGTACAGTATATTGGAAAATTCGGCGCGCTATCTCCCTGACGTTATGGAAGGAAATTTCCAAAAATATTTGTTTCTTACGCTATTCTTAAAATTCTGATTCGGCCATCAAAAATAGCATTAAAAACTGCTTATATTAACACTGCTTATATTAAAACTGCTTATATTTGAACTTTCAAATTGCACTGAAAACACAAAAGCGAAAACTGATTGCCGTCAAATTAAATTTCCTAATTTTAACAGATTTTGAAAATTATCATGATTACCAAACTGGGTTTTACTATGATGGCTGCTGCAATAGCTCATTTTCCGATACAATTTTGCTAATAAGTACGTCAATTAAAAATACAATATAAATTTTATAGAAAAGTTTTAACAGGTAACTGATAGACAGACAGACAGATGATCATGGAACCAAACATTTCAGCTGATCATAAAAAAACAAATTTGAATTACATTTGGAAGTAATTTTTGTTGACTTTAAAAATATACCTAATGTGATTACATCTACACAGCTTCCGTTTCCTTGCTTATATAGATACCGAGGAAAATTAATGCTTCATGTTTTATGGTCTTCCATTTTTAGGTATCAAAAGCTACAAATACGGATGTTTATAGTGCTTATACATTATACGTACAATCTTTCTGTTAAATAAGTTAGGCCTGTACATATCCGAAGAGAAAAACATAACATTTTCCAAACATTAAAAAAGTAAAATCATACCTAGTATAACATATGGCTACAAACAGTTATATAATTATATTCATCACAATTGAGTCTCTGTTTCAACTCGATCGTTCCGACATTTGTAATATGTGTTTGTTTGTTTGTAACACATTTTTGGCCAAACGTATTGACCGATTGTTATGAGATTTGGTTCGAAGGTACCATGTATAAAGCCCAAACGACGTATGTGTAAGAGGTTTCACCATTCACTTCCGTTTCAAGATGGCGGCCCTTGATTTGACAATACAGATTTGGCCAAACGCATTTACTGATTTTTTTGCTTAACGTCCATACTTTATGCCAGTTAAAGAAATGAGGACTATGTATCAGCGTTAACGGTAAGGGAAAAGCAACGGGAGCAACTGCGGCTCGAACTAAGAACCGGTGCGCAGTTCTGAGACGCAGCAGACTGAACGGTGATTTTGCCACATCGACCAACGAGTCCTCTACCGATTGCTTTGAACTTTGTTTTGTATAAAGCTCGAATGGAGAATGTGTAAGATTGTTTTCCATTTAATTTCGTTTTAAGATGGCGGCCTCTTTCCATGGCGGTCAAATTTCCCTATATCGTAAAACAAATTTGAAAGTAATTTTTTTTTTATTTCAAAATAAATCCTAAACATCTTCCATTACTGTACTTGTACCTTTTTTTAAAAAGTATATAGTTTCAAAATGATAAATGGAGGAATGAGAAAATAAATGGCGGATCAAATGTGTAAACCTCTTCGTGGGGCACACTGCATTAGGAGTACATATCCTTTCACTAAAATTAGAAGTTGAGAGGAACTTTTGTTAACATGTTTTAAGATGACGTCATGATCGCTATGGCGATGGTTCAACATACCTGATGAGATTAAAACACTTACAATGTGTCCAATAGCGATTTATAAAAGATTTAGTGGAATAAAAAGCATCCAACTTGTGTTGGAAAACAAGTTATTATATATTACAAACATCAGTTATTGTTGGTTTGGATAGAGTATAATATTTTATTTGTCACCTGAAACGCAACCATACAGAAGAGAAACGCACGTGGGGGATAAGCCCGCTGGGTTGGAGAGCGAAGCGTGCAAGGGGAGGGGCTTCCCAGTTAGACAAAAATACATTTTTCATAAACCCAGAACGTAAAACATAAAAAATGATACCCAATAAACGTCGTAATCAAAGAGTCATATTAGGTACAGCACGGTGAGAAAGTAACTGGTGTTTGTGTCTGGAGTGTAGGTTTTTACTTTCACCACTGCTGTATAGGGCACTGACAGAATGCCCACGCGTGCATAGATTAGATAGCCGCAGTTGACTGTACATTGCAATTACTTGGTCTTGTTATTATGATAAAGAGGATCATTATAAGTTATAGAAAGTCGTGACACTTGGAGCTGCGCCCTGCACGCAACTCCGTCGCAGGCGAAGCGTAACGCGATGAGAGAAACCTGTTTATAAGACTTTTGTTTACGAGTTACAAAAAAAACAACAGCGGCACGCAGCTGTCTCGCTCACGTGACAGAAGCGTTTTTCCAAAAGTATATTTCTTTATCTTACACACAGAGATTAAAAACCATCTGTTTTGACTCAGCAGACACGAAAACGAATAAATTTTTACGTTCGATTCTTACTTCATAAGTACTTACGATATCAGTACTTCATAAGTACTTTACGTAATTAATGAAACATTAAAAATTTGTTGAATAAATGTTCACCATTTTCGTAAGAATTAAAGTCTAATCTGTGATTACTTTCAATAGAATGTTGTTACCGTCAACTATAGACCAGCCTAACACTTTGTCTAATCTGTGATTACTTCCAATAGACCCTTGATATTGTCCAAGAAATTACAGGCCAGCCTAACGGTTTGTCTAATCTGTTATAACTTCCGATAGACCGTTGTTATCGTCCAAGATATTATAGGCCAGCCTAACGTTTTGTCTAACCTGTGATTACTTCAAACGGGCCGTTATCGTCCGAAATATTATAGGCCAGCCTAACGGTTTTTCTAATCTGTAATTACTTCCGATAGACCGTTCTTATCGTCCATGATATTATAGGCCAGCCTAACGGTTTGTCTAATCTGTGATTACTTCCAATGAGTCGTTGTTATCGTCTAAGGTACCATAGGCCGGCTATTAATTTGTCACATCAAAGCACGGAAGTTGGCGGCACCCCAACGTATTATATCACGCGGATTGTTAGTTCTGCCCCATAAAAGTGAATTATCTGCACTGCCAAAATAAACACCTTGTTCGAGTATTTAAGGGAAATGAAAATAAATAACCGTTTTATCGAAATTGCCAGCCGTTTTAAAGTTACAGAACATGCGTGGGTTTAATGAAAATCGAACGCTGGATAGAGCACGAAAAATAAAGTGTAAAAATCGATATTATATATATATATAAATCTATATAAGCCTATATAGATTTAAGATTATAAATCTATAATCTTATAAAATAAGATTATAAGAAATCTTATTTGAAATATAAAAATATATTTATATATATATATATTCGTAAAAATGTCACCAGGAAATTTTTTACGAGATTACCAGAACATTACTACTATTTCATTTTCAATACAGATCTTGTTATACTCTTCCAAGTCAACTATAAAACCGCCCCTAAAGTTTTGTTTAGCTTATTTGATTTAGTCTCAAACTGTAGGCTAATTGAATTTGATTTCAAATTTGTTACACTGAATTGAGTTATGATTATTCATACATTACCAGAAGTGAAACTGATTACAGCTTTGTTTTATTTTAAATTATTAGTTCAAAGAACAGTGGAACTCGCAGTATATTCTTAATTAATACACAGAGCCGGCTAATATAAGCGGTAACCGGCTAATATAAGTAAGTATCCGGGAAGTAGGATCAGCTCGTTAAAAATGGGTTTATAGGTTATGTCTACTCGAATTCTCGTAATTTATATTACACGTGAATGGGAAAACGGCAATAAGTTTAAAATTAATCGGTTCTTTGTTCTGCCGGAGTAGGCCTACACGCTCTAGGTGTTCCTATTGTTTATTCACATCCACCCACGACCCATTTCTCTTAAAGTTATGCCTGGCTTTCTTTATAAAAATACTAGCCTATAGTTCGTGTTAAGCGAATTTCTATTAAAATATGAGCTATCGGAACGTCAACATGGTGAGACCAAGACCCGGGATTTGAAATGAGCACTGATCCTGATTTTTAGATCCATTTTTACGGGGTTGTTAAAATTCGTGTTAGCGCGCGTGTTTTAGCACGCTCACGTTCGCAATTTTGGTCCACTTTAATTTAAACTTGGCACGAAATTCGTTTTTCGTACTAGCTTGGAAAAGTTCGTTGAACAGTAAAATGTGTTCAACATTTTCAAAACCATTTCGAATCTTTAAAAATTCGTAACTTTTTTATCTTAAAGACTTTCGCAAATCTGATTTCACCATCTTAATCAGCACATTAAAATTTTTAATTTAAAAAAGCATTGAAATTAAGAAAAATTAATTTTAAGGCGGCCAGGGTTCATTTTTCCTACTTTCAATACTATTTGAAAGTTCAATAATATATGCATATTTTAAAGTTGTTTATAAAGGTGAAATCAAAGTTTCACAAAGAGGGTAAGACTGAAAAGTTATTTTTGAAAATTAGTTTCCATCGAGTCAGCAAGACAGCTGCGTGCAGGATTTAAAATTATTACTGTTAAACGGATTTTTAATTTAAACGGAAAATTAATTTGAACTGTTAAACGGATTTTTCTGGTTAACGAGCTTGTTCAAGCTATTACCGAAATCGAGTTTTGAGCCAAGTTTGAATCAGATCGGACGAAAATTGCGAACGTCAGTATGCTGAACACACACACACACACACACACACACACACACACACACACACACACACACACACACACACACACACACACACACACACATATATATATATATATATATATATATATATATATATATATATATATATTATTATAGCCTATATATAACAAACTTAAACAACCTTTCTAAAAGTGATCTAAAGGACAAGATCGGTGTTTAGTTCAAGGTTCCGGATCTGAGCCTTACTATGACAGCTGCAATAGCTCACTTTTCAATGAAAAATACACTTAAAAACAAAATCTTCAGCAATGCACAGATACTTTTTTACACCTTAACTGAACCTCAAATTTGGCACGCTCATATATTATATTCAGCAGAAAAATAAAATCCAAAATCCAAAAATACGATCCCGGTAGGGTTCTAAAGGACTTAATTACAACCATTCGCCAACTATTTATGTATTTCAAAAAGCTGCCAACTATTTTAATTAACTATGACCGTCCCAGTTTGTGCCGTCGATGCTAATGGGGTTATCCGCTTCGCTCTATCACAGATCGGATGCTTTTGTAAACAACTAACTTCTGTAGAACTTCATTCACTTGTACAGTAACGTAAAAATAATTTGGTTTTGTAGGTCATAAAGTCTGGTTATCGGCCAGGCGGCTGTCATTACCTTAACTAAATTTAGCGAGACGCTATACAGTCAATAGCACAACCTAGATAATTTAGAAGTGGATATGTGAACCGAGTGCTTGAAGAAAGTTTTATGACAGTCAAAAAACTGGTAGATAAAAGAACAGCAGACCTCGAGGTATAGGCCTATGCTTCATTAATTGCTTGGCCATCGCTCTACGACAACGCTCTTAACTTTTTCCACTCATTTAACCGGTAACCGTAATATTTACGAAAACATTTTACTGGCCCAACTATATTGGAAATTGTATGCTCTTTCTCTATGAAGCTATCGAAATGACAGGTCTTGCCGTGCAGCCAGTATTACAAGGAATAGCCAGCAACTACATTCGTTATCGTTAAATCAGAGGCCGCCATCTTAAAACAGAAGTGAATGGAAAATCTCATATATACGTCGTTCGGGCTTTATATAAGGTACCTTAGTAGCAGATTTCAAAACAATCGGTCAATGCGTTCGGCCAAAACTGCGTAACAAACACCGTCTAGTTGAAACTGAGATACGAGTATATAGTAGGCCTGGAAGTTGTTCCTCTTCCGCTTTTGGTATTCCTTTTAACCACTAGGTCTGTACTATAAACTACAGTTTTGCACACCATCTTGAAACTGTCAATGTTGTTATTTTAAATTCAATTAAAACCCGAGACCGGATTCTTTATCAGTAAGTAAAAAAACAAATATTAACTTTTCGTAATTTTACTGTAAATTTTTGACGGTTTGCAAACTAATTGGATTTATTCAGTTATACACATCTGTGAATTCATTGTTTGCCAGACGCAATTTCGCCAATAGCTTAACCTGGATAGGCCTTTATACTTAGCAACACGTTTTCATATAATACGCGTGTACTGTTATCTAAAAGGAGGAAGAAAAATAGACAGAAATCGAGAGACGAAATTCGTTTGCTCGTTCGTTCCTAACTTCCGTTCGGCAGACATTTTTCTATTTACTTCTCTCGCCAAAGCTAACATTAAAAGCTTCGCTTCAAATAAGTCGAATAATAAATATTTAAATTATAATCAACGTCATTGTGCTAAATACCCGATCCATCAAGTACAAAATTGTTTAGTGCGTTTACAGTTAAAAATACCTTGCCCAAACAATTAATTATTAGAGTTGGATTAATTAATTAATTAACTAATTAATTAATTAATTAATTAATTGGATTAATTAATTAACAGTTGGATATACTGTACAAAATTGGCGTTTAATATTAGCATATGATGTACGTTTAACAGTTGTGTAGAATTTAAGTTTAGCAATAACATCTATAATATAATTTAAGTTCTCACTTGACTACTCCCTTAACTGTCTGAGTTTTCTTTTTTTTTTAACTTGGGAACCTGAAAACTCATACATATATAGCCTATATATATATATATATATATATATATATATATATATATATATATATATATAAAACCTACACCAGTTAGATTTCACAATATCTTCTGCAAAGAGAGAGGAAGAAACAAAATTAGGTTTTTCTTAAAAGAAGGCCACAAATTGTATTATTTCAGTCCATTGTTTGTCCAACTGATCGCGAACTAAGCCAACCCATTCCACATCTCTATTACGGCTAAAATATTTTCTGCTGACGGAGCAGTGGAATTTCTACAACAAACATAGGCTCTACGTAAACACACGACTGCCAAACAAACACACGTCGTCACAGTTTGCGCTGTTTATCGCCGATCACTTGAGACACTCGCCGCACTTTGCTGGAAATAGAAGCTGTAGCTAGCTGCATCCCGATGGAGACATACTTCCTACAGTTACAGTACCGCAGGGTAATTTTTGGTAAAGCCGAATTGGCAGGGCACCAGATAATGTGTTCAAGTTATAGAGATCGAAATTATCGTTATTTTTCGGTACTGAGTTAGCTTAATACTTTATCAAGTGATATTAGGTTATCGTAAACTGTTATTTCAATAACCTAATATTGACAAAGCCATCAGCTCACTGCTATAACCTACCTAATACGTTATCATGTGATATTAGGTTATCGTAACATGTTACTTCAATAACCTAGTATTATTTCAAAACCTAATATTGACAGTTCTTGTAGCACACTCTTATAACCTAACCTAATACGTTATCGAGTAATATTAGGTTATCGTAACCTGTTATTTCAATAACCTAACATTGACAATTCCTGTAGCTCACTATTATAACCTAACCTAATATTTACAATCCCTGTAGCTCACTATTATAACCTACCTAATACGTTATCGAGTGATATTAGGTTATCGTAAACTGTTATTTTAATAACCTAATATTGATAATTCCTGCAGCTCACTGCTACAACCTACCTAATACGTTGTCAAGTGATATTAAATTATCAAACGTGTTATTTCAATAGCTCACTGCTATAACCTACCTAATATCGAATGATATAACAATAACCTAATACTAACAATTTTGTATCTCACTCTTATAACCTAATAATACGTTATCGAGTGATATTAGGTTATCGTTAACTGTTATTCCAATAACCTAATATTGACAAAACTATTTTCACTGTTGGTCTGACACTGTGCTATTAAATGAAACAAGTCGGTATATTCCCAATGGTGTAGTTACTATCAACAGTATTACGAGGTTACTGTTTTGACCTGAGCGTTGCAATTAGACGCGTGAGATAGGCGCCATTCTGTAGATAATGCTGATGCGGAAAGGTGACGTGTTACAAGGAACACGTAAGTAGACGGACGTGCAACGTGCTTCGTGCATTCATCCACTTTTCTGTGGCTGTAACCTCACTTCACGTTACAAACTTTATCTTTCTAACTGAACAAAAACCACGAAACGTTCCTCGCCAAGTAACGGTTAACAGTAACTGTTGTACGCAGCTGTCTCCCTTACGTGATGGAAGCGAATTTCCAAAAGAGTTTCTCATTATCTTACTCTTTTTGAAATTTTGATTTCACTGTCGTAACCAGTGTTAATTTTCTGAGTGTATCGGCACTTTAAACTTTTATATTGCATTGAAAATACGAAAATGAACCCTGACCGCCGTCAAATTATTTTTTTAATTTTCAGGTGTTTTGAAAATTCAAAACGCTAATTTATGCGGTTTTAACGCTTATTACGATGGTGAAACCGGATTTTCAGAAACATGTAAGATCAAAAATTGACGATTTTCTCAAGATTTCAAATGGCCACAATTTTGAAATTGTTTAAACGAATTTTCCTGGTTGACGAACTTGTCCAAGTTTTTACCGTCATGAATTTTTGTGCCCAATTTGAATGAAATCGGACAAAATTGCTAATTTGAGCTTGCTAATACACACACACACACACACACACACACACACACACACACACACACACACACACACACACACTTTATAAATTATATATATATATATATATATATATATATATATATATATATATATATATATATATATATATATATATATATATATATATATATATATATATATATATAGGCCTATCGCCTCTCTAAATATATATATATATATATATATATATCCTTGGGGCAGCTTATTTTAAGGAGAAACACACACACACACACACACACACACACATATATATATATATATATATATATATATATATATATATATTTGTTATTTTAAGGCGAAAAGCACAGGGAGACATATAGGCCTATCGCCTCTCTAAATGTAAGTGTGAGTGTGAAGTGTTAAAGTCGTAAGTTTAGTGCTGCAAGTGTAAGTGTGTGTTAGACTCGGGTATTGCGAGGGACGTCTAAATCCTCTCAATAGGGGCAGCTAGTCTGCACCCCCATACACAGATACACACACACACACACACACACACACACACACACACACACACACACACACACACACACACACACACACACACACACACACACACACACACACACACACACACACACACACACACACACACACACATATATATATATATATATATATATATATATATATATATATTAAACGTCCGACTATTATGCACACTTGGGCTAATGCAGACTATGGTATGATTTACAGCGTATGAAAATGCCAAACCCTGACCGGGAATCGAACCCGGGTCCTCGGGGTGAAAGCCCAGTACGCTAACAACTAGGCCACCGAGGCGGTTATAGTGCCGGGTCTGGGTCTTAACATGACGGTTGTTTCAATGAAAATTCGCTAATGCTGTTCAAATAAGCAACTGAATAGTTGAAGCATTACATCGCATTTCATGTTTGTCTCGATAATAGGAACAGTACCGCAAAGCCGGTCCAGGGTCCGAAGTGAATCGAGACTCGAGAAACGAAACACAAACTCGTCTGTGGGTCAGAGTTTATTTTCGCGTGCGGGGGCGTGTCCCCGGAGGGGTTACCCAGCGAAGCGAGCAGAAACGGAGGCCCTAATTACTGAATATCTTTGCAAAACTATATCATAAAGTTCACTGGCCTACTTACAGACACGAAATGTTCCGTACTTTCACACGATTACGGACTTGTTATTCTGACGTAAACTCGCCTAAAAATCCCTAAACCTTGCTTTTACTTCCTCGCTGTGCGATGAGAGAAAGTTATAAGAAAGAAAGGCAAAGAGAAAGTTAATCGATCAGCCGAAAAATTCGATATGTAGCTTTTAATCGATAAATCCGTTTAGAGTTTGTTTTTTTTTTTGCGGCGAAAAACCATTAAAGTTATTATCGCCGTCACGCAAAATGAAAATATAAAGAAAATAACAAAACAATTTGCTTTAATAAAAAAACAAACAAAAAATTATAAGAGTAAAAATAAATAAAACAAAACAAAATTAAATAACAGGTATAACTACATTACAATACAGAATACTTAAGAAACAATGAATAAAATTAAATAACAATTCGTAAAAATATATATAAACATAACAGAGATAAAGTAATTTAGAAAAAAAATAATAAAATATATAAAAATAAAATAAAAAAGTGGTGTAAATTGTCCCTGAAAAAAAACAATAATAATAATAAAATAAAATATTTTACATACTGCGGGACAGAACGACACTTAGGAGGATGATACGAAACTTCAAGGGTTTCCAGGAGAAGGAAAAGGAGAAGTGGCATCTGGACGGAGGAAAGGAGGAAGGAGCAGAGTGACAGAATGAAGAATTACTGGAAAACCAGAAAGGAGAAGAAGAAAAAGAACTAAAATTAATGCATTTAATTATTTTACGTGGTCCTCAGATGCCAAAATAAATAAAAATAAAATAAAATAACAATGTACATAAAAATTAAAAATAATAACAATAACAACAACAAATTAAATTATATTTAAAATACTTAATCGACGCAAGAATAGTACTCGGTCAACAGCCGAAGAATCATCTTTTAACTTTTCCTCTAAATTGACGCCACATAATCGGCGCATGTTCCTTAAACCATTACAAGCTTGCAGAACATGTTAAATTGTGATGAGTGATTGACAGAACTCACAAAGAGGTGGGACCCTGCCTCTCATCAAGAAACCATGTGTCAAAAGAGAATGTCCATATCCGTTTTTGTTCACTCGTCTACGTATCAAACGATAGGAGGAATTTCTTAAAAGTACGAACAAACTATACACGGCTAACTGTATTTTTACCCAACACCGCTGAATATAAACTAGGAGTAATACCATTATAAAAAAACGTTCTCGATATTAGCGGCTGAAGTCGAAGTAATTAGACTACCTGCCGCTACGAACGCTAGTTGCAAGGACAGGGATGGAGACGTTCGAGAAAATAGACAGAACTATTATTATTTATTTAACTGTAGTTGACACTTTGCCACAAGATCCCACCAGCAGCGAGAGCTCACAAAGCTCATCACTCTAGTACGTGCAATTCCAATACTACTATTCGTTTGGTATTGGGGATCGTTGGGATTTTTCGTTTGGTAACAGTACACTTGTGGAACTCGGGCAGTTACCGACAGAAGCGAAGCTTTTGTTAAGGATATCTTTGCTGAATATATAGGCCCTAATTAGTTTGAAGACCCTAATTACGTTTACAAATATTTTGTTTTGTTTAAATAAATAGGTCTAAATACGTGAACCTAGCTTAGATATAATTAGCTGTAGTTGCAGTAAAAGATCAGTTGTTTTATGTTAATTTGCAACGATCAGCTGATTTCATTGAACAGCTGATGCGCAATAATAAGTTTCAGGTTTTGTTGCTAAAAACTAGCAATATTAACAACAATTATTATAAACTTTTGTATTAATTTCGAATGTATTATAAACGGTTAAGAGGACGTGTTCTTCAACTAAGGAAAAATACCAAAACCAAAGAAACACGACTTTTTCATATAATTACGCGTATACTGTTATCGAAAAGGAGGAAGAAAAAGAAAGAGACGAAATTTGTTTGCTGGTTCGTTCCATATTTCCGTTATATTCTTCCGTTCGGCAGACTTTTTTTCTATTCACTCCTCTCGCCAAAGCTAACATTAAAAGATTCGCTTAAAAAAAAGTCGCTCATACTTTAACATAAGTTGAGGAAATTTCTGCACGCAGCGAGACGCTTGAAGCGAAATTCCGAAGCTATTTCTTAAAAAATCTTTTATCCTCCTTTTGAAATTCTGATTTCACCATTATAAAGTACTAATTTTGTAGTTGTTATCGCTGATTACGATGGTGAAATCAGATTTTCAAGACACAAAAGTTGTGAATTTTTAAAGGTTTGAAACGACAGCATTTTGAAACTGTTTAACGAATTTTCCTGGTTAACCAACTTGTCCAAACACTTGGCTAGGTCTTACCATGATGGTCCATCCAGTAGCTCATTTTCTAATGAAAATTCGATAAAAAATATCCCTAGTAAGTTTACCGAATTGAAGTTTTTAATATTTTTTTTCTAATTTTTTCAAGCCTACATTTTAACTTGATCTGAACTGTTTACAGAACGTTTTACTTTTTCAAGAATTTCTTCTAAGACCTGACTTATTGAATTTTTATTTTTAGGCCTTCATCTTTCTTTCTTTGTAGGCCTAAAGGCAACTCGAACAGCAACAAAATAAAATTACCTACTTGCGCGTGGTAGGCTATATACAACCCTAATGGCAAAGAAGTCATGTGTATGGCTTATATCAGATCAGACGGGAGCGTGTGCACCATTGCAGCTAGCATTTAGTTAAACGGTTTAGTCTGGGAAGGCCATGTGCTGTGTAGTTAATTAATTACGTGCAAGCTAAACTTAAATACAATACACACTTTTATCACTACTACTGTATTTCAATTACATTTAGGCCTACTTACAATATAGCCTAGATTTGAGGTTAAAAATCTCCGTACATGACAATTCTATAGAATCAATTTAAAAAACCATGTCGATTTGCCTGTTTCAACAGCTTTTAAAATGGAATTACATAGTCTGTTTTATAGTAGTGATTTAAATCTATACGTCTTAAAGGCAGTGGTACCAACTGTGCCCCGAAGCAACGCCGAAATTTGCCAAAAACGACGAAAACAGAACTGTTTTTTAAAACACAAAAGTTCTTGAAACAATCTGTAATTAAGACACATATGGGGTAATTGTGAAAAATAGCGTGGCCAACGTTATCCACGATTTTTTTATTTATTTTATTATTATTATTACAGTAGAATTTCGATTAACCGTCATCATTTTAATTGTCGGGTCATTTTAAATTCTCTCACATTTTTAAATAGTTTCCACATAGCAAATAATTTGTAATGAATAATAAAAGTAACGTTCTAGACAATACTGGACACTGTAACTGGACACGACTTATTTATAGCACTAAATGCTACCAGAAGCAAACATTGTTAATCCAAAAGTAAACGACTTAGTGCAATGAGATAGAAACGCTTTATATAGTGTTGAAAAATTTCGCAAGAGTGCATGAATGTTCCATTGAAAGATACACTCACATTATTTACGATAATACCATTCAGCGTATAAGTCGATTATGTAACGGTCACGTGAGTACTCTAAGTGGGATGCACTGTGCTCTCGTTTATGTTACTTGAATACTTTAAGTACTGATAAATTACTGTATTAAAGACCTATGTAAGTAAAATTTGTATAATACAGAATTAAATAGAACATTTAAGAGTGTTACTACATTTTCCAAAGTAATAATGATAATATAACATTCTTCGCTATATAAACAGAGTGTAGTATTTTTTTATCTACTGCCGGGTGATCTATTTCTGTTATCAGTCTAACGTCCTGTTATCAGTCACTCAAACGGTTCCGAAAATGACGGTTAATCGATACTACTGTACAATTTTTTTCTTTTAAATGTACGTTATTGTGAATATTATGGTGAAAAATTTTTGTGGGGACTCATAAATTGTCGCTATAGCGATTTTTTGTAAATTGCTAGTTGTACGGAATAAGACAGTGTATTGAAAAATTGCTTTCAGTACACATATTACATAAACTTTTTTACTTCTACTAAACATTTTATAATTTTTTAAACGTTATTTTTATTTCGCTAAAATTTGTTAAACCTTTTTTTCATTTTGAGTTGTGTTTACGACTTATTTCCAAGTTAATCTTGTTTCGCGATTCATTCCTTCTGGCGGCCAACTCGTTCCTTGTTTCATAATTATTTAATTCCTAATGAAAACAATAGAAATTGTTTTTTATAATGACTTAAAAACCCAACACTGTTCCGTATGAGAGTACAATTGCGTGAAAGTTACTAAACGAATTTAAAAAATCTTAAAAAACTAAAAATAGGCCCTATGTAATATAAAAACATGATTTCCGGTTGCGCTTGTGCTGCTTTTAGTGGCAAACTGGCTAACTGCACAGCATTAGCCTAAATATTTACTTAACAAAATTTTTTATTAAAAATATTTGTTTTAAAATATGTAAAAATAAAAAAGTAGACAACAAATTTGCTGTTGAGTGTTACAAACAGTGAATGTAAAATTTGTGTACTATACAGTGAAAAATCTTACGTTCTGTCTCAAATTAATCTAATAATCCACGTAAGAAAAGCAAGTTTCTAAATCGCTATCTTATTCCATACAACTAGCAATTTAAAAAAAAACTCGCTAAGACAACAATTTTTGAGTCCACAAAAAACTTTTTTCACCATAATATTCAAAATAAAGTAATTTTCAAAAAAAGTAAAAAATTCTCGGAAACAGTGGTCACGTAATTCCCCACATATGTAGGATATTTCACTAGTAAATCTTCAGAAATAACAGAAATGTTCAAAACTAGTTTACGTTAAATTATTTCACATTGGCTTGAATTATAGGAGCATTGTATTTGTAACATGTAGTTTTTGTCATAAAAAAATAATAAAATAAAAAAGGAGTTACAAATAATGAGACAAAAACAGATGGTATGAAACAAATTAAAAAAATTTCATTTTAAGTTCCTTTTTCCCTAAAAATAAAACAAAATGTATTCAGTATCATAACTTATACAAAAATTTCAAAAAAATATTTGAAACTAATTAGGTTAGTGTCAGATTTACTTATGGTATTAAGACTGTACAAATTGACAATATCGGATAACTCGATAAACTTTTCAATGGTTTTTTAAGTTTGTTCTTAGGCCTACTAATTTATCCATTTTAGGTCCCATGATTCCAAAATAGTAGTCTTGACCTGGTTCTGCGTCAATAGGCCTGTCTGCACAAATTTCTGACTGATTTTAGTGAAATTTAGTTTTAAACAGGTACGATTTGCTGATACCTGTAAAATATGTTAAGTTAAAAAATAGGCCTTTTTCAAACTAAGAAATTTGATTGTCGCAAAATCGGCTGTAACAATTTTGATCAAATTTAAACAAAACTTATTTGGTTGCATTATCCCCAATAATCTAAAATCTGAAATAATCTAAATGCCCTAGACTTTAGCATTTAGACTAAAAGTTCTGCAATTAATTATAAATTCGATTGTTTTAAGTCAGTAAACATTAAGTTTATTTTTAAATTGGAAGAGCTGTAAACTATTAACGGCACGATAACACGAGCAAATTTGCAATTTATTAATTTCAATACTGTGAGATCAAAAATTCTGTAAACATGTCACGACATTCTGAACGTTTTTACCTAGCAACACTAAAACAAAAATCTGTTACAAACTATACTGTTATAATATGGTTTTAATAGATATTTGAC
Organism: Callitettix versicolor; assembly: GCA_022606455.1. NCBI lineage: Eukaryota > Metazoa > Arthropoda > Insecta > Hemiptera > Cercopidae > Callitettix > Callitettix versicolor. The sequence continues at coordinate 82,540,765 of CM040189.1, forward strand.
ACTTTATTTCCCTTAACAAAATATCTGTGCAAAAATCAACATTTTGTTATTTAATGTAAACAAAACTAACCTCAAATTAACACGCATAAGAAAAGATATTTTAAGCAAACAAATATCAGTGTACTGACACTCTTACCTGTGTGCAAATAATATTCCAACAAACTTAACAACACACTGTTAACACAACACACACAAACACTTAACGCACGAAGTGTGTCCGATCACTGTACACATGCACACTGTTTGTAGCTTGGCTGTACAGGCAGTGTTGTGGTCTGCCGGCGATGTGGAGGGAAGGGGGGAGCTGGTTTACCTCTCTGGGTACATCGTACAACAAAAAACACCTTAAGAGACAAGGTGTTGCCGCGTTGAACGCGGAAATCTGTCAACATTGTACTCGCTGTACCCAGTCATTCAACGCTCACCGATTGTCATGCACATCCTTATGTTATACCGATAAATCACTGTGAATTAATTATGAACTTCACGCTGTTACGTCCACTCATAGGTTAAATCACTCTTGCGTACCCTTTGTTATGGCAAAGTCTGGTCGTTACTGCACCCATAGAGCCTAAACGTTAAGCCAGTAAATTACAAAACAGTTTCACTAAAATAATGTCGGATCTTAACGCTTACAAACATATTTTCCTTTTTCATAAAGTAAAAAAAATGTTTTGTGATTTCGAAAAAAAATTGTCTTAATATTTCTATTGATATAAATACTTCCGGAGCCCATGAATTCAAAAAAGTGGTTTTGACTCGGATGTAGCCTGTACTTCCCTGGAGGTAAATACCTTATTTTATGACCTTACTTTATGACAATTTTTTAATTTTCAAAAAATCAAGCTATATGATTTTGATTAAATTTGGCGCGAAAATAGTCGATAAATAAGTATATAGAAAAACATATGGGTCATTAATCCCCCCCCTAAACTCTGGTAGCCCACCAGAACTATCGAACTTTTGAAAATACCGTTCTTATATTTCACTCAAATTTTCGTTATATACGTAAATGCACCAAATAGTAATGAACCATGATCACTGTCAGATGTTTTCTGATTTCCTCTTGATCCGTTAAATTTATTCACTACAAATTCGGTACACTTAGGTGAGTTGCAAATATATATATATATATATATATATATATATATATATATATATATATATATATACAATGAATCGATTTTTGAGAAATTCCTTTTTTTTGTCTATAACCTCCGAAAAATATAGGAACTCATGATAAGACGTAAAAAGGCGTCTCGCTTGTCATATACACATTATTAGTATTCAAGTCTACCAGTGAGCTGAGTATTTTTAAATTCACTGTTAGCTCAGTGTTATGATCTCTACTTATGAAACTAAGAGACGTAGTACAAACGCCTTTGCTGACTTTAACTTTTTTTAATTTAATCTTTATTTGTTAAACATTATGTGTATAAATATGTCTAATTATAAATCGATTCATGAAACAAAAAGTTGTAACTTGCTTTTGACTTACTTATTATATAATAATAAGTCCATTCATAAATATTTAAATTATCAAGAAACGCCAATGTTGACCGAGCGAAGCGAAGTCTCTGTTACAACTCGACCGTCCAGTATTTGGTTTGAGTGTCTGTTATGCATTTTTTTCCAAACGCATTCACCGATTGTTTTGAAATTTGCTACGAAGGTACTTGTACAAAATCCGAACGATGTGTGTGTGTGTGTGTGTGTGTGTGTGTGTGTGTCCAATTCGCTTCCGTTACGACTTGGCGGCCTCTGATTTAACGGTGAAGACTGTGGGCCTACGCATTTTTGGTTAAACGCAAAGGCGGATTAATTTGAAATTTGGAACGAAGGTACTTGTACAAAACCCGAAAGACATGTAATATTGTTTCCCATTCACTTCTGCTTCAAGATGGCGGCCTCTAATTTAACGATGACAAATGTAGTTGATGGCTATTTACCTGTAATGCTGACTCTACAGCAAAGCCCATCATAATTTTGACTAATTCAAGAAAGAGCATACAATTTTCAATAAAGTTGGTGCAGTAACATTTCTCCAAAATATTACGGTTACCGGTTAAATTGGCGGAAAATGTTACGAGCGCTGTCGTGGAGCGGTGGTCAGGCGATTAATTAAGAATATACTGCGAGGTCTGCTGTTCTGTCAACTGTTAGTACTGCATACCAACACAAGTAGTGCATAAGAGCACTAAGGCAGAGTGGCCACCAAATGAGGAGCGGAGCTGCGCATTCAAAACCTGACCTATTGTTTTTAACGTAAGTGCGACCACTGAAAGCGTAGCTGAGCTGAACTGAGTGAATCTTTGACTCTGTCCTGGTTCGGCTTTAAAGCTGACTCCGCTTCCCCCACCACGTTGACCACGCCTATAAACTTATTATTTCTCGTTACCTAGGTTACCGTTGCCAAGGTTACGGTTTTTAAACATAATAGTTGCTGTAATCTATTAGTAGGCTTAAATATTTAAATTTAAAATATACAAACGCGTTCTTTAAACTGACTGAACTCCGCTTCCGGTTGCCGTTCATCTTCATTCCGCTCAACGCAACTCTGCTCCGAATTCGGTGGCTGCCCGGCCTTACAATGATTTTATATTATGTCCATTTTCTTCAATATCAGTTGTGTATAATTTCAGTTTAGAAATAAGATCATAAATATGATTTAGATCAGGACAAACAACAACGAACACTAATTTTTTTTTTTAATTTTCACTTCTGTTGGCCAGTCACACTTCTGTTACACTTTTTTTTCAAATCAGCAACTCACCAATGAGCTTGTCGACTTCCATTGAACCTATGCGTCATCGAATATCGGTTGTTAATTCATCAGCACAATTACCCCCAACGTAAGCCTTGACATCATTTAATTACTCAGTCTGTTGTAATACAAGCGCCTGGCACTGTAGCCACGATACCGATGGAATACTTCACGACGCAAAGCGAATCCGTTTGTGTTCTTGACGAATTCCTGACTTTATGGTAAGCCTCACACCCGGAACTTTAAAATGATCATCGATCGCTATCTCTAAACACGAGAGGATTTAGGAAAGGGACTTAGGAGGTGTGATGTCTTTAAGAATAGGAAATTTGAGAGGTGACGGGATACCTTTTAGCAAATATTTGAGCCCTCTATCGGAATTTTGTTGAAAATTCAACACTGAAAAAACGTTGTTTAACACACTATTACGCCGGGTGGTCACCAAATGCGGAGCGGACTACGCGATCAAAACCGAACTTATTGTTTTTAATGTAAGTGCTGCCACTGAAAGCGAAGCGGAGCCCAGCGTGCTTGACTCCCTTAAAGTCTGTGTGTTAGTGGCCGTACTTACATTAAAAACAATAGGTTCGGTTGTGAATGTGTAATCCACTCCGCTCAGAGCAACTCCGCTCCACATTTGGTGGCCTCTAGCGTTAGATTGAAATTTCAGTATTTAAAGAAAATAATACTTTTTGTTTGTTCAAAACATGAATTTTAAGAAAAACAGTAACGTCGTAATAAATACCTCATGATAGTTGTTAAATAATAAAGCTTTTTCCGAACGGATACGGAAGTAGAAGGAGAAGAAGAGGAGGAAGAAGAAGAGGAGGAGGAGGGGAGGAGGAGGAGAGGAGGAGGTAGAAGAAGAAGAAGAAGGTGATAATGATGTTGAAGAAGAAGAAAGAAAAGAAGAAGGAGAAGAAGAAGAAAAAGACAGTAATCATGTATCATTACACTACATTCACACTTAAAAAATATGATAATTCCAACATGGTGGATCCAAAATGGTGAAAGAAATCATCAACTACATTTAGTCAGGCGGTCAACAAATTCGGAGCGGAGTTTCACTGAGCGGAGCTGACTACGCATTCAAAACTTAACTTATTGTTTCCAATGTAAGTTCGGCCGCTGAAAGCGTAATGGAACTGAGCGGTGTGAAGCGGCGTCGCTGGACTCCGCTCAGCGTAGCTTTGGCTCTATCTAGGTCGATTTTGAAGCTGACTATGCTTCCCCAACCATACTGACCACGTTTCCAAACTTATCGTTTCTCATTACCTAGGTTACCGTTGCCTAGGTTGCGGATTTTAACATAGTAGTTTCCTAGAATCCTGTTACAGTAGGCTTAAATATTTAGATTTAAAAGATACAAACGTGTTCTTTAAACTGACTGAATTCCGCTTCCGATTGTTGCTCGTCTACATTCAGCTCCGCTCCGCATTTGGTGCCCACGCTGCCTAACACACTAATTATCGGACGTTTTTCAGTAACAAACAATACCTAAAGAAATTTCATAAAAATTCAAAAGAGTCGCAATTGAAAACTATTCTGTAAATAGTAAAAAAACTCCATGAAACGTCTAAAACGGACAAGACGGACAACAAATCGAGTTACCGTTAAGACGCTACAGACGCGTTAAAAATACGCACAAACAACGCGCTCGTCAGTGGGTGCCATAAAACCCTCCGCAAGTCGTTTGTTCCGCTCCGGGTTTCAAAAGTATGCAAACAATGTGACAATATCCCCGTACTGGCTACACGACTTATTGGCCATTACACATTCTTTGGCAGTGCTGAGCGGCAGACAAAGGAAACTTTCCAAGTGTTCGGTGTTCTGCTTCAGCAGCCGTAGTAAATAAACTATAGTTGAAGTAGTCAATATAGGATACTCTTTTATGTTTCCTCGTTGTTAAAAAAAAGGCAATGCATATATATCATGTACATGGAAAGTATTTGGTATTATTTATTAGACTAGAAAGTACTTAATTATCTGTGGACGTTTTTATAGACAGTTTTATAGACAATGGGGATCGTCGTTAACGGAAAATGTAAAACTTACAGTAGTAAATACAAGCTCGAATCTACGACCTTGAATCTACAGCCACCATTATAAAAAGTGAGCTCGATATTAACGGCTAATGGTTAAGTAATTGTACTATCTGCCGCTACGAACGCTGCAAGATGCAAGGACAGTGGGGACTCCTTCAGCTCCGTTACAGTTTCAGTGTTAGGCACTTACATTAAAACAATAAGTTCAGTTTCGAATGCGTAGTCAGCTCCGCTCCGCCTTTGGTGGCCGCCAGGTCTTAGACATAAACGTTATATGATTTGGAATTATCAATTTCTTGAAACTGTTAAAGGGATTTGGCTGTGTTACGAGCTTGTCCCAAAATCGATTTTTGTGCCAAGTTTGAATCGAACCAAAAACACGAACGTTACAATGAGCGCGCGCGCGCGCACACACACACACACACACACACACACACACACACACAAATATAAAAACAATACTTATCGAGTGACTTCACTGCTACTCTCGAAAATGTCTTTAAAAATCTATGTGAGGCGCTTCACAAAAAAATGTATATTAAAAAACTACTTGATGGATTTTTGTGAGACCTATCTTAAATTGAGGGACACTAAATGAGGATTAATTTTCAATAAGAAACAAAAAAAGTGATTTCTTACGAAATTCGCTCCCGACCCCCCTTAAGAAGCTAATTTCACAGACCCAGGACTGGGTTTTTCCATGATGGCCCCTGGAATTTTTTTCCCAAATAAAATTCGCCAATAACGTTTATATCTAAACTGTTACAGTCAGTTTAGTTTTCTTTCAGTTACTTAGACGAGAGGTCTCCAATTCGAACTCGGTGCAGACTAGCTGCACCTATTGCGACGATTTAGACGTCCCTCGCGGTACCCGAGTCTAACACACACTTACATTTACAACACTACACTTACGACTTTAACAGTTTACACTCACACTTACTTTAGGGAGGCGAGAATAGCCTCAATGTGCTTTTTGCCTTAAAATAACAAACACAAAAAATCAAACTGAGACCGTCATGCATTTGGTTACACAGTTTTGACAGGTTTTTTTGAAATTTGTTACAAAGGTATCCTGTACAAAACCCGAATTACGTATATGCAAGACTTGTTTTAAGTCAATTCCGTTTCAAAATGACGGTCTTTTGATTTAACGATCACGAGTGTAGGGGCTGGTCATTCCCAGTAATACTGGCTGAACTATTACAATTTTGACCGCTTTACAGAGAAAGAGCATAAATTTGGCCCATTACATTTTTTTGTAAATATTACGGTTACCGGTTAAATTAACGGGAAGGGTTGATACTCACAGCGGTGGTTAGACTATTAGTTCAAAGAACAATAGACCTCGCAGTAGGCTATATTCTTGATTAATTGCCTGGCCACCGCTCCGCGACAGCGCTCTGACATGCTGGTAACGTTTTCCGCCAATTTAAACGGTAACTATAATATTTAGGGGAAATGTTACTGGATCAACTTTATTGCACATTTTACGCTCTTTCTCCACGAATCGGTCAACGCTGTAATAGTTCTGCCAGTATTACTGGGAAAAGCCAGCTACTACACTCGTAATCGTTAAATGAAAGACCGCCATCTTGAAACGGAACTGGATGAAACAGTCTTACACATACGTTGTTCGGGCTTTATACAAGAACCTTTATAACAAAACTGTGATTTTTTTTTTTAACGTCCGACTAGTGTGCACATTTGGGCTAATTCATACAATGGGATGATTTACAGCGTATGAAAATGCCAAGCCCTCGCCGGGAATCGAACCCGGGTCCTCGGGGTGAAAGCCTAGTACGCTATCCACTAGACCACCGAGGAGGAACAAAACTGTGAAAGAACGGGTCGTACAGGAAATAGCAAACAGCAACACTCGTAATCGTTAAATCAAAACCGCCATCTTGAAACGGAACTGGATGAAACCGTCTCACACATACGTTGTTCGGGGTTTATACAAGAAACCTTTATAACAAACTCTGAAAGAACGGGTCGTACAGGAAATAGCAAACAGCAACACTCGTAATCGTTAAATCAAAGACCGCCGTCTTGAAACGGAACTGGATGAAACCGTCTCACACATACGTTGTTCGGGGTTTATACAAGAAACCCTTATAACAAACTCTGAAAGAACGGGTCGTACAGGAAATAGCAAACAGCAACACTCGTAATCGTTAAATCAAAACCGCCATCTTGAAACGGAACTGGATGAAACCGTCTCACACATACGTTGTTCGGGGTTTATACAAGAAACCTTTATAACAAACTCTGAAAGAACGGGTCGTACAGGAAATAGCAAACAGCAACACTCGTAATCGTTAAATCAAAGACCGCCATCTTGAAACGGAACTGGATGAAACAGTCGCACACATACGTTGTTCGGGGTTTATACAAGAAACCTTTATAACAAACTCTGAAAGAACGGGTCGTACAGGAAATAGCAAACAACAACACTCGTAATCGTTAAATCAAAGGCCACCATCTTGAAATGGAACTGGATGAAACCGTCTCACACATACGTTGTTCGGGCTTTATACAAGAAACCTTTATAACAAACTGTGAAAGAACGGGTCGTACAGGAAATTATCGACTATAACACTTGTCATCGTTAAATCAAAGGCCACCATCTTAAAAATGTAGTGAACAGAAAAAAATCTAACACATACGTCGTTCGTGCTTTATACAAGGTACTTTCGTGCCAAACTTCAAAACAATCGGTCAATGCGTTTGTTCAAAACTGCGTAACAAACACATACACCAAATGACGATAGCGTTGAAACAGAGAATTCGCTTCGCTCAGGTCAATCAGAAAAGCGTTGAGTTTTTAGAAAACATGTTTTATCGAAGCTTGTTTAGTGGCCAAGTACAATGCCCTGGCCTACAGTCCCTTGCTTGCGCCGTGCAATGTATACTTTACTCTGCCCGCAGAACACTTCTGCCATCCAACATTGCATACCAGCGCCTGACCGAAGTAATCTCAAATTGTGCGCTTTATACAATTACAGACGTTTTGAACCCATTGTTTTCTAACTTGAAATAAATAGTATAAACTTTCTGACATTCAATATTAAATTATTTAAAAGAATCTCAAATCCCAACAATTTCCCGATATTGGTTATATTTTAGCAGTAGTTCAAAGAACACTAGACATTCTTTATTAACATAAAAAGCGCTCCACGACGCGTTCGTAACTTTTCCCGCCAATTTAACCGGTAACCGTAATATTTATGAAAATTCTCACTGGTCCAAATTTATTAGAAATTTTATGATCTTTTCCCTATCAATATTATAATTAGTCTTACCGTTCAGCCAATATTATAGGAAATTAACCAGCAACTACACTCTCAACGTTGAATCAAAGCCTGCCATCTTTAAACGTAAGTAAAAGGAGAAAAATCTTTACACATATTTCTTTCTGGTTTTATACAAAATACCAAATTTTCAAAACAATAGGTCAATGTGTTTGATTAAAATTGCGTACACGTCACGATTAAATCAGATGACGCCATCTTGAAAAGGAAGTAAATAGAAAAAAATGTTACACATACGTCATTTAGGCTTTATACAAGTTATCTTCGTACTTAATATCAAAACAATCGGTCAATGCTTTAGGCAAAAACAGCGTTAGTAGGATTCCCGGAGGTATATCCCAAATTTAGGCACACAGCGGTGTCGCTGACATGATGGAAGCTATATGTTTCGCTGACATGATGGAAGCTATATACGTGCACGCAGCTATGATGGAGGCGCACACAGCTTCTCGCTTTACGTACCCGGGGCCGGTGGATAGTGTGTAAACATATAAAGTTGTGACGTCGGTGTGGGCGTTATTAATTAATCGAATAAATAAATGTATACCAGAAAAAAAAGTTGCGCGTTTCTGGCGGGTCTCGAACCGGGGACGTTGCGCGTGTGAGGCGCACGCTATAACCACTGTAACACGGGAGCGTCTTGGGAAATTATTGCGATTCGAGATATATGAAACGTAACGATTCCGCTCGGGTTTGCGAATCGCCATCGTGGCCCGGGGCCTGGGGATAGCGCGAAACATATAAAGTAAGTTTATCTATGGCCGCCGCCATCGTGGCCCGGGGCCTGTGGATAGTGCGTCATATAAACATATAAAGTACTTCATTCTATGACCTCTCTCTCTCTCTAGCCGCCGCCATCGTGGCCCGGGGCCTGCGGATAGCGCGTTATATAAACATATAAAGTAAGTCTATCTATGGCCGCCGCCATCGTGGCCCGGGGCCTGCGGATAGCGCGTTATATAAACATATAAAGTAAGTCTATCTATGGCCGCCGCCATCGTGTTACGTGCCCGGGGCCTGTGGATAGCGCGTTATATAAATATATAAAGTACTCCATTCTATGACCTCTCTCTCTCTCTCTCTCTCTCTCTCTCTCTCTCTCTCTCTCTCTCTCTCTCTAGCCGCCGCCATCGTGTTACGTGCCCGGGGCCTGTGGATAGCGCGTTATATAAACATATAAAGTAAGTCTATCTATGGCCGCCGACATCGTGTTACGTGCTTAGCCCCCGGGTTGGTCATGGTACGTACCCAACCCGTCGCCATCATGTTCGCTGTCTAGCCTCTCTCTCTCTCTCTCTCTCTCTCTCTCTCTCTCTCTCTCTCTCTCTCTCTCTCTCTCTCTCTCTCTCTCTCTCTCTCTCTCTAGTGTCATCATGTACCTTGTCAATCCTTTTGTGCTATCATGGTACGTGCCCAGCCCATTACCATTATGTACCGTGCACGGCCATTTCCGTCATCACGGTACGTACCCAACCTGTTAGATAATGTTCGCTGTCTAATCATATCATCATCATCATCATGGTACAAGCCCTATCTGTGGCCGCAACATTCCCAGCAATCGTGGTACGTGCCCAAACCGTCGCCATCATGTACCATGCTTAGCATCTGGTGCCATCATGGTACGTGCCCTGCCCGTCGCCATTACGTATCATGCTCGGTCATTTCCGTCATCATGGTACGTACCCAACCCGTCGCCATCGTATACCCTGCCCAGCCTTGGTGCCATCATGGTACGTACTCAGCCCTAGGTGACATTATAGTATGTACCCAGCCCGTAGACATCATGTACCCTTCCCAACCAGCTGCCGACGTGATGGAAGCGAATTCGGCCCGCAGCTGGCCCGTTGTCACGGTACTCGCCGTTGCTGACGTCGTCGGTGCGTGCCCACTGCCATCGTGTTACGTGCCAAGTCCAGGACTAGGGCCTGTGGATAGTGTGTTATATAAACTTATAAAGTATATCTATGACCGCCTCTCTCTCTCTCCCTCGTGGATGGTGTATGATATATGTACGTGCCTAGCAGGCTGTCGCCATCGTGTTACGTGCCCAGCCCAGGAATAAGGCCTGTGGATAGTGTGTTATATAAACATATAAAGTATATCTATGACCGCCTCTCTCTCCCTCGTGGATGGTGTATGATATATGTACGTGCCTAGCAGGCTGTCTCCATCGTGTTACGTGCCCAGCCCAGGAATAAGGCCTGTGGATAGTGTGTTATATAAACATATAAAGTATATCTATGACCGCCTCTCTCTCTCTCCCTCGTGGATGGTGTATGATATATGTACGTGCCTAGCAGGCTGTCGCCATCGTGTTACGTGCCCAGCCCAGGAATAAGGCCTGTGGATAGTGTGTTATATAAACATATAAAGTAAGTCTATCTATGACCGCCTCTCTCTCCCTCGTGGATTGTGTATGGTAGTGCCTAGCCGGCTATCGCCATCGTGTTACGTGCCTAGCCCACTCCGAGCAGGCGGATAGTGCGTTATATAAACAATTAAAGTACGTCAATCTATGACCGCCTCTCTCTCCCTCGTGGATGGTGTATGATATATGTAGGTGCCTAGCAGGCTGTCGCCATCGTGTTACGTGCCCAGCCCAGGAATAAGGCCTGTGGATAGTGTGTTATATAAACATATAAAGTATATCTATGACCGCCTCTCTCTCTCTCTCCCTCGTGGATGGTGTATGATATATGTACGTGCCTAGCAGGCTGTCGCCATCGTGTTACGTGCCCAGCCCAGGAATAAGGCCTGTGGATAGTGTGTTATATAAACATATAAAGTATATCTATGACCGCCTCTCTCTCTCCCTCGTGGATGGTGTATGATATATGTACGTGCCTAGCAGGCTGTCGCCATCGTGTTACGTGCCCAGCCCAGGAATAAGGCCTGTGGATAGTGTGTTATATAAACATATAAAGTATATCTATGACCGCCTCTCTCTCTCCCTCGTGGATGGTGTATGATATATGTACGTGCCTAGCAGGCTGTCGCCATCGTGTTACGTGCCCAGCCCAGGAATAAGGCCTGTGGATAGTGTGTTATATAAACATATAAAGTAAGTCTATCTATGACCGCCTCTCTCTCCCTCGTGGATTGTGTATGGTAGTGCCTAGCCGGCTATCGCCATCGTGTTACGTGCCTAGCCCACTCCGAGCAGGCGGATAGTGCGTTATATAAACAATTAAAGTACGTCAATCTATGACCGCCTCTCTCTCCTCGTGGATGGTGTATGATATATGTAGGTGCCTAGCCGGCTGTCGCCATCGTGTTACGTGCTCAGCCCAGGACTAGGGCCTGTGGATAGTGTGTTATATAAACATATAAAGTAAGTCTATCTATGACCCCCTCTCTCTCTCTCCCTCGTGGATGGTGTATGATATATGTAGGTGCCTAGCCGGCTGTCGCCATCGTGTTACGTGCCCTGCCCGTCGCCATTACGTTTCAGGCTCGGTCATTTTCGTCATCATGGAACGTACCCAACCCGTCGCTATTACTTACATGCTCGGTCATTTCCGTCATCATGGTACGTACCCAACCCGTCGTCATCGTGTATCCTGCCCAGCTTTGGTGCCATCATTTTACTTACTCAGCCCTAGGTGACATTATAGTATGTACCCAGCCCGTCGCCATCTAATACCCTTCTCGGCCATTATCATTACGGTACGTACCCAACCTGTCGTCATCATGTAACTTGCCTAGCATCTGATGCCATCATGGAACGTACTCAGCCCTTGGTGACAATATAGTATGTACCCCACACGTCGCCATCATGTACTCTTCCAGGTCATTTTTTGTCATTATGCTACGTACCAAAACCGTCGCCATCGTGTACCCTTCCCAGCCATTTTTGTCATTATGGTACGTACCCAACCCTAGGTGACATTATCGTAAGTACCCAGCCTGTCGCCATCATGTACCTTTCTTAGCCATTTTTGTCATTATGGTACGTACCCAACCCGTCGTCTTCGTGTACCCTGCTCAGCTTTATATCAATCATTACAAAGACTCAGATCTAGGTGACTGTATAGTAAGTACCCAGCCCGTCGCTATTACGTACTCTTCCCAGGCATTTTTGTCATTGTGGTACCAGTCGTCTTCGTGTACCCTGCCCAGCTTTATTTCAATCTTTACAAAGGCTAAGAACTAGGTGACATTATAGTAACTACCTAACCCGTCGCCATTATGTACCCTTCTTAACCATTTTTGTCATTATGGTACGTACCCAACCCTAGGTGACATTATCGTAGGTACCCAGCCTACGCCATCATGTACCTTTCTTAGCCATTTTTGTCATTATGGTACGTACCCTACCCGTTGCCATCGTATACTCTGCTCAGCTTTATATCAATCATTGCAAAGGCTCAGAACTAGGTGACAGTACAGTAACTACCCAGCCCGTCGCCATTATGTACTCTTCCCAGCCTTTTTTTCCATTATGATACGTACCCAACTCGTCTCCATCATGTACTATCTCCAGCCATTTTCGCCATTATGATAGTACCCAACCCGTCGCCAACGTGTACCCTGCCCACGTTTGATTCTATCATTGTAAGGACACAGCCCTAGGTGACATTATAGTATCTACCCAGCCAGTCGCTATCATATACTCTTCCCAGCAATTTTTCCATTATGGTACGTACCCGACCCGTCGCCATCGTGTACCCTGCCCTGTTTTGATTCCATCATTGCAAGAGCTCAGCCCGTAGGTAACATTATAGTATATACCCAGGCCGTCGACATCGTGTACCCTTCCCGGCCATTTTGGTCATTATGGTACGTACCCAACCCGTCGCCATCGTGTACCCTGTCCAGCTTTGGTTCCATTATGGCAAGGGCTGAAGTGGATCGTTGCCACCTGCCCACCGCCACTACCTCCACCAAGTGGGCGCCATTATAGTAGGTGCCTAGCCCTGTCGCCATTATGTATCCTCCCCACTCGAACTTTGGTGCCGTTATAATACGTACGCAACCCGTTTTCGAACGCCATCATGTACCCTGCCCAGAACGTGAAGCGGGTACATCGTTTCCTGCAGCAGGCGTAATCGTCGACTCCTATCTTGTACACAGGCAGTCTGGCAAAATTCAATTTCATTTGTACGGTTCTGCAACGGCAATGGCAGAAGGAAAAACACTGGCAGATTTTGCACGCTAGCCCGTCTACTTGGCATTCGGGCGCGACGAAGCATTTCAGTTCGCAGCAGTGTTGAGTTTTGTCTGTAAGAAATATAGAAAAAATCGAGCTAATACACTGGTGCACATGCTGGCAACACGCACTGTTGCACATGCTGGCAACATGCGCTTTGCGGTCGACAAGTAGCCGCAGGACTGCATTATCGCGTAGGCCAGTTGCAGCCGTGTCGTGGAGAGGGAAAGAAGCGTTGAAACAATACAAGGCGGACATAATACAAGCGTTCACGAGGTAAAACGAATAATATTTTTTTTCACTCTCGGCCCTAGGTGACATTACAGTACGTACCCAACCCGTCGCCATTATGTACCCTGCCTAGCATCTAGTGCTATCATGACACGTGCCCAGCCCGTCGCCATCATGTACCCTTCCCAGGCCATTTTCACCATTATAGTACGTACCCAAACCTTCGCCATCGTGTATCCTGCCCAGCTTTGGTGCCATCATTTACTTACTCAGCCCTAGGTGACATGTCGCCATCATGTACTCTTCCCGGCTATTTTTGCCAATATGGTAAGTACCCAACCCGTCGCCATCGTGTGCTTTGTCTAGCATCTGGTGCCATCATAGTACGTACTCCGCCCTAAGCGACATTATAGTATGTACCCAGCCAGTCTCCATCATGTACTCTTCCCAGCCATTTTGCCATTATGGTACGCACCCAACCCGTCGCCATCGTATATCCTGCCCAGCTTTGGTTCCATTATTGCAAGGGCTCACCCCTAGGTGACATTATAGTGTGTAGCCAACCTGTTGCCAACATGTATCTTTCCCGACCATTTTCCCATTATGGTACGTACCCAACTCGTCTCCATCGTGTACCCTGCTCAACTTTAGTCCATCATAGTACGTACTCAGACCTAAATGAAATTATAGTATGTACCCAGCCCGTCGCCATCATGTACCCTTCCAAACCATTTTTTTTGTCATTATGGTACGTATTCAGTCAGTCGCCATCATGTACCTTGCCTATCATTTGGTGCCATCACGGTACATACTCAGCCCTAGGTGACATTATAGTATATACCCAGTCCTTCGCCATCATCACAGCTTTCCCAACCATTTTTTTTTTGCAATTATGGTAAGTACCCAAACCGTCTCCATCATGTACTCTTCCCAGCCATTTTTGCCATTATGATACCCAAAAGTCTCCATCATGTACTCTTCCCAGCCATTTTTGCCATTATGATACCCAAAAAGTCTCCATCATGTACTCTTCTCAGCCATTTTTGCTATTATGATAAGTACCTAAACCGTCTCCATCATGTACTCTTTCCAACCATTTTTCCATTATGGTACATACCCAACCCGTTGCCATCGTGTACCCTGGCCAGCCTTGGTTCCATCGTGACATGGGTTCATCCCTAGGTGACATTATAGTAAGTACCCAACCAGTCGCCATCGTGTAGCCTGCCCAGCTTTGGTTCCATCATGGCAAGGGCTCTGCCCTAGAGATGTGTAAGATTATTCCCCATTTACTTATGCTACAATATGGCAGCCTCTGGTTTAACGAGACGAGTGTACGCAGCTTTGGTCAAACGCAATGATCGATTATTTTAAAATTCAGTTGGAGGATATCTTGTATAAAGTCCAAATGTATGTTTAATACTTCTTTTACATCGGTTTCAAGATAGCGGCTTTTATTTTAACGATGTCGAATGTACGAATTTTTAATCAAAGGCATTGGCCGATTTTTCTTTTGCAATTTGGTACGAAGAAAACTTGGTATAAAGCCTGAAAGATGTATGGGCAATGTTATCCTCATTCACTTCCGTTTCAAGATGGCGGACTCTGACCATGTCTTGTATAAAGGCCAAATGTATGTTTAACACTTTTTCCTAAGAAACATTGGTATAAAACCTGAAAGACGTATGTGTAAGGTTTTCCTCACTCACTCACTTCTGTTTCAAGACGGCTGGCTCTGATTCAAAGTTGAGAGTATACTGGCTGTACAGCAAAACCTATCATAATTTTGATCAACTCTTATTATATCTTCATTTTAATTATATCGAATGCCACTATAGTACACACCAGACCTATTAAGCACAAACATGTTTAATTGAGGTCATCCAAATGTAGGTGTGAGTGTAAAGTGTTAAAGTCTTGTAAGTGTAAGTGTGTGTGTTAGGGTACCCCGAGGGACGTCTAAGTCCTCTCAACAGGTGCAGTTAGTCTACACACACATGTAGGGGGCTAAGATAGTAAAACAATGAAAAGCATAATGCAGGTAACATAGCTAATTACTGTGATATTTCATTTCAATGAATATGAAAGCATGCAATCAAATCAATAAATAACAACCGGCTTGTAGTCCAAATGTATGTTTAACACTTTTTCCTAAGAAACCTTGTACAAAGCCTGAAAGACGTATGTGTAAGGTTATCCTCACTCACTCACTTCTGTTTCAAGACACATATTAATTATATCGAATACAATTATACCGCACACCAGACCTATTAAGCACAAACATGTTTAATTGAGGCCATCCAAATGTAGGTGTGAGTGTAAAGTGTGTGTGTGTGTGTGTGTGTGTGTGTGTGTGTGTGTGTGTGTGTGTGTGTGTGTTTAGGGTACCCCGAGGGACGTCTAAGTCCTCTCAACAGGTGCAGTTAGTCTACACACACATGTAGGGGGCTAAGATAGTAAATCAATGAAAAGCATAATGCAGGTAACGTAGCTAATTACTGTGATATTTCATTTCAATGAATATGAAAGCATGCAATCAAATCAATAAATAAGAACCGGCTTGTAGTCCAAATGTACGTTTAACACTTTTTCCTAAGAAACCTTGTACAAAGCCTGAAAGACGTATGTGTAAGGTTATCCTCACTCACTCACTTCTGTTTCAAGACGGCTGGCTCTGATTCAAAGTTGAGAGTATACTGGCTGCACGGCAAAACCTAACGTAATTTTGATCACCTCTTATTATAAATCTTTTTAATTATATCGAATACCATTATACCGCACACCAGACCTATTAAGCACAAACATGTTTAATTGAGGTCATCCAAATGTAGGTGTGAGTGTAAAGTGTTAAAGTCTTGTAAGTGTAAGTGTGTGTGTGTGTTAGGGTACCCCGAGGGACGTCTAAGTCCTCTCAACAGGTGCAGTTAGTCTACACACACACAAGTAGGGGGCTAAGATAGTAAAACAATGAAAAGCATAATGCAGGTAACATAGCTAATTACTGTGATTTTTCATTTCAATGAATATGAAAGCATGCAATCAAATCAATAAATAACAACCAGTTTAGTTAAACAGTAAATATTTATAACCAGTTTAGTTAAACAGTAAATATTTATTATTAGCATTTTAAACGTTATGAGCGGAAGTTACCATAATATTTGAAAATTTAATAAAATCGTTTGAAAACATAGTTTAGTATTTATGTACTTAGAAAAAAAACACACAGCCACGTTTTAATTTTACTAAATGTTCTTCTGCCGCAGTTAACGGTAAGGAACAGAAACTACGCAATACGTAGTTACGTTTGCAACGACGACGACGACGACGACGAAGACAACGATGACGACGAAGACAACGATGACCAGGATAACGACGACACGACATTGACAACGGCAACGACGATGATTTCGAAGATGACATCTACATCAATGACAACGACAACGACGGCAATGTCGACAACGTCAACGGCGATCTATGTAAGCAACAGATATACGGCAACATCTGAAAGAACTATTCACATGGTAATAAATAGATTGCAGTCGTGGACAAAATGTCGTATAGACGTCACTCTTAGTACTACTATCTCCTCACCAGTAGCGGCGAAACAGTTAAGTTATGTCTGCCCTATTAAATACGGAGGCCAAGTACAAACGTAATACGACTTCTGCACATTGGGTATTCCCTAACGCGCTAGATACACTCGTAGCAAAAAAAAAAATCGTGACCGCATGTTATGTCGTTATCCGGCGATTTGTTTAAACAAAGTAAACAAGAAGGAATAGTTTGTATATTGTCGCACATTTCAAAATCTAGGAACACTTGCATGCTGCGTTTGATCTCTTTCTCACAGTAGGGGCACTCGGTAAGCTGTTCCAGACATTCCCTGCAAGCTACGTGTCCGCCAGGAATCATCGCGACCCATTTTTAGGTCTCGCAACAGCAAGGAGCGACCTCGGTGAGCCGATCCCGCCACGGTTCCGCTTCCGGTTCGTTGAGACGTGGATGATCGTACGTGACCACCACATTGGATTCGATGTAATTATAGTAGCTATAATTATTTTTGATGCAAATAAAGTATGCACTCACTTTCGTTTGTCCTTGGGTGAATTACTTCCCTTCCACCCTTGTGGTTATATAGACATATTGTGTGTGTGTGTGTGTGTGTGTGTGTGTGTGTGTGTGTGTGAGAGAGAGAGAGAGAGAGAGAGAGAGAGAACCGATCAACCGGCAACACCTGCATAATGATAGCTTTTACTGATTTGTGAATTTGTTTTTATTTAATGAGTGTGTACCTGCCTTTTGATGACTTTCTACTATTTTCTTGGTTCGGAACAGTAAACCTGATACTCCTAATTACCCATGCAACACTATATACACAATATTTCAATACTGTTCAACCCTGCAGGGTGCAGACTAACTACACCTGTTGAGAGGATTTAGACATCCTTCGCGGTAGTGCGCGCGTGCGCAAACGCTACGCTGACGGTGTAATCTTATATTGTAATAAACCTAAAAAGAAAAAATACAAAAACAAATTTAAAAATATAAAACAAAAAAAAAACTTTTTGGGAGACTACAATTTTGTCATGGAGTGGTAGTCACCGGGAGTAGCGATGGTTTGGGGCTACTCCCTCAAGGGGTTAAGCCTTCTGCTTAACACCGGATTGTAATGTGGGCTACGATGGCGGCTTCACCACCTCGTACGACGGTTCCAACCCCGTGTACAAACACAGAGGACAATCATGAATACGTTTATACGGGCTCTGAAAAGGGCCATTTGTACGCTGCTCCTCGGATTCAAGGAGCAGAAGGAGGGGTATTAAGGGACATGTCAAGGGATAACGACTCTAATGTAGAGTCCTACATATCAGTGTCCAGAACGTCAAGAGTAGAGGTTACGTCAAAGTCGAGGGCTACGTATGTCTGTGGTGGTGGTGGCGGCGGTGGTGGTGGAGGTAACGACGGCGGACGGGGGCGACGACGACGAACTCCAATGTTTATGGCACCCAAAAATGACGAACCTTTCTCGTCGTCGTCGCCCCCGTCCGCCGTCGTTACCTCCACCACCACCGCCGCCACCACCACCACAGACATACGTAGCCCTCGACTTTGACGTAACCTCTACTCTTGACGTTCTGGACACTGATATGTAGGACTCTACATTAGAGTCGTTATCCCTTGACATGTCCCTTAATACCCCTCCTTCTGCTCCTTGAATCCGAGGAGCAGCGTACAAATGGCCCTTTTCAGAGCCCGTATAAACGTATTCATGATTGTCCTCTGTGTTTGTACACGGGGTTGGAACCGTCGTACGAGGTGGTGAAGCCGCCATCGTAGCCCACATTACAATCCGGTGTTAAGCAGAAGGCTTAACCCCTTGAGGGAGTAGCCCCAAACCATCGCTACTCCCGGTGACTACCACTCCATGACAAAATTGTAGTCTCCCAAAAAGTTTTTTTTGTTTTATATTTTTAAATTTTTTTTTGTATTTTTACTTTTTAGGTTTATTACAATATAAGATTACACCGTCAGCGTAGCGTTTGCGCACGCGCGCACTACCGCGAAGGATGTCTAAATCCTCTCAACAGGTGTAGTTAGTCTGCACCCTGCAGGGTTGAACAGTATTGAAATATTGTGTATATAGTGTTGCATGGGTAATTAGGAGTATCAGGTTTACTGTTCCGAACCAAGAAAATAGTAGAAAGTCATCAAAAGGCAGGTACACACTCATTAAATAAAAACAAATTCACAAATCAGTAAAAGCTATCATTATGCAGGTGTTGCCGGTTGATCGGTTCTCTCTCTCTCTCTCTCTCTCTCTCTCACACACACACACACACACACACACACACACACAATATGTCTATATAACCACAAGGGTGGAAGGGAAGTAATTCACCCAAGGACAAACGAAAGTGAGTGCATACTTTATTTGCATCAAAAATAATTATAGCTACTATAATTACATCGAATCCAATGTGGTGGTCACGTACGATCATCCACGTCTCAACGAACCGGAAGCGGAACCGTGGCGGGATCGGCTCACCGAGGTCGCTCCTTGCTGTTGCGAGACCTAAAAATGGGTCGCGATGATTCCTGGCGGACACGTAGCTTGCAGGGAATGTCTGGAACAGCTTACCGAGTGCCCCTACTGTGAGAAAGAGATCAAACGCAGCATGCAAGTGTTCCTAGATTTTGAAATGTGCGACAATATACAAACTATTCCTTCTTGTTTACTTTGTTTAAACAAATCGCCGGATAACGACATAACATGCGGTCACGATTTTTTTTTTTTTTTGCTACGAGTGTATCTAGCGCGTTAGGGAATACCCAATGTGCAGAAGTCGTATTACGTTTGTACTTGGCCTCCGTATTTAATAGGGCAGACATAACTTAACTGTTTCGCCGCTACTGGTGAGGAGATAGTAGTACTAAGAGTGACGTCTATACGACATTTTGTCCACGACTGCAATCTATTTATTACCATGTGAATAGTTCTTTCAGATGTTGCCGTATATCTGTTGCTTACATAGATCGCCGTTGACGTTGTCGACATTGCCGTCGTTGTCGTTGTCATTGATGTAGATGTCATCTTCGAAATCATCGTCGTTGCCGTTGTCAATGTCGTGTCGTCGTTATCCTGGTCATCGTTGTCTTCGTCGTCATCGTTGTCTTCGTCGTCGTCGTCGTCGTCGTTGCAAACGTAACTACGTATTGCGTAGTTTCTGTTCCTTACCGTTAACTGCGGCAGAAGAACATTTAGTAAAATTAAAACGTGGCTGTGTGTTTTTTTTCTAAGTACATAAATACTAAACTATGTTTTCAAACGATTTTATTAAATTTTCAAATATTATGGTAACTTCCGCTCATAACGTTTAAAATGCTAATAATAAATATTTACTGTTTAACTAAACTGGTTATAAATATTTACTGTTTAACTAAACTGGTTGTTATTTATTGATTTGATTGCATGCTTTCATATTCATTGAAATGAAAAATCACAGTAATTAGCTATGTTACCTGCATTATGCTTTTCATTGTTTTACTATCTTAGCCCCTACTTGTTGTGTGTGTGTAGACTAACTGCACCTGTTGAGAGGACTTAGACGTCCCTCGGGGTACCCTAACACACACACACACTTACACTTACAAGACTTTAACACTTTACACTCACACCTACATTTGGATGACCTCAATTAAACATGTTTGTGCTTAATAGGTCTGGTGTGCGGTATAATGGTATTCGATATAATTAAAAGATTTATAATAAGAGGTGATCAAAATTACGTTAGGTTTTGCCGTGCAGCCAGTATACTCTCAACTTTGAATCAGAGCCAGCCGTCTTGAAACAGAAGTGAGTGAGTGAGGATAACCTTACACATACGTCTTTCAGGCTTTGTACAAGGTTTCTTAGGAAAAAGTGTTAAACGTACATTTGGACTACAAGCCGGTTCTTATTTATTGATTTGATTGCATGCTTTCATATTCATTGAAATGAAATATCACAGTAATTAGCTACGTTACCTGCATTATGCTTTTCATTGATTTACTATCTTAGCCCCTACATGTGTGTGTGACTAACTGCACCTGTTGAGAGGACTTAGACGTCCCTCAGGGTACCCCTAACACACACACACACACACACACACACACACACACACACACACACACACACACACACACTTTACACTCACACCTACATTTGGATGGCCTCAATTAAACATGTTTGTGCTTAATAGGTCTGGTGTGCGGTATAATTGTATTCGATATAATTAATATGTGTCTTGAAACAGAAGTGAGTGAGTGAGGATAACCTTACACATACGTCTTTCAGGCTTTGTACAAGGTTTCTTAGGAAAAAGTGTTAAACATACATTTGGACTACAAGCCGGTTGTTATTTATTGATTTGATTGCATGCTTTCATATTCATTGAAATGAAATATCACAGTAATTAGCTATGTTACCTGCATTATGCTTTTCATTGTTTTACTATCTTAGCCCCCTACATGTGTGTGTAGACTAACTGCACCTGTTGAGAGGACTTAGACGTCCCTCGGGGTACCCTAACACACACACTTACACTTACAAGACTTTAACACTTTACACTCACACCTACATTTGGATGACCTCAATTAAACATGTTTGTGCTTAATAGGTCTGGTGTGTACTATAGTGGCATTCGATATAATTAAAATGAAGATATAATAAGAGTTGATCAAAATTATGATAGGTTTTGCCGTACAGCCAGTATACTCTCAACTTTGAATCAGAGCCAGCCGTCTTGAAACAGAAGTGAGTGAGTGAGGAAAACCTTACACATACGTCTTTCAGGTTTTATACCAATGTTTCTTAGGAAAAAGTGTTAAACATACATTTGGCCTTTATACAAGACATGGTCAGAGTCCGCCATCTTGAAACGGAAGTGAATGAGGATAACATTGCCCATACATCTTTCAGGCTTTATACCAAGTTTTCTTCGTACCAAATTGCAAAAAAAAAATCGGCCAATGCCTTTGATTAAAAATTCGTACATTCGACATCGTTAAAATAAAAGCCGCTATCTTGAAACCGATGTAAAAGAAGTATTAAACATACATTTGGACTTTATACAAGATATCCTCCAACTGAATTTTAAAATAATCGATCATTGCGTTTGACCAAAGCTGCGTACACTCGTCTCGTTAAACCAGAGGCTGCCATATTGTAGCATAAGTAAATGGGGAATAATCTTACACATCTCTAGGGCAGAGCCCTTGCCATGATGGAACCAAAGCTGGGCAGGCTACACGATGGCGACTGGTTGGGTACTTACTATAATGTCACCTAGGGATGAACCCATGTCACGATGGAACCAAGGCTGGCCAGGGTACACGATGGCAACGGGTTGGGTATGTACCATAATGGAAAAATGGTTGGAAAGAGTACATGATGGAGACGGTTTAGGTACTTATCATAATAGCAAAAATGGCTGAGAAGAGTACATGATGGAGACTTTTTGGGTATCATAATGGCAAAAATGGCTGGGAAGAGTACATGATGGAGACTTTTTGGGTATCATAATGGCAAAAATGGCTGGGAAGAGTACATGATGGAGACGGTTTGGGTACTTACCATAATTGCAAAAAAAAAATGGTTGGGAAAGCTGTGATGATGGCGAAGGACTGGGTATATACTATAATGTCACCTAGGGCTGAGTATGTACCGTGATGGCACCAAATGATAGGCAAGGTACATGATGGCGACTGACTGAATACGTACCATAATGACAAAAAAAATGGTTTGGAAGGGTACATGATGGCGACGGGCTGGGTACATACTATAATTTCATTTAGGTCTGAGTACGTACTATGATGGACTAAAGTTGAGCAGGGTACACGATGGAGACGAGTTGGGTACGTACCATAATGGGAAAATGGTCGGGAAAGATACATGTTGGCAACAGGTTGGCTACACACTATAATGTCACCTAGGGGTGAGCCCTTGCAATAATGGAACCAAAGCTGGGCAGGATATACGATGGCGACGGGTTGGGTGCGTACCATAATGGCAAAATGGCTGGGAAGAGTACATGATGGAGACTGGCTGGGTACATACTATAATGTCGCTTAGGGCGGAGTACGTACTATGATGGCACCAGATGCTAGACAAAGCACACGATGGCGACGGGTTGGGTACTTACCATATTGGCAAAAATAGCCGGGAAGAGTACATGATGGCGACATGTCACCTAGGGCTGAGTAAGTAAATGATGGCACCAAAGCTGGGCAGGATACACGATGGCGAAGGTTTGGGTACGTACTATAATGGTGAAATGGCCTGGGAAGGGTACATGATGGCGACGGGCTGGGCACGTGTCATGATAGCACTAGATGCTAGGCAGGGTACATAATGGCGACGGGTTGGGTACGTACTGTAATGTCACCTAGGGCCGAGAGTGAAAAAAAATATTATTCGTTTTACCTCGTGAACGCTTGTATTATGTCCGCCTTGTATTGTTTCAACGCTTCTTTCCCTCTCCACGACACGGCTGCAACTGGCCTACGCGATAATGCAGTCCTGCGGCTACTTGTCGACCGCAAAGCGCATGTTGCCAGCATGTGCAACAGTGCGTGTTGCCAGCATGTGCACCAGTGTATTAGCTCGATTTTTTCTATATTTCTTACAGACAAAACTCAACACTGCTGCGAACTGAAATGCTTCGTCGCGCCCGAATGCCAAGTAGACGGGCTAGCGTGCAAAATCTGCCAGTGTTTTTCCTTCTGCCATTGCCGTTGCAGAACCGTACAAATGAAATTGAATTTTGCCAGACTGCCTGTGTACAAGATAGGAGTCGACGATTACGCCTGCTGCAGGAAACGATGTACCCGCTTCACGTTCTGGGCAGGGTACATGATGGCGTTCGAAAACGGGTTGCGTACGTATTATAACGGCACCAAAGTTCGAGTGGGGAGGATACATAATGGCGACAGGGCTAGGCACCTACTATAATGGCGCCCACTTGGTGGAGGTAGTGGCGGTGGGCAGGTGGCAACGATCCACTTCAGCCCTGCCATAATGGAACCAAAGCTGGACAGGGTACACGATGGCGACGGGTTGGGTACGTACCATAATGACCAAAATGGCCGGGAAGGGTACACGATGTCGACGGCCTGGGTATATACTATAATGTTACCTACGGGCTGAGCTCTTGCAATGATGGAATCAAAACAGGGCAGGGTACACGATGGCGACGGGTCGGGTACGTACCATAATGGAAAAATTGCTGGGAAGAGTATATGATAGCGACTGGCTGGGTAGATACTATAATGTCACCTAGGGCTGTGTCCTTACAATGATAGAATCAAACGTGGGCAGGGTACACGTTGGCGACGGGTTGGGTACTATCATAATGGCGAAAATGGCTGGAGATAGTACATGATGATGGAGACGAGTTGGGTACGTATCATAATGGAAAAAAGGCTGGGAAGAGTACATAATGGCGACGGGCTGGGTAGTTACTGTACTGTCACCTAGTTCTGAGCCTTTGCAATGATTGATATAAAGCTGAGCAGAGTATACGATGGCAACGGGTTGGGTACGTACCATAATGACAAAATGGCTAAGAAAGGTACATGATGGCGTAGGCTGGGTACCTACGATAATGTCACCTAGGTTGGGATACGTACCATAATGACAAAAATGGCGGAGAAGGGTACATAATGGCGACGGGTTAGGGAGTTACTATAATGTCACCTAGTTCTTAGCCTTTGTAAAGATTGAAATAAAGCTGGGCAGGGTACACGAAGACGACTGGTACCACAATGACAAAAATGCCTGGGAAGAGTACGTAATAGCGACGGGCTGGGTACTTACTATACAGTCACCTAGATCTGAGTCTTTGTAATGATTGATATAAAGCTGAGCAGGGTACACGAAGACGACGGGTTGGGTACGTACCATAATGACAAAAATGGCTAAGAAAGGTACATGATGGCGACAGGCTGGGTACTTACGATAATGTCACCTAGGGTTGGGTACGTACCATAATGACAAAAATGGCTGGGAAGGGTACACGATGGCGACGGTTTTGGTACGTAGCATAATGACAAAAAATGACCTGGAAGAGTACATGATGGCGACGTGTGGGTACATACTATATTGTCACCAAGGGCTGAGTACGTTCCATGATGGCATCAGATGCTAGGCAAGTTACATGATGACGACAGGTTGGGTACGTACCGTAATGATAATGGCCGAGAAGGGTATTAGATGGCGACGGGCTGGGTACATACTATAATGTCACCTAGGGCTGAGTAAGTAAAATGATGGCACCAAAGCTGGGCAGGATACACGATGACGACGGGTTGGGTACGTACCATGATGACGGAAATGACCGAGCATGTAAGTAATAGCGACGGGTTGGGTACGTTCCATGATGACGAAAATGACCGAGCCTGAAACGTAATGGCGACGGGCAGGGCACGTAACACGATGGCGACAGCCGGCTAGGCACCTACATATATCATACACCATCCACGAGGGAGAGAGAGAGAGGGGGTCATAGATAGACTTACTTTATATGTTTATATAACACACTATCCACAGGCCCTAGTCCTGGGCTGAGCACGTAACACGATGGCGACAGCCGGCTAGGCACCTACATATATCATACACCATCCACGAGGGAGAGAGAGGCGGTCATAGATAGACTTACTTTATATGTTTATATAACACACTATCCACAGGCCCTAGTCCTGGGCTGAGCACGTAACACGATGGCGACAGCCGGCTAGGCACCTACATATATCATACACCATCCACGAGGGAGAGAGAGGCGGTCATAGATTGACGTACTTTAATTGTTTATATAACGCACTATCCGCCTGCTCGGAGTGGGCTAGGCACGTAACACGATGGCGATAGCCGGCTAGGGCACTACCATACACAAGAATCAATATTTGGAATCCACCAATCCTTAGTAAGTATATTTAAGAAATAAAAATTAAAAAATTATTATAGTTAGATATCTGAGCATTTTTTCGTTCCGTTTTTATCATTTTCGTTCTAAAGAAACGTTTGGTTGAAGAAAAGCATTGAAAAATAATTTTTTTGTTGAAAAAGTGAACACGAGATATGGGAAAACAATAATACAATAATACGTTTTATGTTATGTTGTTAAAAACTAACTATGTTAATTTTTCGTGTTTTCGAACAAATTATCGTAATTAAAATAAAAAAAGAAGAGAAACAATTAATTTTATTTTTAATTGAATAACACACATTTTTTATCTTAAAAACACCTAAACTGGCTTCTAAAAAAGAATCGTATTTCTGTAAAAAAAATACCAAATTATTGCGTCACACGAAGAAATTGAACTTCTTTTTTAAATCAGCCAGAGAGATTGTAACATAAGTTACGTATTGGTCAATTACTCAGTGAAGTGTAACTGACTGCTCTGTGGCCACAATGGAACAGGTTCCTGACCACTGTCTGCCATAATATCGCTTACTTACCGTGCAACCGTATCTACATCTCATTTGGTGCCTTCTAATAACATTACACTGCAAACATTTAATTAATCTCGTTTTGTGATTCATTGATGGCCTAATATTAGGCTATTATTATTTGCGACAAGCTTGGTAATGTCTATTCAGAATTAAAGGAGATTCCTAGTTGTTTGTTCAAATTAAAAACCCCCCCTGCCCACTAGTTGTTTTCAGTAGTAGTGGGCATAATTAGTAGGTTTTTTTGTAGACCTCGAACCTACACACAAATAGACCATGAATGCAAAAATGAACGAGTTTTGTAGTGTTACTATTACACTTCGACCTTTGTACACCCTTTCTATACTCCGGAGATGCTCGGTTACAGCGCCTTCTCCAGTCATAGTCTCTTCAGAACGTCTAGGATTTGAAGGGTAGCTGTACCACTTCTAATTATAATTTCCCAGTACATTATTGAGGTACTTGCAGATGCGTGCTCTGAAAATTCCCTTTTTTCTCTTTGTCGTTAAAATGCATACATACGTATTAACACGCACGCACTGTGTCTGGCAGCAGAATACGATCACATTTTTTCGGAATGAGTAGAAATAAAATAATTTCTCAATAACGATTGCAAGTGAACGAGTTTCTAGGGTCACTACTGCACTGCGACTTTTTAAATATATTATGCCACTTTACTCTTAGTTATGGCACCTTCTTCAGCTCTAGGCCTTCATAATGTCTAGGATTTGGAGTGGATTCAAGGGATTCAAGGGGGTAGCTCTCCTACTCCTGACTGGCGATTTCAAACTTCATTATTGGAGTGCTTTCTCTGATAATTCCAATTAAATTATTTTTCTCTTGTACCTTACTACAGAGGTTCTGCTCTATTTGGTCCAACCTTTTTGTTGTGCAGTGAGATCCTGCTTATTCTATTTTACATTTTTGTTTATTGAAACACCCATAAGTATTGGAAATGAGGTCTGCCAACGCAGGCCTGCGTGTACGGGTAAGACTATGGTACACTGAAAGGTCGCCAGGTATCCCACGGCTCCGTTTGTTACGCCAAAAGTGTGTGTGTGTGTGTGTGTGTGTGTGTGTGTGTGTGTGTGTGTGTGTGTGTGTGTGTGTGTGTGCGTGTGTATGTGTGTGTGTGTGTGTGTGTGTGTGTGTGTGTGTGTGTGTGTGTGTGTGTGTGTACGAGCTACAGATACTGTGAGATCTATAAGCCTATCAGCTCCCTCTCTTGGTTAGGCATGTACTGGGTTACACTATTTTCTTTTTATGTTTTTGTCTGGACAGAAGAAGCAGAACCGCAAAGGCGGTCCAGGAGTATACATACGCCGTAGAAAGCAACGCCTCGTCAGTTTTTCACCGCTTCCCGCTTTGGTTAGTTTAGTTTTACACATTTCTGCTTCTCAAATGGTTAAATTATAACATTCATTCACATTCAACCGCAGCTCTTGACTTTAAAATACAAGGGAAGAGTTTAGCAAAGCAATACAATAAATTGCAGTAATTTTTTTTCTAGTAAAAATGAAATCTCAGTTTTTTGCAAGATTTGTCCGTTTTTCACAGGAAAACGGAGTCGCCTCGGTGGCCTAGTTGATAGCGCACTGGGCTTTCACCCCGAGGAACCGGGGTTGATTCCCGGCCTGGGCTTGGCATTTTCATACGCTATAAATCATCCCATCGTCTGCATAAAAAACAGGTTTTATACATTTCAATGGTTTTTTTATATATTGATCTCTAAATTTAAAATGATAATTTCAAACTGCCACACAAACAAAATGGCACACATTACAGTCATAGTCTCTTCAGAACGTCTAGGATTTGAAGGGTAGCTGTACCACTTCTAATTTTAATTTCCCAATACATTATTGAGGTACTTGCAGATGCTTGCTCTGAAAATTCCCTTTTTTCTCTTTGTCATTAAAATGCATACATACGTATTAACACGCACGCACTGTGTCTGGCAGCAGAATACGATCAAATTTTTCTGTCCTGCCTGACTTAGTCCTGTTTTAAAAAACGGAATATTATACTGTAGCTTATAATGAAACAAAATTTTCAAATTAACCTTCAAAAGAATCAACTGTAATTTTTATTCACTGAAAAATTCAGTAGAGAATCATGACAAATTAATGTAATTTTTAATTCAATTAATCCAAAGACAAACAATTAATGAGCTTTTAATTGTAATTTGCTGTGAAAAAATACATGCAAAATGTTTGACGATAGATGCACGGTTCTTTCCAATAATAAAAAAAGATCAGAATTTTAATAAAGCAGGCCTACTAATTGCAATCTGCGATTCAAAACAAAAATACCACTTTTACATATTGTATAATCTGATGGAATTTCAGCGAACTATTTCCAGTTGCACATTTACGTCTAAAAATAGAACTTGTCAAATTTTTTTCGAGATATGAAACATTAAAATTGTACTTAAATTAAATTTGTATACATCACTTTATCTAGTATGTTATGAGTGACATAAGCCGACCGTGTTTTACACTGCTCTAAAATAACAAATGATTTTTTTTTTTTTTGTTAGCCAGTTTTTGTAGTCAGAGAAAATTGTTACTGTAGAATGTTTAAACCTATCGAAGAGCATTGTTACTTTTCTATTTCTTCAAAAGATAGCGCCAAGTATGTTGGTATAATGGTACAGTACTTTTAGAGATAAAATTATCTGTAATATATTTTTTCTATTATATGGTTTATATCAAAACATATTCAAAAGACAGAAAAACGAAACAAAAGTCCGAGTCAATGGCAAATAGTGGTGTGGTCTTTTAATTAATATTTTACAGGTGTTTTGGAAGAATGGGAGTAATTACATCTACACTACTTTAATATGAAATTTAAAAAATACATCTATACAGTCTTTTCTTTTTTATTTATTAATAATATTTATATCAAAACACAAAACGTTAAATAAAAATATAAAAGCCAGAAAGTTGGAAAGCTGCTAATATTTTTTATGGGTACAATGTTCAATGTTTCTTAATACATTGACAAGTACAAGTGTTGTACATAATAATACATTATTTTCACACTTAGGTGAGATAGTGCCATAGGTTTTTTTCTAAACTAATTAAAACATTATGTTTTTTAACAGAAATACTTTAAAAGTTATGCAAATTTTGGTACAATTAAAATTTGTATACCGAACAAACATGAACTCACTTTTAGTTGGACGTTAAACACAAAAAAAAAACTTTAATTATGATTTGAATAAAATAAAATATCTTTTTTGAACTGCAGTTGTTCTAAACCAGGGGTTTTTAACGGGGTTTATGTGGACCCCTTGGGGGTATTTTAAACTTTGAAGGGAGTCGATTGAATTACAAGGATTTAGAAAATTTAAATGTTCCATCTTGGATTATGAAACCATTTGAAAGCGACACAACCGATATTGATTTCTCACTTAAATTGAATTGATCAATTCTCAAGAATTTATTGAATTTAAAGAGAATATCAAACTCAAAATCAACTTTCAAACAAGTGGATACGCTGAATTTTGGAGTTGTAAAGACATTTGCACAAAATATGTCAGATTAACAAATATCAGCGAACCACTATTGTTAGCATTTCCTAGTTCTTACTTGGTTGAGGATGTATTAGCTATGTATTTTGGCAGAGACTTAGAGTCTGCCAATCTGAGTCTGCAAACTTTTACTACTCAACGTTAGTGAAGGAAAAGGGAGGAGTTATGGTGACAGAGGACGATATGACCTCTCACTCACACATGTTTTCTCTCTGTCCCACTGGTGCTCTTAGCAGTTTTCTAAGCTGCTGACCTATAGTCACTCTCACTTGAAACACAATTTGTGTTCTATTTTTAAAATAAAGGTTGAGAATAGAAACAGACCCTTTCTTAAAATTTTGTTGCAGGCTAAACAAACAATGTAAATTGTGTCATTGCTGCAAAAGTGTTCTCTCTCACATATACACATGCACTCTGTACTCCTTAGTGGGAGAAAACTTCAATCTCACGAAACCCCACAACAGTGTATGCATTGCATATATACGTATTAGACAGTACAGTACTTATTTTCTATTAGCATTTATATATTTTAAATATATTTTATATGTTATAACTAAAATATATTTTAAAATATGTAATATGTGTAATAAATTGTAATAAAATAGCCATTAATTATGTAGACAGTACAAAGTATATTTTTCTTTCACCACATACATTATTTCCGCTCCTTACAAACCCATTTACTGTAAACTGTATTTTACTGTAAACTCGGTTACAATGCTATCTCGTTTACAGCGCTCATATACGTTTAATCCCTTCAACCACGTTATATCCGAAGTCGACTGTCTTTCCCCTGATATAAGTAAGATAGTCGAAGGACATCAACCGCAACCATCTCATTAAAATTTTATATATTTATGTGATTTATATTTTATTTAAATTTCTTCTTCTATAAACATAATTATATCTTTAATGTATATCTAATAATATGAAATATAAATTATTAAAAAATGTATTACAGAATTGCTCCTAATAAAACCTTCATTTACGATGATATTTATGCAACAAATTTTAAATACGTGGGGGTCTACAGAATAAAAAAAATATTATTTAGGGCGTCAAAGCAGAAAAAAGGTTGATAACCCCTGTTCTAAACAATTGATGTACCTATATAATATGCATTGGCCACTATGTAAAATAAATACAAGGTTTTCCTCATCTCTCCTCTCCATGGCCTAAAGAAACAACTGTCTCACCAAAATAACAAGGAGAATAGAATAGAATAATGATTAGAGGAAGGGATAATAAAATCCCAGGCACTTTGGTCAATGGAACTATTGTGCAACTAAACCTCTCATGTTCTACGTCAGCAGACTGGTACCTTAATACGTTTCAGTAATCCACTGTCTAAGTCATCCTCCTAGAGGTCCTCAGGGACCAGGAAACCAAACACCCTTAGCCTCTTGTTGGCAGGAGCCTCACAATCACAAATTACGTGGACTGTAATTTTCTCTTCTTTTCTTTATAACCTACATAGTTTCTCTTTGATACATTCTTATTCTGTTCATTGCACTCACAGACCACAGTGCCCTGTAATGAACCCCATGATTTTCCTGAATTGTGCTCTGCCCAAGATATCTGCTGCTCCTTTAAGTCCTCCGTGAGGGTCCTTTCTTTCTGAAGGTTATCTCATCTTGATTGATGTTTATTGTTAATCCACCTATTGACCTATCCCAGTCCAGCCAGTCAGTGTGCCTATGCGATATTTCCAACCTCCTTATACCCCGAAGTCTAGTTTCTGAGAAAAATGAGTTTAAAGATAAAAAAATTACAAAATATTATAAAATTAAAAATTTTTTTTCATGAGTCACAGATTAACGTCCTTTTTGCTCTATGACGCTAAGATTCCGAGAGAAATGAGTTTAAAGATTAAAAAATTTTATAATACACAAAATTTTTAATTTTTTTCATGAGTCACAGATTAACTTCTTTTTAGCTCTACAACGCTTAGTTTCCGAGAAAAACAAGTTTTAAGGTAAAAAATTACAAAATTTTGTAAAATTTTTTATTTTTTTCATGAGTCACAGATTAACGTCCTTTTTGCTCTACGACGCTGAGTTTCCGAGAAAAATGAGTTTAAAGATCAAAAAATTGTATGATATAAAATTTTGAATTTTTTTTAATGAGTCACAAATTAACGTCCTTTTGCTCTACAACGCTTAGTTGCAGAGAAAAATGAGTTTAAAGATAAAAAATTTCAAAATTTTTAATTTTTTTAAATTTTTTTGAATTTTTTGCATGCGTAACAAATGAACGTCCTTTTTGCTCTACGACTCTTAGTTTATGAGAAAAATGAGTTTAAAGTTTAAAATTTTTTAAAATTATTAAAAAAATTTAATTTTTTAAAATTTTATTCATGAGTTACAAATTAACGTCCTTTTTGCTGTACGACTCTTAGTTTCCGAGAAAAATGAGTTTAGAGATTAACAAATTTCAAAATTTTTAAAAATTTTGACTTTTTAAAAAATTTTCATGAGTCATAGATTAACGTCCTTTTTGCTCTACGACGCTTAGTTTCCGAGAAAAATGAGTTTAAAGTTAAAAATTTCGAAAAAAATTTTTTTTTGAATTTTTTCGTGAGTCACAGATTAATGTTATTTTTGCTCTACGATGCTGAGTTTCCGAGAAAAAAAAGTTTAAAGTTTTTAGAGGACATTTTATCAATATTTTTTTTATAGAGTCAAAGGATAACGTCGTTTTAGCTCTACGACGCTTAGTTTCCGAGAAAAACGAGTTTTAAGATAAAAAAATACAAAATTTTGTAAAATTTTTTATTTTGTTCAATTTTTTTCATGTCACAGATTAATGTTCTTTTTGCTCTACGACGCTTAGTTTCCGAGAAAAATGAGTTTAAACTTAAAATTTCAAAATTTTTTAAACACTTGAATTTTTTTCAAGATCCACAAATTAACGTCTTTTTTGCTCTGAATTGCCGAGAAAACAGAATTTAAAAATTAAAAAATTAAAATTTTTTTAATTTTAATTTTTTCGAAATTTTTAATGAGTCACGGATTAATGTTCTTTTTGCTCTACGACCTTTTCATCTACGACGATCAGTTTCCGAGAAATATGAGTTGAAAGTTTTTAGAGGAAATTTTATCAATATTTTTTATTGAGTCACATATTAACGTCCTTTTTGCTTTACGACGCTTAGTTTCCGAGAAAAATGTGTTTAATGATTAAAAAAATTCAAAATTTTTACAATTTTGAATATTTTTTGAATTTTTTCAAGAGTCACAAATTAACGTCCTTTTTGCTCTACGACGCTCAGTTTCTATATATACATCTACGCTATTTCTCACCAATAATTACAGTGCAATATAATTAAATGTGTGCAAAGTACATATTTCTGTGTCCTATACATTACACCTATTAAGTTTTGTCTA
Organism: Callitettix versicolor; assembly: GCA_022606455.1. Lineage (NCBI taxonomy): Eukaryota > Metazoa > Arthropoda > Insecta > Hemiptera > Cercopidae > Callitettix > Callitettix versicolor. Next base: position 82,574,168 of record CM040189.1, read on the forward strand.
CTTTAATTAACATTTACTTACCTTAAATTCAACCAAGACTTAAAAATAGGTAGCTAAACAAATTCTGTTTTTCAACGAAAAAGAACTCAAATTATGGTAAAATCTTACAAATCTGGAAGTTAACACCGCAGGGTACCCAAATAATAAGATTTTATCATAATTTTCGAAAGTTCTTTAATCGAAATCACTTTTTTATTAAAAGAAAAATTCAGCTAACATAAATAAGACACAAATTTCAACACAGTAATGAAAAATATAACCTAGGATTTAGTTACAAGCAAAGAAGATGCTTCCTAGATTTGTTTTAATTATAAATCGATTTTCTATATATCACATGTACCTGTAATACTTAATTATAAAAAGAATAATTTTTGTTGTTTTAATTTATGAAGTATATAAAAATAGGTAGCTAAACAAATTCTGTTTTTCAACGAAAAAGAACTCAAATTATGGTAAAATCTTACAAATCTGGAAGTTAACACCGCAGGGTACCCAAATAATAAGATTTTATCATAATTTTCGAAAGTTCTTTAATCGAAATCACTTTTTTATTAAAAGAAAAATTCAGCTACCATAAATAAGACACAGTAATGAAAAATATAACCTAGGATTTAGTTACAAGCAAAGAAGATGCTTCCTAGATTTGTTTTAATTAGAAATCGATTTTCTATATATCACATGTACCTGTAATACTTAATTATAAAAAGAATAATTTTTGTTGTTTTAATTTATGAAGTATACAAATAAATTTAATAATTCCATTTTCTTAAAATAAAAATAAAAATATTTCCTAAATTTTTACCACAATCCCTTTTATATACTTTTGATACATATTATTCACAACTTAGTTCAAAAATTAATAGCATTATTTTCTTGTAATTATTAATAAACATTTAGGCCTGTACTTTATGTTATGTTTGCATTTATTGTATAATACTGTAACATCTATGTGATACATTGTAATACAATTTATATTATTATAATTTATAAACCAAAAAAATCTAAATACAATACCAGTCTCTTTAAATACAGTACCGATTTATTTAAATTAAATACAGTAATAATTTAAATATTACTGAATTTTGATTGGTCGATTACTTGGCAAGTTTTCCTAGAGGGAAGAATGTATTTTAGAGAAATACTATAGTGAAGTGTTAAAACGAAAAAAAATTTATTGGTAAGTTAATTTTACACTGTTGTAAAAGTAATTGTATTATTACTGGTACTTATTGTACCAATAATATGATTGATGTAATTTGAGGTTAACAAACGTTGTTAAACAAATTATTTCCTAAACATGGTTCTAAAGAACCTGTAGACCTAACCTAAATATAGTAATAAATGCAATTTGGATATCAGATACTACTGTACAGTTATTTCTTATTGGAAAATGATTATTTCATCATCAACTTAATTAATTTCGTGATTTTTGTTACTTATTAGGTTGAAATTAATACCTTATTTTTTCAAAAAATTTTTTAAACATTATAGTATTCATACTCGTATTTTGTTTATTTGATGGATTTTGTTTAATCTGTTGTTCATAGATGGCGATGGCTGCTTAAATTTAATTCTTGTCAACACAGTACTACAATAATTTTTAAGTTGCTTGTAACCTCACTTTTAAACAATACATAAAAAGAAATACCTAAAACATTTTCAATGCCTAGCCAAATTTATGTCATTTGTTAAAAAAATTCTTGAAAATATTTATTACAGTGACTTTTTGTGTTGATTAGGTTAAGTTTGTAGTTTTTTTAATTACTATAATTTTAGGTTGTTAGAAATTCCATTAACCGTTAAATGGAATTTCATTATTCACTCTCTGTTGTTCCATACACTCACTATTTAATACTTAGCACTAAGACTATTATATATATATATATATATATATATATATATATATATATATATGTATGTATGTATGTATGTATGTATGTATGTATGTATATAAAACACTTCGACTTTGCACCTTCACAAACTAAAGCAAGACATGAAATAAGGGAAATGGGAAGATTGCCCGAGGGTAGTGGGGAAAATATGGAGGGAAGCGGGAGGGGACCCAATGTCCGTGTCTCTACTTTTTACAAATAATGTACAACCACCGACGGATGTCATATTGCAATTTATAATAGCAGTAACCTACTACTACACACTTCTCAACATAAATGTATTTAGTGTTCTGTATCTGTATATCTTGCAACCAGTGTTAGTCTTTTTTATAAATACAGTAATTTCATATTTTTAATTCCTCTAACAACGTTTCACTCAGCACGTTATTTGTTTAGAGGATTTTTTTAAAATGACTAACATTAGGGTAAGAAGCGGTACTATGAAATGTGCACCCATTCTGACTAAGAACACGTATTAAATGCTCGTTGAAAAATTAAATGTAATTGCACACATTTCGTACGATTTTTGTTAATGTAAAACTTGGTATACAAATTAGTTTTGTAATTGGTTTGAGAAGTTCGATATCCAGAAAAATTCGCACAACAGTTTCAAAATGGCGGCAGTTCCAAATCTTTAAAAAAATTAATGTAATTATAAATTAGTAATTTAAATTACATTGGAAATACAATAATTAATGCTGACCACTGTCAAATTAGTTTTCGACATTTTATTTGAACTTAACAAATTTTAAATACTAGCTTACTTTATGTAGAATGGAATAATTAGATTTTGAAAAAAGTATGAGATAAAGAGTTACGATATTTTTTTTAAAAGTTTTATGATCGCCGCCATTTTGAAATTTTTTAAAAGGTTTTTTTTGGTAACAAATTTTTTAATCTAGTGCCAAAACCTATTTTGTGTGCCAAGTTTGAATCAAAGTAGACCAAAATTGCGAACGTGAGCACGCTTAAACCCTACACACACGCGCGCGCGCGCGCACACACACACACACACACACACACACACACACACACACACACACACACACACACACACACACACACACACACACACACACACACACACACACACACACACACACACACACACACACAGTATATTGTTGTAGGCCTAATGGCCGTATTATGTATACGTACGGCCTGTAAAAGTACAATAGCCTATTGTTAAATATAGGCCGTATATATAAGCAAAGCATATAAAAGTAGGCCCTACAATATCTTAGGCTATAATAGATTTAAATGGACATTATGTTTTTAGGCTGTACTTATTTTGACGGACATGTGATTTAGTTATGGGAAAGAATTGTGTTTGTGTGTACCGGCTCGGCTCACCATTTCTAGGAAAAACAAACATCCTGTCTGGGTGGAAGTCTGGTAACATCCTGTCCACTTCAAGGTTAAGAACTCCCCCTTCTCCTGTAAAGCTTTATTCAAAATGTAAGGTTCACTGTAGGCATTATTTAATTTATATATATTTTTATGCAAATATATATATATATATATACAGAAGAAAGATGCTCGGTTGGAAGGTCTCAGAGAATGAAATCCCAAAGAGAGCAGGGGTAAAATGGACGGAGGACTATAAGAGGATCCATGGGGACAGGATGAGGGAGGTGTGGAGGATTAGAAGGAGCAAGACATGAGTCGGAGTGCATTGCGTGATCCAACAGGGTCTATACGCAGATAATAATATATATATATATATATATATATATATATATATATATATGTAATAAATAAATATATTATTATTTATTTATTTATGGACTGTATTTAAAGAAAATATGAGTTATAAAGATAAAAATATGATCCTAAGATGTGGGCAAACATGCATTTCTAAAAATTGATTCAAAAAGACATTTTTTTCAAAATCACGTTTTATGAGTTATTAGCATTATTTTCATGTTATCGTCGATTTTCTTCCGATTTTTGGAAAAAAATATTTCAGATATTTTTATGTTTGATACCATTAATTTGATAAAGAAATTCATTTAATTTAAAACCGAACAGTGGTGTCCTATAATAGCCCCGAAGGGGTGCAGACTATCTGCACCTATTGAGAGGATTTAGACGTCCCTCGTGGTACCCGAGTCTAACACACACTTACGACTTTAACACGTTACACTGACACTTACATTTAGGGAGTCGATAATAGCCTCAATGTGCTTTTCGCTTTAAATTACAAACAAAAATTGAAAATTTGAACATTTTGATCTAACTTGAAATAATTTTTTTTTTTTTTTTTTTAAGGCGAAAAGCACATTAATACCACCGCCTAAACACAACTACTAAAGAAACAACAGAGCGATAAAACTTAACATTACTTACAAACTAGATAACATTTATAACAAGAATAAATAACTTAAAAACAAAACAATATAAAGGTGGACTGTAAAGGGGTCCTAATCAAACAGGAAGATAATAAATATTATGAAACAATAAAATTCCCTAAAACTAGTTAACAAGAATATAAACTACAAAAAATATATAAATACTAAGGATAAGATTAAAATTAAATATATTGATTATATATATATATGTAAGCGTCTCAGGAAGGCCAAAACGCGATCAATGATTGACGAATCGTCCCCCAAGATTGCCTGCATACAGTTGCCTAATTCATATATTAAACGCATGGTTCTCAAGCAATCGCAGTCTAACATCAAGTGTTTGACTGTGATGGTTTCTCCACAAAGTTGGCATGTAGGTGGCTCCCCGCGTCCCATTAAAAAACCATGTGTCAGCAACGAATGACCAATACAGAGGCGTGTAACGACAACCTCCTCCCTTCGACTTGTTCTTACAGACGACCCCCAAGGGCGAACAGTATATTTAATTACCCTCAATTTGTTATTCTCCAAGGCTGTCCATTCATCTTCCCAACGCATTCGAAGTAATGTTTTACTTTGGAAAGGCAATCTGAATAAAATACATGGTGCGTGCTTGGCAGCAGCAAAGTTGCTTCCTTTGTTGCAATATCCGCTCTAGTGTTTCCAATTATCCCGCAGTGTCCAGGTATCCAGCAAAATGTTACTCCAACACCTCGTAGTTCAAAGCTGCGAATACGGCACAAAATATCTTGAACTAGAGGATTTACCGAATACATATCCTGGATAGCTTGGAGTGCACTTTTCGAATCGGAACACACAAGATAATGAGCAGAATTGGATACAACAGTGTTCAAAGCCTTCAAGATAGAAAACAATTCAACAGTAAAGACACTACAAATTGAGGGTAATCCATACTTACACGTTTGTCCTAATGTGTAAAATGCACAACCGACTTTATCTTCTAGTTTTGAACCATCTGTAAAAATAATTTCACTAGATGGGTTGGAATGTAGAATATGAAGTAACTCCTGACAATACACTACGTCAGGAGTGTTGTATTTTACGTAAGACGTTAGTGATAAATCGACTGTCGGCATGGTAATAGTCCATGGAGGAATAAAACATTGGGACCTTACAAACATTGGGGGCAGTTCAATATCTAAGTCATCAAAAATACGGGAAGTTCTAATACCAAGCGGAGCAGTAGCATTCGGTCGAGTTTCATACTGCCGCAGCAATTGATTTTTGAAAACTGTATTAAAAGCAGGTTGCCATGGTTTAGATGATAAATTGCTTACATAAGTTAACTGTAGTTTTTGTTTCCGTCGAGAGAGTGAAGGTTCCCCAGCCTCGGCTAGGATGCTCACAACTGGACTAGAACGGAAGGCTCCAGAGACAAGTCGTATTGCAGAGTGATGGACTGGGTCTAATTTCTTTAATACGGATATACGGATAGTCGTGCAGACGAATATACGATGCTGCCATAATCAATTCGCGAGCGAATCACCGCACGGTAAAACATCATCATACAAGTTCTATCAGCGCCCCATCGAGAACCACTAAGCACCCTCAACATATCGAGAATTTTGTTACATCGTAACTTTAAATCACGCAAATGAGGGTTCCACGAAAGTCTTTGGTCGAATATTAACCCCAAAAATCGAACAGATGGAATGGTATGAAGTTATGTACCATCGAGAAATATTGAAGGAGTTCGGATCTGTTGACGGTGACTGAAGGCAATACATTGAGTTTTAGCAGCAGAAAATTTAAACCTAGTAGAATTCGTCCATGACTGCAATCTATTTACTGCAAGCTGAAGTGTTCTTTCAGCTTTGGCCAAACTTCTAGCACCAACATAAATTGCAAAGTCATCCACAAATAGAGAACAGCGAACAGGAGACCGCACATTAGTAGTTATACTATTGATAGCAACGGCAAACAAGGTCACACTAAATACACTTCCCTGCGGGACGCCATTCTCTAACCGAAAACGATCTGACAATGTATATCCAAGGCGTACTCTGAAATATCTGTTTGAGAGAAAATTTTTAACAGAACCTAGTATATTACTTGTATACCCCATGATTTTAATGTATTTAGTATTCCTCTTCTCCATGCCATATCATATGCCTTCTCTAGGTCAAAGAATATTGCAACAAGTGTTTGACGTAACTGAAAGGCATTTTGGATTGCAGATTCTAATAAAACTAACTGATCAATGGAAGATCGCCCTTGCCTAAAACCGCACTGGTCCTTAGAGAGTAAATTATTATTTTCTAAATACCAAACAAGACGGCGGTTTACCATTTTCTCTACCTGCTTGCATAACACACTGGTAAGAGAAATAGGGCGGTAGCTGTTTGGATCAGTTTTATCTTTACATGGCTTAAGAATAGGAATCACCGTTGCTTCCAACCAAGCATCAGGGAAAGATTTTTCTCAAACATACGATTGTATATCTCAGGAGGGAAATCCTCCCTGATGTTAGAAGATTTTTAATCATGGAATATACAAGGTTATCAGGGCCTGGTGCTGAATCTGAAGAGTATGACAGTGCAGATTTCAGCGACGAATTGCAGATTTCAGCAAATACCAACGACGAATGGCATTGCTTCTTGGGTATTTTTGAAAAGACAAAAACCATTGCTATAATAAGTAGACGAAGAATAATCTGCGAAATATAACCCAATGTATTAACAATATCTCGAGGATCAAAACTTATTACTCAATTCTGTTGTTTGATGTCCATCAAGGGAGTTGATGGAGATGAACTAGAAACGGAACGGAATTTCTTCCAAACAGTTGATACTGGTGTTGTTCTTGATATTGTGTTAATATACTGGGTCCAAGAATTCTTTCTACTTTGTCTAAATATTCTACGAGCTCTAGCTCGGAGAATTTTATACCTCTCAAGATTTTCATTCGTCGGTCGTCTGTTGAACCTTCTTAGAGCTCGTCTATGTAAAAGCAAGGCATACTTACAGTCCTCAGTCCATCAAGGAACGGGGGGACGAGATTGATGAGTCGAGGTTTGAGGAATAGTTTTATGTGCTACATCTAAAATATTTTCAGTTAAAGTTTGTACAATTTCATTAATAGAGTTAAAATCTTCAATGTCAGGTGATACAAATTGCTCTGTGAAATCTACCCATTGTGCCTTTTGTAGAATCCACCGCGGAAGGCGTTGATTCGGACGGTGGAATTTACAAAATGAAACATTAATCGGAGTATGATCGCTGCCGTAAAGATCAGACATCGCCGATCATTCGAACTTCGTTGCCAAAATTGGACTGCAAAAGGTCAAATCAACGACTGTCCAACCACCTGTAGAAGACGATAAGTGTATTGGGGAACCATTATTTAAAAGACATAGATCTAATGTAGTCCTTATATTGTCAATTCGGTTTCCTCGTGAGTTACAGGTAGTAGAGCCCCACGATGTGTGGTGAGCATTAAAATCACTCATCAATAGAAAGGGGACTAGTAATTGAATTAATAAGTTAACTAAGTTGTTGTTTTGGAAGGAATTGCTAGGCGGTAAATAAATGCAACATATGATAAGTTTAAATGGTACGGTAGTCTGAACTGCGGCAGCTTGTAAAGGAGTTATTATGTCCACAGTAACCGTATCAATCGAGTCACGAGCGAGTATGCCTACCCCACCCTTTGCTCGTTCTTCCGTTATGAAGTCGGCCCTGACAACAGAATACCCTCTTAAATTGAAGGAGTGCGATTGGTGAAAGTGCGTTTCTTGAAGGCAAATGAATAATGGAGACGTATCTCGTACAAGAAGTTTTAAATCTTCAATATGACTTTTGGCTCTGTTAATGTTCCACTGTATCACATTGTTGTAAATGGAAGGCGTTGACATTGAAAATTAATACTTTAGTTTATGATAGGACTAATATTTTCAATAGAGCATGCTTTAGATTTGTCAGAATCAACAGACACAGAGTCACAACTGTGACTAATGTTAGACTCTGATGATTTTTTGGTTTTGTTTACAAGAGGTTTAGTAGTAGAACCTCCTTTAGAAGTTTTTTCAGTTTTCTTTACAGGTTTGTTTACTGTGGCAGAATTTTTATTTTTAGGTCCAACTGTCGGTGGACAAGTGTTTGATTTTATTTTTAAAAAGCATTCCAGTCCTGGAGTGTTTTTTTTTTTTGTCAACAGGCTTCAACACTTGCGACGTTGTCATTCGTGTCTTGGTCACTGGACATTTAAGCTCTTTTTTAAAAGTAGGCTCAGGAGTTACTTTTACAGGAGAAAGCAAAGTAGGGCCTTCCTTCACAACCGGAACCGAAATTTGTGCTACATTGGACGTTAACATAGCTAATACTAACTGAGAGCAACTTGATCAGTCAAAACTTTTACAGTTTTGGTTAGCTCATCACAATTCACACAAGACATTTTTTGATTGGCTGTAGCAGCAGCAAACGATTTTTCACTTATAAGAGGCTTAGCGCTTTTATGGATCTTCTTGGCTTCAGAAAAGGATACTTTATCTTTGGCCATTATAGTTAGAATAGATTTTTCTTCTAGAAACTTGGGGCAGATCGGAGATCGAGCGGGATGATCACCGCCACAATTCACACATTGCGGGCTAACTTGACAACCTTCACCAGAATGACCTTGAATACCGCAATTTCCGCAAACCTCAGGCTTCGTGCACGACGAACTCATATGACCGAAGCCTTGACATTTAAAACAACGGCTTGGATTCGGAACATATGGCCTCACCGACAGCCTTTGATAACCAGCATAGATATGATCAGGTATTTTAGGTTTTCCAAATGTCAAGATCAAGGAGGTTGTGGGGATTTTTTGTCCCTTGTCCATTCGCATTATCCTGCAGACATCAATTACAGCTTCTGAAGTCAACTCTGTCTTAATGTCATTTAGATCTACATGTAAAAGATCTCGGCAACTTATGACACCTTTTGCAAAATTTAAGGTTCTGTGGGGTTCCACAGATACCTTGACTGTTTCAAAAAAGGAAGTCATTTTTAATAGCGACTGGGTCTGTTTGTCGCTGTTTGTTTTCACAAGTAAAGTCCCGTTTTGTAGTTTCTTGATAGAAACTACGGGACCTGCCCTACCAACAATGGCTTTATTAATTACAAAGGGCGAGACTTTGGACAAATCCGCTCCTTCCGTTGCATTTTTGAAAATTAAGAATCTCGGAGAAGGTAACGTAAAGTTAACATCTCCTTGTACGTTTGATGTAGTTTCCATAACTTTTCCCTTTGCTGCACTAACATCACTTTCTACAGACTCGTTTGACAAGGCCAAACGATGCCTCTTTAAACTCATTTTGGCGTTTTGTTTGTTATTTTCCATAGTTAGTTTGCCGAGCGATTCATGAATGAAGATTTTTCGAACAAGTGGCACAGGGTGCACCCAAACAACCACCAGCAGCCCAGGATACTCGAACTAAAGCGAGAATCCCCAATAAATTGGGGGGACCTCCAAATATCCTGGAGCCGAAATACATGGTCTGTCAGCACTCCAGAATATTTTAGGAATGGGTTCCGTTACAAAGTTACTGTTCCCCAAGCCTAAGTACCACTGGCAGCCGCCCTCTATGTACTCACAGAATGCAACCATTTGTTTCGATAGACCCAGCTATGGGCTCCGACACCCATAACTCAACATTCATGTGCTTGCCAAGCGCCTATTGGCTGCTCGGTTCCAGAACCTGTCCCATCAGAAATCCTCGGCAGTGCTAGGCACACATCAGGTTCCACATACTTGGCCCCGCCAAAGGAAACCAAACAGAATCGCCACTCCCAGACGTAACGGAACAATCACAGCAAATTCCTAAATTTACGTGTGAGTGTGAAGTGCTCATCGTAAGTGTAGTGCTGTAAGAATAAGTGTGTGTTAGACTCGAGTGCCGCGAGGTTCGTGTAGGTCCTCTCACTAGGTGCAGCTAGTCTTCACCCCCCTGCGGGTGTGTATGTGTTTGTGTGTGTGAGAGAGAGAGTGTGTGTATGTATGTGTGTGTTGTGTGTATGTGGAGTAAATGGGTGAGAGTAGAATGAGCTATAACTTGAAATAAAAAAACACAAGAACGGATTATTTGACATTACAATATCCATTTATTTGTGGTCGCCGATTTCCTCATACACTACAGATCAACACAAACAATTTGAAAACACGTCCAGAAGGCTAATAGATGGAGAGAGAGAGGGGGGGAAGTTTATTATTTTTTCTGTATGCCTCTCCCACTGAAGTCTCTGATCTGGCTTGCGAAAAATAATGAAATATAATGTTAAATTTAACTCTTTGTACTCGGGTACGGTTTTTAAAATGTGTCCTCTGGGGTCGGATATCCAGTGGTATTGGCTGCAGCCATTTCCTTGACAGACCGGAATTTTCACGCAAATATGTTCCTCTCTGATCAGTTGACCAGAAAGGCTGACCAGACAAAATGCTATGTTTTCATATTAATTTAGTTGTTTGATTTTCTTTGGTTTGCGCTGTAATCTATCAAGAAATCTTTAATAAGTAATTCACGCCTTATCTCCATCTTGTATATTGTCAGATCAAGACAAATTCGACTATACTGTACTGTGTCGGCTGTATTCAATCTAGTCACGTGCAGTGTTTACTAAGTATTCAGTATTACAAACAAAACAGTGTTCAGTATTAAATATACTTATAAAAAGTATGTAATATACATAAAAATAAAAAAATGATGTTTTTTAAAATATTGTAATGTTATATTTTTCGTAAAAAAATTATGAATGTTTTAGTTTAGCTGTAGAGTTATTATAATAATATAACAACAATATTTTTACAGCCAAAGCAAAACATTTACGAATAAAAATATATATTTTCGGTGTTTTTTGTGTCATTTAAAAAGTATTTTCTAAAAGCTCTTAATTTTGTTTTTTTAAAACTAATTTCTATATGCCACATATTAAATAAAATATGAATTAATTGTATAATATAAATTTATTAGTTATTGTATAATCTGTGATAAATAGTACTAACTATAGTCACGAGTTCACGCCAGACTCTGTACTCTGTACGGTTATACAAGCAAGAGGGCGTTGTCCATTGGCAATGAAATGTTGAACGAATTACGAACTAAAGAAACATCAACAGGCTGCTTTGCACGGTTGTTTCTCGCTTAGCACGTATCGTAGATTTCGATTTTGAATCAAAGTGTATTGAAGAATAGCATAAACTAACTAAATAATAGCTTGCCTGAGCCCATCCTATCAGATAGCCAAGCCATTATTGTTTACCAACTGTACTGCAATACACGTTGTATTACAAAAGTAGTTTTTCAGGTAAGTAAAACAACAAATTTTACAGGTTAACAGTTATTAGTAGATGATGAATTCAAATTAACTGTGCTTACAAAACCTATATTCATCAATTTATATTGTAATCATAGACGTTCATTTCTTATTTACAACGTAAATAATTATGTTTAAGCAGACTAATAACAGTTCATTTTAAAGATATTTATACAGCAAACAAAAACAAAATAATTTCAGTAACCCTTTTTATAGGCTAATCATTTTTTTTATGGTTAAAGTACTAATGTAAATAATACTGTATGTAAAAAAACACTACAAGCATTTTTCTTGTTGAAGTTTTTGTTTTCAGTTTATAAGTATAAGTACACATTAAACTTGAATATTAAGAAAAAAGCAGCCTTACTTTTTTAACCTAACCTGCTTTAATGGTTACAAATGGACATGCTTTAATTGTTAACTGTGGACTTTTCAGTCTATAACTACATTAGATTTTACATTGGAAAAGTGTGACCAACATTTTTATTTTTTTTTATATTTTTGAAAGTAGGCCCTGTTCATCTTTTTATGAATAATTAATAAGTAGGCCCTGTTGACTTAAAATAATTCTTATCACTCTCAAAAACTGGTGATGTAGAGATTTTTTCAAAATGAATATCTGTATAAAGATTGACATATTTGGTAAACCAATATATATATACTTTTTTTAAAAGTAAGTTTTTAAAAAAGACCAAAAAAATTTAATAATGTTAGTCTGCTAAACTTTTTGAACTGATAGTCCTACTACACTTTAAAAATTTTAAAATACACAGAACTTTATATTTTTTCTTTTATTCTTAAAATATTGTAATTGTTTACAAGTTCTAGTTAAGGTAGGATATATGGGAATGGACGAATCGTGGAATAATTGTTAAAATGTAGTACAAGATTTATAAATCATTTGTGCAGTCAAGTGATAAAAGTTATTTTATCTGATCTATAACTATTATTTCACGTTAACAAAAGCAACTTTCAATGTGCCTATCTTGTACCATATGTTTATAGATATTATATAATTTTAATAAGATTCTTCTAAGGCTTTCTTAAGGTTTATTATTATATTTTAACTTTTGTAACTACTTAGGTTATGCTTTGATCTAACTTAAAGCAGTTTGTTTAGGTTAGATTATGATTAGGTTAGGTTAGGCTTATCCACTTTTTTTTATTTTATCTGTTACTTTTACATTATGTCTGTTATTATAATGTGGTTGTACCAAAAACTGTCCAAATCAAGTAGATTAAAATTAGGTTGTTTTTAATTTTAAAATAGTTAAATGATGGTGTTGTCCTTAATTTTAATTTGGTTTTTGTAGGACACAATGGTTGTTTTAAAAACATGTTGGTCACCCTGCATTTGGAACAAGGATGTTACTTCAGGAAGTAAATGTGTAGCTGTTTATTCCATAGTAAGTATACTAAGCAAGTTAAGTTTACAGTACAGTCACAGCTGTGAGTTTCGATTCGTTGAATCTGCACAAGAAATGTCCTTTGTTACGAGGGTTGATCAAATATAAACGAGACTGATTTTTTAAAAAAATTATTGCTTACTTACAAATTATTCTTGATACAACTTATTTTTCTACATAGTCTCCCTTTTACGAGTAACACATTTTTCCCACCGGATTGGAAGTTTTTAATTCCATCTTCGTAAAAAGTTCTCGGGCGTTCATTGAGCCATTGGAGCACGAAGGTCTCCACCGCAGAATCGTCTTCGAAATGCTGGCCTCCAAGCGCCTCTTTGAGTGGCCCAAACAGGTGACAGTCGCAGGGTGATAAGTCTGGACTGTATGGGGATGTTCCATTGGTTCCCAGCCAATTTGATCGAGTTTAAGCCTCGTAGCGTTAAGCGAATGTGGTCGGGCATTATCATGAAGAAGAATGTTTCTCGCCGGTTTAGATTTCCTTTTCCTACTGAAAAGACTGTTTTATGCCTCTAAAACATCGCAAATAATATTGTGCATTTATTGTGCGTCGTTGATGGAGGAAATCGACGTGAAAGGCGCCTTGATTGTCGAAAAATACAGTGGCCATTACCTTCCCGGCCGACGATCGTGATTTGGCCTTCAGGTTTTCTACTGCTTCTCGCCCTTCGGCGAATTCCTTGTGCCAAGCAAAACGCGAGCTCTTGACAGGGTCCTGTCCCGTATTGAGCCGTCAATCTACTGAAAGATTTCAGTCGGATTGACCCCTCCTTAGCCAAAAACTTAATAATAATTCTCTGCTCCACGGAAACGTGCACTTCACTCTCACTCATTGTATAGTTTTATACTGAAGGGTCCAAACGGAAATGTTGCCCGTCTACGCCCGTCCCAAACCTCCCAGGCTACCTGAAACCCCACCCTTTAGAGTTCAATGTCCAACGGAAAAGTTTTTAGAAAGTCAGTCTCGTTTATATTTGATCAACCCTCATATATAAGTATAGCTACTGTAAAGAGAGTTATTGTTGCTAGCTGACTAAGTTAAAGTTAGTCAGTGACAATAGTGTAGGCGTAGATGTGTTTTGTTTTTAATTGTTTTGAAGTAATTTCTTTTATATTTTCAATTAATTGGTAGCAATTAATTGAAAGTATAGAAGATTAGAAGCATACAATTACAATTAGAAGCACTGCAGTCAGTACCGTTTCATTATGCCTCTACTACCTGCATTTGTTACATCGTCTGACCCTATTACTCTATCCTATCTAAATATGCAATATTGCTAGGTCTGCACAGGTCTGTTCACATAGAATAAAGTAATGACTATTTATTTTTTACTCTTAATATAATACATGATTTTTAATGGGTTCTGTTTTAAATTTGCTGCCATTAGATGCATTGAAAGTAGACACAGCAATCAAAACGACCAAATAAAGATATTTTGTTGAAAAATCTTTGAACATGTACCTTACAGTTCAGATCTTGCACCAAGTGGTTAACTTTTTCTCTACAAAACAGACAACAGCTTATATCACAGAAGTTTCAAGATGATGATTACAAAACAATTAATTAATCATCCCACCCAATTCATTGGATTGTGCCTAATTAATTGGTTTAAACATTAGTAGGAGAATTACTAACAGCATTTAAAAAACATACAGTAGTAAAAGTTGAATATGTGGAAAAACATTATTTATAGTATATATTTATTTTGTTTTTGAAATAGCCTAATAAAGTTTTTCTATTCTTTTTATTTCAGTTTTGGTACCAAAATGTTAAAAAACATGCCTCATATATCGCTTCACACTTCATGTTAATAGTAAATTTTATCGATAAATAAAAATTCAATATTCAAAGCAGTGTACTAAATTTAAACAATACCAAATTTTTGAAAATTATGACATGGAAAAACAATTATTTAATCATGGTAGCCATGACTATTAAAGCCAATTGTTGTTTTTATTTTTCTGTATTAGTTTTTTTTTTTTTTATTGAACAGTAAACTAGAATGAATGGGATCTCGCTGCACAAGCTAAAACCTGGCGCCAGATGGGGCAAAACCAACATAATAATAATAAGGGTCAATAGAAAGGAAAATTTTAAAGGGAATGAATACCTCAATAATGAACTGGAAAATCACCAATTAGAACTGCTGGAGTTACTTGCCTTGAATCCTGCATATTCTACACTTTATAGCTGCCTCGGTGGCCTAGTTGATAGCGTACTGGGCTTTCACCCCAAGAACCCAGATTCGATTACCGGCCAGGGCTTGGCATTTTCTTACGCTATAAATCATCCCATCGTCTGCATTAGCCTAAGTGTGCACAATAGTCAGACGTTAAACACAAAAAAAAAGTCCTACACTTTATAAAGAGATTAGGGTTTGGAAAATGCACTGTAACTGAGTATCTCAGGAATAAAGAAGATCTAATAAATCATCAAAATAAATGTAAAAAAGATGTGGACATTAGTAACCCTAGAAATTCATAAAAGATAAGATTACTTGTTTTATACTTTTTATTAAAACACTATGAAGTATTCTTCATCAAAATATTATATAGTAAGTAATTTATAAGTAATTGAAATTGTTGATGACTTTATTTTGTTTAAAAAATAGTTATTATTTCTTATAGGCAGTCAGTGTTGTCTTAATAACTTTCACTGCCTACATGATGTTAGGAGGCGATTCTACGCAGTTATATCATCCCCTCTTTGAGACTGATATTCGTTATTGTAAGTACTGTAATTTTTTTTACTTCAGACAAAATGTTATTCAATTCCTACTATTATTTCACACACACACACACACACATATATATATATATATATATATATATATATATATATATATATATATATATATATATTTTATATTTATATATGTGCTTTACGCCTTAAAATAACAATGTGTGTGTGTGTGTGTGTGTGTGTCATTCAAATTTTCAATTGTTAATAAAATATTTTCTATTCATCCACTCAAGTTCAAATTCATTTTTTTAATACTTGATATAAATTTAGTTTTTTCAAATATTTTTTTCTCAATATTTTTCAAATAGTTTTTAAGAGGTTTTTAAGCAAGAGATAATACTACCATATTTGGTTACAATTACACAATGACACCACTGGTGTAGTGGTATGCAAGATTCCCATTCTTGCGACCCGAGTTCGATTCCGGGTGGTGCATTTATTTTTTTTTAATCGTCAAATGAACAGCAATTGTTCTACAAATAATCGTTACTTGATATAAAATTTATATCAAAATATTTTTTACCGATAATGTAAATTAAACTACTAGAATAAAGTAAAATAAAACTACTATAGTGCCTACACTATAAATAAATATTGCATCAATTTAAAATATAATGATGTTTTTTATTACCTAGAACGTTTTTGAAATTTTTTCCTTCGTAGAAGCATATTCAATGTCATAATGTTACTACCAAATTTATTTATGTACAGTAATTATACTGTAGGTTATATACGCGTATATTTATGTTATAAAATTATTTAATCTGTTGATTGTTTTTAAATGTAATTTATTTTATTGTTGATTTAAATATTATCATTTGGAAATCCTGTAATAAAATGTGAGATATTAGTGGTTACTGTTCTACATTTTAGCCCGATAATTTAACTCTTACCATTGTCAGGCGTTTTTTTTTTTTCAGTTCATACTATTAGTTCACACTCTCCCTATATATCATGTTCAAATTTTCAGTTGTTAATAAAATACTTTCTATTCATCCACTCAGGTTCAAGTACATTTTTTTAAACTTGCAGTGGATGACACTTGATGTTAATACAGTTTTTTTCAAATATTCATTAATTAAATTTAATTAATAATTTTAGTTTTGTATGGGAGAAACAAATTTCTCTTACATAAGATATTTAGCAGGATATAAATTTAGAAATAACTTGTTGACCTAAATAGGAATTGACTTAAAAATTGTTTTTATATATTACTTGTTTTTTTTTAAATAAATTATTTTCATACTTGTGTTACATGTGGAATGAGTTTTAAAATCAGTTATCCCCTATTATGTTTTTAACATATCAAAATGAAATATTCTTTGGGATGTTTGAAAACAGGATTTTTCTGTCAAAAATGGGGAGCTTTTCAAAAAAATTTTAAACTTAAAGAAACTTGGTGAATAATGATCCCTCAGTTTCAAGGGTTTGTAATGGTAAGAAAATTAGGCCTATTAGGACAATAATTATTTTAATTCAGAGAAAAGTCATTTTTATTGTAATATATAATTTTAATCCCCAACAAAAATGGGGATTTAGAAAGAATCTAAAAAAAACTTCCTTGAAAATCAAGCCCTGTTAGGGTTATTTCATCGATCGTTAAATACTAAATTTAGAAATGTCAAGTTGCCTCTAATATACCTTATTCTTGGCCAAACATTTAATAGTAATCTTATAGTCCATAATTCTGTAAGCGTACTTGTTGGTGCGATTAATCTAAGCTCATGACAACTGGAACTAGAGAGAGGAGAGAGGATGTGAGTGTTCTATTATCTTTTCTGGAAACATTTGTCATGCTATGTTAATAAAGTTGGTCACTGTCTGACCAATGTTGGTCACTAATGTATGTTAATAAAGTTGGTCACTGTCTGTGACAATTCATTCCAAAATGGCTAGTAGCAGCGGAGCAGTAAAGCATCGTGAATTCAAATTAATTAACATACTAGTCACTTATAAACAACAATTTAATTACTTATAAAGTCATTTAAATGGGATGAGTTACTTAAGTGCTCCATTTATTCAATATTATTTAATATTTTCAAAATTTTTTATTTTTATTGGTTATACAACTTTTTCTTAAAAGACTTTCAAATTAACCAACGTATATATCACTGACCAATAATAATGTACTATTTTATTAAAATGACAATAATTTTATACCAGTCCACCTTCTACCTTTCTACTCCACTTTCATGCAAGTCACATCGCTTTACATTGTGTACTTGTTTTTACTGTCGAGTTCATTGGTAGACTGGCAGAAAAGTCCACTTGATTGCTGATGCCGGACAATGATATTAATTGTTGTTCTAGTCTCTAGACTACTGATCAGATCATTCGCTAGTTCTATAGCATACTATACGAGGGTGGTCTGAAAAGTTTCCGACCTCAACATGAAGATAGCAGCACTCGTTGGTGGCAGCACTCGAATTTCATAGTTCATCTGTTGACAGTTACTCACCAAAGTTTCAGCCATTTTAGACGCGCATTTGTTATGTAACAATCGTTTGAGTGAGTTGATGTGAGTATTTTTATGAAAATGGACAAAATCGAGTATCGAGCTGTCATTAAATATTTGTTTTTGAAAGGCAATACGCCAACGCAAATCAAAGATGAGTTGGATTCTGTGTATGGGGACTCTGCACCATCATTTACCACAGTGAAATTTTTGGCAGCTGAATTTAAACATGGCCGTAAGAGCTTGGGAGACGATGAATGTTGGGGACGTCCAAAAACTGCAACTACTGACGAAAACATCGCCAAAGTTCACCAAATAGTGCTAGATAACTGCCGAATTAAAGTGAGAGAGATAGCAGACGTTATGAACATGTCAAAAGAACGTGTTTGTCACATATTAAATCAACATTTAGACATGAGAAAGCTGTCCGCATGTTGGGTGCCGCGTTTATTCACGTTAGACCAAAAATGTGTTCGAATGAACATTTCCAATGCTCTGTTGGCGCAGTTTAGATGCAATAAATCCCAGTTTTGGTGCCGATTAATTACTGTGGATGAAACTTGGATACACCATTATATGCCCGAAACAAAAATACAGTCCAAACAGTAGACTGCAAAGGGGGAACCAACTCCAAAAAAAGCAAAAACTGTTTTTTCGGCTGGGAAAGTGATGGCGACTGTTTTTTTGGGATAGTCATGGAGTTATTTTAATCGACTATCTTCAAAAAGGAAAAACCATCACAGGAGCATACTACGAATTGTTGCTTGACAAGCTGAAGTCAGAACTTGCGGAAAAACAGCCACATTTGCAGAAAAAGAAAATCCTGTTTCGCCAAGACAACGCACCGTCTCACACCTCAGCGGTAGCCATGGCGAAAATCCACGAATTATGGTTTGAACTGCTTGACCAGATCTAGCCCCAAGTGACTTCTTTTTGTTCCTTCATCTAAAAATTGAGCTTGGAGGACAGAGATTTTTGTCAAATGAAGAGGCAATCACCTTCGTGAACAATTATTTTGCAGAGAAAAACGCCGAGTACTATTTGGACTGGTTACAGAGATGGGAGCATCGCTGGGAGAAGTGTGTAGAGGTACAAGGAGACTAAGTTGAAAAATAAAAAAAAAAATTCTGAAAAAATGTCTTGTATCTTGTTAGGTCGGAAACTTTTCAGACCACCCTCGTAGATGAGGTTTAGTATGCTACATCGACAGGTTGTTTTGGTTTATATTCATAGTTCTGTATTAACATTTTAAAAAATTTCTTTGGTCAACATGACTCCTGATGAAATGGCTAAAAAAAGATAATCTTCCGGAAAGAAAATTGACAATAAACTAATTTTTGTCTTACAGAACTTATGGTTCTGTAGTGCAGTGGAACATCGATTATCCAAACTAATTGTTACCTAGTAGTGTTTGGATAGTTGATAATACATATAACCAATTTTGATTTTTAAATCTAGAATTTTTTATAGCAATTTCCAGACGTAACAAAAGCAGTACTTTTATTTCAACGGCTTTATATATATATATATATATATATATATATATATATATATATATATATATATATATATATATATAATATGAACGCTAGTATATTGAAATTTGCACACAATATTTTTGGTAACTTTATTAAAATAAGCAATTAATAGAAAGTTTATAGCATCTTAATGGAATACACTGTATAAGAATCATAAAACAATTTTTTTTTATACAAATACATTTTAATTTTTTTCATATACTGTTACAGTAATACAGTTTATCAATATGTTAATTATAATGTTATTACAGCTATGCAGATCTATGGCTCGAGTTATATACTATACTTCTTACTTTTGATTTTGTCATCTGTCATGATGGTTCGTGGCATCGACTTGATGCATCGAGGACTTATGCTGCCATGGTTGTGCTTAGTCGTATTCATTATAGTTCTACAATTCTTATTTAGTATTTGGCTGTTATATGGATATTATATTTATGTAAGTATTAACTACATATTATATCTAAATATGCCTAAATGCAATGTTGTACTTAAATACGAAGGCTATCCAGAAAGTTATTTACTTTTTTTTAAAGTAAAAACAAATTAAAATGACAAAATATTTTATATTGTGTAAATTTGATAGCCTAACTGTTAAGCTATGTTTCAATGTAATCACTATTCACATTGAGGCACTTTTGTAGCGATGCATGTTTGTTGATACCACTCATTGAATTTTGCTGTCTGAATTCTAACACTTTCATATTTCCTGCAATTCCATATCATTGACCACGCACTGGTTTGTGAGCAAGTTTGTAATATGTGGAAACAAATGGTAGTCGCTTGGTGCCAGATGTTTACTAAACGGAGGATGGTAGAACACTTCCCGTTCAAGAACATTCTAGTGCAGATATACATTGTCGTGAAAAACAAAACCTCTGAGCTCAGCTTTCCCTGAAGCTCATTTTGAATAATCTTTCATTTTTTTAATGTTTCACAATATCTTCAGCGATTATTGTTGAACCATGTTTGAGGAAATCAACAAGAAGCATATCTGTTTTGTCTCAAAAAATAATTGCCATGATTGTTGTTGCTGGCAATGTGTGCAAATATTTCCTTGGTTTCCTGGGAGAACTTGCATGTCCCCACTCCAAAGACTTTTTTTTGTTTGGACAAAAAATTGAAAGTTTTATCCAAGTCTTATAACCAGTTATGACATAATCAAGAAGTGTCACTATTTTACCATGCCAAGAATTTTGGTACCCATTTGGCACAAACCTTTTGATAGCTTAACTTATCCTTTATAATTTCATTTCGTGCAACAAACAAGAGTTCTGAAATTGTAGTGGTTGTTTTCACGAATTTTCTTATTCACTTTTGATATCGCAAAAGTGATTTTTGCACTTTTGATATCGGTTCTTCAGTCATAATGCTTGGTCAACCGCTTTGCTCTTCATCGTAAACATTAGTGTGGCCATTTTAAACATAATGCACTGTTGTTTACTCTACCTTCACTCATTACATTATTTCCATAAGCTACAAGTTTCCAATAAATTTCAAGTGCTTGTTTTCTGCTAACAAAAACCTAATCACCGATCACACTTAACAACTGGTAGGATATTCCATTGCAGCACACATTTAAAAAATGCACAGTTCACTAACCAGAAGCAACAGGAACCTCACACTACCACAACCGGATGCACACTGAGTGAGAGAACGCCCAGATGGCGGTGGTAGCCCCATTCCTTGTCACATCAGAAATGTAAGTGCTTTCTGCATAGCCCTGGTAGAACTAATTAACGCTAAGAATTGTTCTGTTAATTAGTGTCTTCCAATTGCAAAAAAATTATAAGAAATAAGATGTATAAAACATAATAGCCATAGGTTGTTATGACCATTTGTATTTTAGTTCTGATAAAACAACATCTCAAAATTCTGAACCTAATAGACTTGTATAAATATTTTTGTTTTAGCTGGCCATAGTACCACCAGCATTGATTAATTGGCTTTGGATGGGCTACAATGTAAGTAGTTTTTATAATAAGAAAATATATTTTATTGCAGTTCTTTCACATTCAAGTTCATTTTTAAAATATTGGTATTATATTTGTATAATATAATGTATAATATTTGTTTATTATTATTTGTAACAAGAGTTGTAAGTAACGAAGTATAGAATAACACCGGTAGTATTGATAATTCAAAATACTGTAATTAAAGCTGACTGTATCTCAGAGTATAAAACTTGTTTTACATAAGGAACAATGGACACTTATCCATTTTAGTAAAACAATTGTACTAAAAAGAAAGTTTATAGTTAACAAATGGTTGTACATATCTGAGTAGTATTAACTACATATTACCCATACTAAGTATTAACATATACTAACTCTATAAAATTTGACCAGTCATTTTTTTTAAAGACAACCATATTAGTAACAAATTTTATAGCAGATAAAAGTAAAGCTTACTACGCAGAATCTACTCTGCAGTTGCAGGTATAATCGATGGAGAGAAGCGAGGTTTTTGTTTTAACTCTGCTGTTCAGCATTTGGTTTGTGTGTTTCTAATGCAATTTTTACCAATTGCTTTTTCAATTTAGTACGAATGTACCTTATATAAAGCCTAAACAACATATGTATAAGATGTTCTCTATTGCAAGGTGGCAGCCTCTGATTTAACGATGAGGGCTGTAGTTGCTGGATGTTTCCTGTAATACTAGCTGAAGAGCAAGACCTATCATAATTTTGACTACTTCGTGGAGAACAAACATAAAATTTTTAAGAAAGGTGGTCCAGTAACATTTTTCTTAAATATGGTTACTGGTTAAATTAGCGGAAAAGGTTAAAAGCACGTCAAAGCTGTCGTAAAGTGGTGGTGGCCAAATAATTAAGGATATTCTGCGAGGTCTACTGTTCTTTGAACCACTAGTAATATTTCACTTTAATGAACACAGTGATTAAGTATCACTTTCAACACTGTTATCTTATTTATTAAGCTATAAGTGCCACCAAAATAATTATAGGTATTTTAAAAATCGACCTCTTAAGTAGTATTTCTGTTTGTTATTTTAAGGCGAAAAACACATTGAGGGGAGCTACTACCGCCTCCCTAAATGTAAGTATGAGTGTAAAGTGTAGTGTTGCAAGTGTAAGAGTGTTATACTCGGGTACCGTGAGGGACATCTAAATCCTCTCAATAGATGCAGCTAGTCTGCACCCCCTTACAGGGTAAAGTAGTATTTTAACATTACATTCAATTTTTACCATTCATAAACTGTAGTTTAAAAACCCAGTAATTACACTCCCCTCGAGTACACTTGATTACGAGTAAAAACATTGTTTTTGCTGATTTTTGTATTGTTTAAAAATACTTTTTTAGGTTATCATCTCACTGGCTACTTATTAAGCAAATTCTGAGGATGTTAGCACTAAGAAAATGTTGATTAAAAATATTTATGTTGATTAAACAAATCTATTGAACTGAGAGAAACATATGTTTTCATTGCATTAAGGTTATGTATGAATAATATTGATTGGGATACAAGAAATATAAAGGACTGAGTGCTCACAGCTGTTGAAATTGTCAAACTGTACATGGATTGTGTTTTAGTCAGATGCATTTTTGTTGGGGGGGAGGGCAGTTGCTCGAAATTAAAAATAATAATAGCATGAAGCATAGTACTATAGTATAACATTATTAAAGTTATGTGTTAAAATGCAAAGTTGTTATTAAACTTTTTTTAAGAAAAATAACTAGAAATTCAGTTTGAACTACATAGATTTGAATTACAGTGACTCTACTATATTAGCATCTAATTTTTCCAATAATTTTGAAAAGTTGCTGGGGTCGGACTGGCCTTACTGAAGTTGGAAGAATTTCCAGCAGACTGGGTTTTGTGAAGTCAAAAATGGGTCAGTCTTTGACAAAAAGAAAATCCATCCAAGATATAAACTGATTTGAATTATTCTCACATTGTAGAAGAGACATCCATCAGTACTTCAGTGGAATGACTTTTTTCTGTAAATATGCCTTATGAGATAATTGCGTGTAAAGATTCGACCTGGGCTCTTTAGACAGTGTATAATTTTGTTCAGTTTGATATGGACAGTTGCATATTCCATCATTATTAACATGGAATGGAAGAAGAATCTTTAACAAAATAACTCTCAATCCCCGTCATAACACAGAAAAAAGAGTCTGGTTTCCTGGGTAGTTGGTGTTGTGTTAAAAGTAACTGAATGATTTATTAATCCTGAAGGCACCCCCTCAGCAGGTAAGACATGCTAATACTTCCTTATCATCAGTTATGCAATTAGATCCTCTTACACAACTAGATTGGGTTAGTAGATTGTATAAAGAGGTTCAGTAATCCTACTGGCACAAAAAAAGTCTTAGACTGATCTTAAAAGTTTGATTGTATAAGTAAGACAACTTATTATTTTTATTTTTTCAGATTTATTGCTGGTTGTGCGTCTACTCACAGTATCAAATAATATATGAAATGCAGTCACCAAATATAGAATTACTTTACCCATAGAGTGGCTGCTTTTGCTTCAGAATTGTAGCTGCTCAGGACTGAATACAGCTATATGCATAGAACATCACTGACATTTTATATTAGTTGATGTGACAAACTTCCTTGTAAAGCTCTTAAAATGTCGCTTTGCGATCAGTGCAATAACTTGAAATAAGATGAGCCAGGGCTTTGTTGTTTGCAATTCTCTTTTTAAATAATGACTTTTTAGAATTAATATTTGTAGTTTTTTTAAATATTTGCAAAATATTTTTTAAATAACCTTAAAAATGTTTTTTTAAGTAAGTTCATACAAAACTATTTTTTTATAATAAGAAACGAAACATTCCTTTTTTGTGTTAAAAGTATGAATAAGCCCCAAATTTTAAAACAGTTTCAGTTTCAATAATTAAGGTTTTCTTGTATATTTAAGTTATCAGATTTCCTAGTGAGGTTATAAAATTTGTGTTTTAATGTTTATTTTGTTAAATACTAAATGTATTTAGATCAGTCAGCTTTACATGAGAATTTACAGTCAGCCTTACGGGACTGGCCGACAGAAGTACTACTGGCATACCTGACCATGTACTATTATGATTTTTATAAAAATTTAAATGCATACAGGAAGGGGTTTAATAGTGTAAGTATAATAATAAATATAATATTTATGATTCTGGGATTTAAAAAAATGGTATAGGTAATATTCATTAAATAATTAAACAACACAAATTTATAAAAAATACACTTTTAGTTAACAAGAACAATAAACTTAACCTCAATTGAAATGATATTGAAGCAACAGCTGATGTGTAAAATCAGCTGTTTAGAAATAGTCACTTCAGATATACATATATGCAAGAAAAATTAAATAAGCAGCGAGGAATCAAGCATGACACGAAAGCAAATATTTATACCTGTGTTTGTCAACTGCAACCATACAAGTTTTCACTTTAAAAATATGTAATTAATGTTGAAAAGTACTTTCACAAAGGTCTATTACTTATAGTACACTATATTTCTTATATTGCAATTTTCATATTGATTTTGTTTTATATTTTTTTTTATAAAAGATATTTTTAATGTAAATATATCTTAAAATGTGTATATGTACACACACACACACACACACATTCACTTCATATATACGGACTTCTTGCGCATAGTTCAGCTATGTGTACAAATATTTGTTCACTCAAACACCAATGTGTCAGACGTTCAAGGTTCCAATCCAGACTAAGAATATACAGTAGCTAGTTTTGACATGTCCCAAAGTGTTGAACAAATCGTGTGTAAACACAACATATGTATTCTGTTTTTTAAAATGTTTGTTGGCTCCACCTTGGATATACAAGTGATAAAGGTTCAAAGTACCAGTACATTTTTAGAATATAGTGCTGATGATTTGTTATAACTTTTTTAATGTTAATGGAAGTTTTTTTTTCTTTTATCAGTTTTTAATTTGTTTTAAGCTCTTTCAAACAAAGTTTGACAGCGGTTGAAGACTACTAATACTTAATATTGATTGAAATACATTTCTTGGAATAACACAATTCAAACAGTCCGATATTTTGAAGAGTTCTAGAAAAAGAGCTAGGCATTATTCCTTGCCCCAGGCTGGTAAGGAATAGACAACTAATTATGAATTTCTGTTTCAGTAGTCAATTTTTATGAAAGATCTGATATTTTGTTATTACAAATGTAATGTGTTGTGTTGCATTCAAGTCTATTATAAGGAAACAAATAAATACTACAGTTCAGTGCTTGATTAGGAATAAAATATTAAAAGTAAACATAAATTTACTTTTCTGCATGAAATAATATTAAATAAAAATAATATTATTAAAATATTGTGGTTGGAGATTAGTATTTTTATTATGTATTAGTCTTGATAGTTTTAAGTTTAATAAAACTTTCATTAGTGTTATTTTAAAATTTTTGACAATAATTAAAGATGTCTTAGTTTTAAAAGTTATTTTTTAGGATATAGTGGTCATTGATGTTTCCCCTTTTATTTAATTTTGTTCAGTATCTTTGTACTCAATATTTAAGTATTTATTTATTTAAGTACTTATTTATTTGTGTTATTGTTTATAAAGTAATTTAAAATTTCTCTGTGTTATCTTAACAAAATATAATAACCAAATCTCTATTAATCTCGGCAAGGATGTGCTAAAATATTGAGAATATGTAAAGGCGTGATGTTGTTAAAGTCTGCTGTCTGAACTTGCACACCTCAAGTTCGTAGGTTCAAGGCTGCAGTTACTCCCATAATATTTATTTACCCTATCCATCAATACTGATCCCTCGTCCACATTAATCTAACTGGCTTAAACTTTGAATGTTAAGAAGAGAAAAAAAACATGCTAACAAAAGATTTAATTTGAAATCATTATACCAAAACTGATTTTCTTGAACAGTACTTACAAAATTACCTTTAATTTAAATATTCAATTCTTTTATAACATTATATTTTGAATTTAAAAATATTTATAAATAGAAAAATATGGAAGTTATTGAAAAACGCTTGAAAAGTCTTAATTTTGTATGGATGAGAATTTTTTCAAAATTTTTTAATCGGTGATCTAAATTAGAGGGACACAAGTGGTCAGTATCATTGCTTGCTTTCACTGCCATGAGCTAGTTATAATGGGCAACTTGTTCTCTTTGACTATCAAATACCAAATATTTTATATTTTTGAGAACTGTTTTTAATCTCCTTCCTAGTTACTCATCATTTTAACCAACATTTATGTTATCTGTAGGTTCCAACTTAACAAATCTCATAACTTTTCCAACTCGCAGTTCAGCTACCATTTACGTTATTGACAAAAACATATATGTCCTTGGTACATATCCATGAATCCTAAAAACTCAAAAACCCTCCGAATGTATACAACTATGATATTTGCTGTGAATATTGCTTTTATAATAAATATTTGTCTATGCAACACATTTATTATGGGTTCATTTGAATAAGTTCAATTGAAGACTTACTTTGATAAATTGTTTAGTTACAAAAAAAAAACATTGTGCATTTAGATATGTTGTTGAATTTTCTTGATTAGAAGGTCTATTGGACAAAAAAAATTCAAGGCAGGCTTCTTTGTCTAAGATCCCACTAAAAATCAAAAATTATGTTTAATGGTTCTTTTTGCTTTTTTATAGCAAAAATTTAAAAGCCTATTTGGTAGAGTTACTTAGGCAAGAAGAGTGGCACCAATGGTGACCTCTGGCCTATTCTAAGAACTGAAATTTGTTATATCTTGCATTTTACCTTATAGTAGAATATTTACCTTTAAGTATTTCATAATCAAAGACAGTTGTTAGAAATTTGTAAATTTCTTAAATTCGAGTGAATTATTTAATCCTTTATTAAAAAAAGTATTATAGAGGCAGATTTTTATCATAGGAAACTAAGAATGTGTAACTATTTTTGTTATTTTTATTCATGGTACTGTTTCCAAAACAGTGTGGCCATGACCTAAACATATTTTTTACAAGTAATTTTGTGAACCGTGCACATTTTGTATAATAACTCAATTTTGAATGTTTTGATATAGCTTACTATATTCCGTCCTTAAAAGTCTGTTTATTACTCTTATAGTATAAAATAAGCTAATATTTTTCATAATTAAAAAGTGTTTTTGTATTTTTATAGTATGCACATTGAAAATAAATGTTATTTTGTCTTAAATAATTATTTTTCCTAACCTTATGCTCTATATGTGGTTAATACCTTGTGTCTTTGACTCAGTGTTGGCACGTACAAACATCAGTCAGTTAATTACTGTTGTCGTGTAAACACCTTTTCAGATATGGTATTTGTCAACTATTATGTAGCACTTTCGTGATGAATTATAATATCCTGATCACATGTAATTTTAAGTTTTACTTCTGTTTTAACCACTGAGTGTTTGTTTCTTAGTTTTTAAGTATTTTTAACATAGACTTGCTAGGTTAGGCATTAAAGGACGAGAGTTAATCCATCTTGACAGTAATGCATTGTTGTATAGTCACAAGTGATGGCAAATATTAGAATAAACGGTAATATAAGAAAACAAACATGTAGTTAAGTAACAATTTTAAAAGCAGAATTTATACTAAGGATTAGTATTTTCTGTATGAACTTTCTTCAGTACTGGCTGATTATCTACAAAAAATAGCATCTGTGATATCAACCACAGATAATCAAAAATTCACTAAATTGGTTAAAATGTATCAAAACCAATATTTATTGATGTACTAATTTATGTTCTAATAATTCAAATCTGAATACTAATTTCATTTGCGAGCATATGGAATTATTGAAATAATGAAATACTGTTATTCCTTTATATGTAGTTCAAATTGTATGGAATATCTGTACATAACAAATTGTGTATTAAATTTATATTATTTAATGATTTCTTATAAATACATAAAAATATAAAAGTAACATTTCTCCCTGTAATGTTGAGTATGTGTTAACCTCGTCACACATACTCATTTACTGTGAATAAACCATATAAAATTATATGCTACATAACATAATATGCTTTAAATAAAGATTTTCAGTCATATTCGCCAAAACAATGTCTGCCACTTCTTATATTTTATTCTTTCTTAAATCCTTGATAATATTTGTTACATTGTCAGATGTCAGGTCTATTTCGAAGTCCGACATTGTCAGATGTCAGGTCTATTTCGAAGTCCGACATCCGAATTCCGAATAATATAAGAATTATATTATGTGAAAGTTAATAAATTAAAAATTATTTTTGCAGGAAATAAAGAAGAAGCCCACTGTCACAAAAATAATTTATCAAATATAAATCAATACATTCATATATACACAGATCACAGTTTACAAAATAAAATATACAATCATTATGAATACACATTAATGTTACAAATTACAGCATGCTATGTTATAGGAAAAAAATATAGTAAACTACAATACATACATACATTTATTTGCAAATCCATAATCATGTGGGGATACATATTAGTTGCTATTTATGCCAAACAATTCTGATTCAAAATCATCATCAAATGGTAAATAGAATTTTGTAAAAAAGAGAAGATTTCACAAAACAAACAACTGATTTTGTTAAAATTTTAATTTTACATGAAGAATTATATAACTCAAGCAATGTGCAATATATAAAATGCAAATATGTTTTGAAAAAAAACCCAGAAAGACAGTAATACATCTGAACAAGTTTTCATCAAAAACATCTTTTTTCTTAATATAATTTACCTTTATTTTTGGAGTTATTTAGCTAATTTAAAAAAAAACCTTGGGGTAAAGTTTGAATCAGTATTCCTTTATTATTTATGGACAAATTTAAATAATTCACTGTATTATAAACACATACAGATTGATACAATCACTTAATAATTTTTTGTATTGAACTAGTAGATCTGATAAAAATGACATCAAATTTTTGAAAAAGATTGCAAAACTTAAGCATGTCCTGAACCCATTGGAATAGTATATCTATATATAAAATGTTTTAGAAATAATATGATGTACCAGCTTGGTAATCATCATGGTAATTTGTTTACACAAAATTGTTTATTCATATGATGTGCAGTATTTCAATTTGGTACTATTATAGTGGGTAATAATAATTAGGGAGTAGTATATTATAAATAAATATATATATATATATATATATATATATATATATATATATATATATATATATATATATATATATATAGTAGAAACTTGATTATCCAGGATAAAACAAAACAAGGTATATATTTATTGGCTTTATACATACATATCTCTCCCTAAGGAGATACATATATCCTGAAGAGAGAGGAAGTGCCCTCTGTGCTCAGGAGCCATATCTTAAAACCTAATAACCAAACAATAAAACTTAATAAAAAAGAAAACAAAAAACTTATATACATTTACACTAAAGTAAACGCATACACAATGCGTAAAAGGGTACACAATTTAAATGTATTCATGGTTTGCTTATAAATTATACTTAAAGTATTTCAATTTTTTTTGTCTTGTCAGACACTTTTAGATCATTAGGCAATAAACTAAAATATTTTATTGCAGCGGATATACAATTTTTTTCATATATGGTTTTTTTTATGTTTATGATATGCAATGTCCTTATTTCTTGGTAGAGTCACAAAAAGTAGCATTTATTATTTATATTTATATTTATAGTGGAACATAGCACACTTGGCTGCATAAAGCTCTTAGAAAGTTGGAATATTACTGTCATTTAACAACTTAATAAATTTATTTTGTAGATTTACATGCCGTTTATAAAACGAATTTACAAGCCTAGGTATAAAAGACAAAAAAAATATATATCAGTAAAATGTGATTGAAATGTTCTTTTTTTATGAAAAATACAACTGTATATTATAAATAATATTTGTAGTTAGTTTCAGCGGCATTTTACAATAAACTATTTTTTTTTATTTTCTTTATTGAGGAAACAGTGTAAGTCTTAGCAAAAAGTTGTGGTGGAGTTTGGACAGTAGGATACTGAGAAAATCTATTTACAGAAAACAGTAAGTGAATTACTTGTACTGAAATTGTCTGTTTTAACCATTTATTACTTTTTACTATCGCAATGAAGGTAAAATTAAGTATAATTTTACATTCCTGTGTTGTACAATACCACTAGAAATTAAGTCTGTTTTAGTTTTTTTTCAACTATTTAAATTAGAATTAATTTTGCTTTTTAAAATAAAAATTATTTTATTACCGACACCTTAACCATAGTTTTCCTATTTTTTATTACAAGAGATAATGAAGATTCTACTGTAGTAAAACGAACATTTATGATCCACAAGGAAATTGAAGTTGTAATTTAAAATTCCAGTTTGTGTTGGCATCACTTTACACTTGTCTAAATATTATAGGAAACAAATTTGCTGTTTTTAATATAGCCCAAAACAAATAACTAGAAAAAATATGGGGAATTTTCAGAGTTTTAGTTCATCAAGATATATAACTTGGTAATACTTCTAGGAATTTTATTTTCACACATCAATCTCCTCAGATAAATGTGTATGTAAAAACATCAGGATGTTATGTTTTATGTACAATATACAAATCAAGTTAAAAGTATGGACATTTCTAATCAATTTTCTGTTGTAAATAAAATATTGTAACATTTAAGATAAAAATATAAATTTTATATGCTATTATCATTTTGGATACCAGGGTCATCAAAAAAGTTGCATCTATTCTAAAAAATCAGTAGTAAAAAAATTACTAGAGTTAAAATTATAATTTTTGTTTAGTTGTATTCAGAAACTAATCGTTTTTTTTACATACATTAATATGTTTCGGTACGAGACCGTTGGTTGCTCGGCACATCAAATTGATACTCGACCTCTTATCAGGTGCATCGGGCATAACCGAAACAACTGCGGTAGTAATTCATCATAAATGATTTATGTCCCAAATTTTCTTACTGTACACAAAATTCTTAACATAACCCCAGAAGAAAAAATCCAGTGGGGTTATGTTTCCAGAAGAAAAAATCTGGACTCCTGGGAGGCCAAAGCACAGGTCCTGCCCCTACCGATCCATCAGTCAGAAAACTTTTCATTGAAAGTGTGGCACAATGGAAGACCGAAATGTTGCCAAATTATGTTTTTTTAAAATTCAATTAGCAAAAAAGCATAATGCTCTTCTAAATAAACATAACCTGTTATTATGCATTCAATAAAAAAGAATAGTCCAATAACTCAGTAATCTATTAGCCTGCATCAAACATTTTCATTTTTGGGAATCTCAAACATACTGAAACAGTTCACTTGGTTGTTTAAACCCCCAGATTTTATAGTCACGTCAATTTACAACACCATTCACACGAAATGTTGCTTTGTCTGTGAACAAAGTTTAAAAAAGTGTCATCACTTCCAGAACTGAAGTTCAATGTGTAAACTTCCAATCTTTTTATAAGACTTATTTCATATCTTTATTAAGGAAATAAAGATATTTCATCGATCTTATTAAGGAAATCAACTTACTGTCTGAAGGTCATGGCTGCAGTTCAGCCATACATAAAATATTAACTTAGTTTATGGTTATATTGCAGTTAGATCATTTTATTTACATGATTACTTTAGTAGTTTGAAATAAATGCAACTTTTTTTCATAAAATTGTACATCATAGCAACTCTTTGCTCGGGGGTAAAAAATGTACATCATAGCATTTAGATTCGGGTACCGCGAAGGACGTCTAAATCCTCTCAAATAGGTGCAGCTAGTCTGCACCCCCTGCGGGGTAATTGTCCCTGGGAAACCAAAAACAAAAAACAAAAATGGTGGAGAGGACCGGTGCTTCTAGGTGTCCCTAAGAATCTGATTACAGTTAATCCTTATAACTGACTTAGGATTTTTAAAGTTTTACTTTATAATGTCTTGTGAGAACTCGGTTTATCTAATATATTCCTATTTAGTATATAAAATTTAAAAAAATTATAGGCCTAGAATGTATTATTTCATGAAGGCACTTAAAATAGGCTATTGACACTGAAAGTCTTATTATACTAGTGCTTCACTAGAATTTGTATAGAAATTTGACATGGCCTTCAATTTTTTTTCTCGTCCAGAGATTGGTGCACTGAAGTCTCTACGCCAAACTACAGTTGCTTGAAATACAGGTAAGCCACAGGATACAAAATTTAAAAGCAAAATCAATTATTTTGCCAAGTTCAATTTTTACTTGATTCCAAATCTATTGCATCAGGAAGATCGCTACATACAATGATTTTGCTTTAAAAATTAAATAAATTTACCTATCCCTGCAAATTTACTACTGTAGAGTTTTTTATAAAAAAATATTTTAATATTTGAGAGTTCAGCGTAATTAAAAAAAAAATGATAAACATCCTTTTTACTAGACCATTGCAAGTATGAACACTCATCTGAAATCAGTGAGTTAATAAAATTCTGTTGCACCATATAAAAAATATAATTTTTTTCCTAAATGTGTTATATATTTAGGTGGCTCCAGGACTTTTCACATATACTGTATACATCAAAATTTTCATGGAAAACAAATTTTAAAAATTATTTAAACAAATGTAAACTACAAGAGAAAAAATATCTTTTTTTGATTGCACACCAATTTAAAAAAAACATATAAATTTAATATATTAGTGTTAATATAGGTCTTACATTTTATTGGTGAAATTAAATATGGTAACAATACTTATTTTATTTTAAAATATAAGTTACTTTTAAAACTGTTTTTTATAAGTGAGCGCAAATATATTATTTTTGTAAAATGTACAAGATAATACGTTTATAACATAAAAATATATCATTTGAAACTGACTAGATAATTTTTACTTTACCCTTTATTGTTGAACAGTTTGTTACTAAAATTGGCTTCTTTAACATACAGTATAGGTGTCAACATACAGCACAGTTGTTGTGGAAATAGTGGTGATTACAAGCTCGGCAGTTATCTGCTGCGAGAAATGTTCCTTCATACAGGTCACATAGACATGTCTTGTATTTAGTTCACTTGCCACTGAAACAAGGCAAATTGTACAATTTATTTTACAGTAAATTTAAAATTAAAATAGTTTAAATTGGAAAGAACCATTCCTGCTTGCTTCAAGCCTAAACTTTACATACTCGATATAAATTCTCTAACAGTTGTGTTGGATGTTTTTATTGTTTAGATTTTAAATTACGAGGGTTGATCAAATATAAACGAGACTGATTTTTTAAAAAATTTATTGCTTACTTACAAATTATTCTTGATACAACTTATTTTTCTACATAGTCTCCCGCACGAGTAACACATTTTTCCCACCGGATTGGAAGTTTTTTAATTCCATCTTCGTAAAAAGTTCTCGGGCGTTCATTGAGCCATTGGAGCACGAAGGTCTCCACCGCAGAATCGTCTTCGAAACGCTGGCCTCCAAGCGCCTCTTTGAGTGGCCCAAACAGGTGATAGTCGCAGGGTGATAAGTCTGGACTGTATGGGGGATGTTCCATTGGTTCCCAGCCAATTTGATCGAGTTTAAGCCTCGTAGCGTTTGCCGAATATGGTCGGGCATTATCGTGAAGAAGAATGACGTTTCGCCGGTTTAGATTTCCTTTTCCTACGAAAAAGACTGTTTTATGACCTCTAAAACATCGCAATAATATTGTGCATTTATTTTGCGTCGTTGATGGAGGAAATCGACGTGAAAGGCGCCTTGATTGTCGAAAAATACAGTGGCCATTACCTTCCCGGCCGACGATCGTGATTTGGCCTTCAGGTTTTCTACTGCTTCCCGTCCTTCGGCGAATTCCTTGTGCCAAGCAAAAACGCGAGCTCTTGACAGGGTCCTGTCCCCGTATTGAGCCGTCAATCTACGAAAGATTTCAGTCGGATTGACCCCCTCCTTGGCCAAAAACTTAATAATTCTCTGCTCCACGGAAACGTGCACTTCACTCTCACTCATTGTATAGTTTTATACTGAAGGGTCCGAAAGGAAATGTTGCCCGTCTACGCCCGTCCCAAACCTCCCAGGCTACCTGAAACCCCACCCTTTAGAGTTCAATGCCCAACGGAAAAGTTTTTAGAAAGTCAGTCTCGTTTATATTTGATCAACCCTCGTAACATGAAAATTATATTTATTATTACTGTAGTCTAACGCTTCAATTATTACAGTTCTACTTGGAATATTTCAAGTTTCACATGTGAGTCACTAATCAGCTCCACATCTTATGCCATGACAACCAGATGATTAATGGATACTCACCTTTAACCCACCACCTTGTCCTTTCTTTGCAGCTTCTTCAAGTCTCTTTTCTTTTTCATCAGCCAATTCTTGCATCCTTCTTACTCTTTCTGGATCTTTAATGCCCTTGTGAGCCTGTTCTTTTTGCCGTTTCTCAGCAGCTTCTACCTGCATTCTGCGGCGAGTTTCCTAAAACAAATTATTATAAGAAATAAACTGCAATTAAACAATTTTAAAATTTACAGGTTCCTTTCAAGAAAAGGTTGTGTTATAACTTTATAATATAACTATGATAACCTTGGCTTTTTCAAAGTATGCAATTTTTTTTTACAATTTTTTCTACCCCTCTAACAGACACCTCTCACAGACAGACAAGAAATTGGGAAAGACAAGAGTCCATATAGTAGAGGTTTCACTACATAAAATATCAACCTAAAGATTTTTGTAAATACAATTGCTTCAATATCAAATTCTATTGAAAGTAATACTATACAGGTTGCAACAATCTATGGAAAAATAATTTTTCTTATATCGCTGAGATAAGGAATTACTGTTAGTCCAGTCTGTGAAATATTATTGTGGCTGCTTTTGTTAAAATAACTATTCATCTTGTCTTTTTATACCTGATTGTATGGCATATAGCGTGGTTTTAGACAGGTTGTTCATCAAAACAGGTGAGAGCATCCTGTCATGGATGACTCTTGAGCAAGTACAACTGCATCATAAACAAGTATAAAAAGAACTAAAAGAAAAGACACATCACAGGCTTTTTAGTTGCTAATTTATTTTGTTTCATTTTTTCAATAAATTAATAAAATGTTTAATCCAATATTTACATAGGCCCTACATTTTAAAGATGTATTCAAATGAAGTAATTTTCAATTTTTTTTAAGTGCTAGAAGAAAATAATTTTTAAAATATTTTCATATTTTTTAAAATTTTTATTTATTTATTTTTTTGTAAAAGAATTGTCTTTTTGGTAATTATTCACTATTCCCCAACCATCACCAACTTATGTCATATTTAAATATGTCATTCCTTACATGTTAGAAACTAATTTGAAAGGTTGGAAAAGCAATCTGAGCCCTGAAAAATGAAAAAAATAATAAACCTAATCATTAGTACTGTGTGGTGTATACAATTGTATCACAAGTTACTAATATTTTTTTTACCAAAATGCTTTATTTCATGTTCATTAGTAATAATACAAAAAGAGAAAATACATGTACTTTACCTGAATCTAACAATCATAAATCATTATGATAAATTATGATTTTTAACCATTTAGGCCCCTACAGAAATATATTCTGAGATCACTGATGTTTGCTCTGAATGGTTAATGCTAAATTTACTAAAAATTCACAAATACCTATTTATCATTTACTTGATAATTACTAACAATGAGGCTATTAAAATTGATAGTGTTGATTCATTAACAACAAATTAGGACAAAATAACACAATTTCCCTACTGTCTTATCTTTAGATATAATCTGAACAGCAATAATTGTACTTATTCCAATTTACCACATCAGGAGTAGTAAATCCTGTTTCTGTTGATGAACCTTTGAAGCAGGAGGTGCAAATTCCCATTTCAAAATATAGTAGTAGGTACTAATGTAGATTTTTACAAAAACTTGACAACAGGTTATCTTCAATATTCAGGTATTTCTTATGTAATACCATAAAAACAGTCTTGCCTAACTTTGTATAAATTGTAGAAAATAAATTATTTACAATAATTACATAAGCTTTATATTCTGAATTAATTTTCACAAATAAAATAAAATAAATAAATCCTTGACAGAATATATTATTTTGACTTCAAAACAGACTGCAAAATTTACAAACACAAACAATATTTATGTCAAAATTTAATTTGGCAAGCGCCAGCTGAGCAAGTAGAAATTTCAACCTTTGGTACATTTTGTGATATCAGTTTTATTAAATTTTATTAGGTCTTCAAAATATAGAAAAAATAAAAATCAGGAATATATATATATATATATATATATATATATATATATATATATATATATATAAAGAATATATTTTTAATTATTGTTAACCGTTATAATTATATTAATACATAGATAATAAACTTGAGAACAGGATATTTCTTCAATATTCAGCTATTTTTTATGTAATACTGTATTATAAAAGCAGTCTTACCTAGACTTTGAATAAATTGTAGAAAATAAATTATTATTTACAATAATTACATCCATCATAAGTAAAATGAAATATTTATAAAAATCATAAATCCTAGATAGAATATGTTATTTTGTAATATTTATTTTATTTATCCCGAAATCTGGCATCATTGTAAAACTTGGTCGCCATTTAATTTTCTTCTGCAGCTGACCCTCAACCTCAGATTCAGTAAAGAAATTTATTTGAAGATGTTGTCGAGATTAGCATTTAGATCAGGTAAGTGTAATTTTAATTCCGTAAGGAAATTATTAAGAAGTAAATCAATAAAGTACATTTAATATTAGTTTTAATGAGGCGAATTTCACGGCATCAATATTATATCGTGTTCCTAAGGTTATTGGGTCAACATTTGCAAAAACGTAGGTCTATTTTTTTTTTTTTTTTTTTTTAATGCAGTAATTCGTACTTTAGATAAGTCGTACTATTAAGTAATGTATTATGTATGAATAACAGAATAATTGGTAAGTAAGATTGTAACTAGTTCGAGTGCTACCAAACCTACCTTACCTAACAGTTTTTCTATTCAGCTAGGTTAGGTTGAAATAGGGGATTAATATGAAGAAGTAATTGTGTAGAATAGAGACTTCTGAAAAATATTTTGGTTTATTGCTGGAACATCTTATATTCATCTTTTTATAATGATGTAGGAGTAAAACTGAGTTTTAGGGACTTGCCAATTTTGGTAATTTTTGCACTAAATTGCTTTATTGTATGCCTAATGTTAATAATCCAAAATATAAATTTTGTGCTGAAATAATGGGAATTATAAAAAAATGAAAATAAAAGCGACAAACATAACCTTGAAATGACTATGTTGCGAAAGTGAGAAACGTGATGTTAATGGCAAACGTGATAAATTTAATGTGTGTGCATTAATAATAAATAGAATATAATAAAAAAAAACAACCTAATTCAACTTGACTATTGTGTGTTTAACCTAACTCGACTCAGCTGTTTCGTGTTTAATAAAATGCATGTTATTAATAATGAAAGGAATATGTACTTTTTTTTTTAAAAAAAAAGAACTCCATACCTAACTTGACACGGATGTTGGGTGTTGAACTCAGAACACAAGTACGATTCTTTAAAGATGCTGTGATTTATAAGAAATTCAACAACACTACTGTGATTCCAACAAACTGACAAAAAGAGGCAAATAAAAATGTTCAAAAATAATGGCAGCTATTTTATGAACAATGTTTTATCATACAAAGTAAATATACAAGTAAATCCATGTAAAGTAAATTCATGCAAAGTAAACATCAGTGATGTCAGAATATAGATTAGAAATACAGGTTAGTAATAAATGGTAAAAATTGTAATTTATTGTATATTTATCATAATAAATGCCTTAATATCCCTCAGGGAAATAATGTAACACACAAACAAGCAAAAAAAGCAGTAAAATCATGATTTGCAAAAATCCCTAAACCAGAAATATTGATATAGGAGATTAAAAAACTTTTCTTTAGAAAATGTATCTGTAACATGACAACCAAGTTATTTTTTATACCATGAAATATAAAACAAATCCATTCAATGTAACGATATATAAATGAAGATGCAGTCTTATTTTCCTTTGTATATTTATCTATTTATTTATGTATTATATATTTATATTACAAATAGGTATAATATAAAAACATACTTTTTTTTAACTACATGCAAACATAATCTAACAGACAGATTTAAAATTCAGAGTAATTTTCTTTTAAACTAGTCCATTGTAATTTATTCAATGTATATTGATGACCTGTCATCATATTAGGACCTTCTAGGCTATATATTGGGCCTTGACAATGCAAAGTAAGTTATATGAATGTTGTATATTACATAAGCTAAATTGTGTCACAGATTGTTACCAATGGTCACAAATTTAAGTTAGTGAAATTCTGTTTTTAGTATTTCTGCACCTTCGGGCCTTGTGCTAAAGTAGTAATTTCAACAATTTTTGTTTTGTTTTATTATGAACTTTATTATGGTATTTTTGATTTTTCGGGACTTTTGCGACAGTCATGATTTTAACTATTTCTTTGCTATTATTATATACTATATCATTTCATTGAGAACCTGCAGAAGATTAAATTTATTACAATAAATTATAATTTTTAGCCATTTATTACTGATTTATATTGTGACATCATTGATGTTTACTTTGCATGAAGCATACAAAATTATTTACACTAGATTAATATTAGATTAAGTAAGTCACCTGTTGAGGTACTCATGCACGTTATCATTTTATAAGAAATCATTTATTATCTTGACTGCTCTTGTTGAAAAAAAAATAGCTGCTATTAATTGTGAGCTTTTCAATTTGTCATGATCGAAAGATGCTGGTGTGATGTTCAACACATAATTCCACAAGTTGGCATTTAGAAAACCGCTTCGTGGGATAATTAGCTGAATTTAAATGTACAAATCTGGTAGTTATAAGCAAAGAATTCACCATTTTTAACAAAGCCCCAGCAGCTTTATATCCGCTGCAGTGACAATACTTACAAAGGTATATACAAGGTATACAAAGGAATATACAAAGGTAATACCTTATTAAGGAATATTAGTTATTTATCCAACAACTGAGAACCCATTAGCCAAGTTGAGTTAAGTTAAACATGCAACAGCCAAGTCGATTTAGGTTAAGTTGTTTTTTTTTAAAGAAAACAAAATTATGTTGTTTTTATTATTAATAACAAACATTTCATGTTTTCACAATTAAAAACATGTTTTCTACATTTGTGCAGTAGTTATTTTGGGATTATGTTTGTTATTTTTCACTTTTTTGTAACTTCATGTTGTTTTCACAATTTTATATTTTGGATTATTCATATTGGGCATATAATAAAGCATTTTAGTGCAAAAATTACGAAAATTGACAAAACTCAAATTTTACCTTTTTAATTATTATGGTAATGCATTAATTTGCAGAAAATTCAATTCATTACAATAATTTATGAATTTAAGCCCTTTTTAACAGAACTATATTGTGACATAACTGTTGTTTACATTGTACGGAGTGTGCTAAATTTTGTGCACAAGATTATTACGCTTATGTCACCCAGCATGGTATACACAGACTAATAAATCAGGGTTATGTATGTTATAACAGTCGAATAAATCGTATATTATCTTCACAGTTCTTATAGTGATAACATGGTAGCCATTATTTATCCAACAACTGAGTCGAGTTTGGAGTTAAGGTTTTTTTAAAAAAATATTTTATTATCCCACCTACCGAGTTGAGTAAGGTTTTAAGGTTTTTTTAAAAAAAGTTTTTATTACACCCAAAAAAGATTCCCAGTATTAATAACATGAATTTTTTTGCAATGAAAAACCTACTTCCACGCGCTAGTCATTTGAAAATTGTATTTGTCACTTATTTTCATTTTTTCTAACTTCCTGTTGTTTTCGTGCTTTTATATCCTGAATTATTATAATTGGGGATATAATAAAGTGTTTTAGTGCAAAATTGACAAAAAATGCATTGATGCCCAAAAGTGCAGTTTTTAAATATACATTTATTTTTATAAAGAGGCCTGTTTGTGGCCTATTTAAAAAAAAATACATTCTTAGTTACGGTAGGGTCTAAACCAATTTATTTATTATTTCTATCAATAAACCTTAAAATTTCAGAAGTTCTTTTTTATATATTTAGGACTTATATGCTACAGTATATATGCTACTTATACCATGCTATACTATGGTATAGGCTGTAAAACTATTTTTTTAAAAGAATTGTTAGTTTCCATAGATATTTATGTATATGCTTGGTCTAAGGGTGTTGTATTATTTCAGCTTTTACACTGAAAAAGAATATACCAGCTCTGGTAGTTGCTAACCGAGGAAATCAAAGTGGCCCAGGATATCAAAGTATATATGATGGCCCAGAACGTGACTTGGTAAACTT
The DNA here is from genome assembly GCA_022606455.1 of Callitettix versicolor. Lineage (NCBI taxonomy): Eukaryota > Metazoa > Arthropoda > Insecta > Hemiptera > Cercopidae > Callitettix > Callitettix versicolor. Next base: position 82,615,170 of record CM040189.1, read on the forward strand.
CCCCCGTCCTGTTCGTTTAGAACATCCAGGAAAAGTGCGCTATGCCTTCGTTCCAGAAGAATGGTTTGATTTCTTTTACAAGAAAACAGGAGTCACTGGTATGTACGTAGAAAATTCTCTTCCAGTTATCTTGATAGCAGATGTACAGTGTATTAAAAGATAACACTATCCTAATTAGCCTACAAGGTGACTAAACTTAAATTCATTTTTCTCTGAAAATGGGTGTAAGCTACTTTTTTTTCTGAGTAAAATTGTTTACTGTTTTGTAAAAACTAAAATTGAAGTTGTAGTTGTTTTTTAAATTTGAAAAAAAACATTTTTAAATATAAAAAACACGTTCTTAACATAATATAGTATTTTGCATTGTAAATTATAAAAAATGGTCTTAATACTCCGTATTTGTTTTCTTAGGTTGTATTAGATAGCTTTGAATATTTAGAACTCAAGTTAATGTTTCAAATTTGAATAAAAATGGTTCATAAGTAACTTGATAAAACCTAACAAGTATTATTTAACAACCTATTGTTTATTTTAAGTAAAATTGTTCAAGTACTTGCTTTTATAGTATATACTGTAGAATACAGGTAGGCATCTTGTTTCTTGTCATTGTTAAAATGTAAACTAATAATAAGAATGGATCAACTGACTTCTGTCGTTTGCATTGAAGTGACTTGGACTGGACCTCACCATTCACTCTGTATCATTTGTAGCGTGCAATTTAAGCACTGGTTTTGCACATTTGAATTAGTGTCCTTGATTAAATAGGGCCTATAAAAATAATTACTTTTAGTTCTTTAAATTGAATTTGTGACCAGTGATGTAAACTTCTCGGGAACTTAAAACTTGTGGAAAATTCTCTGGAAACATTACCGGAAATTTTCCAATATCCATATATTCCCAGGAATTTTTAGTTTATTTTGGCATTTAGGTCAACAAAATATATTCAACATTATTAATTAGAAATTTACATTAAATAAATAAATAAAAATAAAAAAAGTAGCAATAATCTTTTTAATTGTGAAATTTTTTTTAACAAATCTAGAATTAAATTAAAAAAAACTTTATCTGAATTTATTCACTACACTGTAAATTCTTGATGATTTAATAATGTAAGTGTATCATATTTGTTGTGTATCATATAATGCATAAGATGATAATTACAGTTCCCATAGCATCTTTATTACAAGATGTAGTATCTCAGGCCTTCTATAATGCCAAGTAAAAAAATAGTACCAAACAAATCTTTTTTTTTTAGTTTTATAAATGCTACAATAATCATGAAAATTCAATAAATGAACTTACAATTTCTCATTTTATATTTAACTTAACAATAATGTTTAATTTTGTTGTGTAAATTTTTTTGTTTAGGCCTTGGCTATCCTGCTTTAAATTTTGATGGTCTATTTTTAATGGCTGTGTTATTTACTGACAACTTAAATCAGAATTATTAATTATCTATGTGTTTTAAAAATTAGTAGGTAGTAAGTTAATATTTTCAGCAAGGAAGACTAGAGACTACACTAATTCATTGTCTTGTTTGGCAACATATAAATCAAATTTTTTAATTTATGGTTTGTAATAAAACATTAAATTAGAGCAATTTTATTAACTTTTTTGTGTGACAGTGTAATTTAGAAGTAGAAATTGACAAAATAATTAAAACCTAGTAATAGTAACTTTTTTAGAAATCCCACGTTTTTGGAACTTTCCGAGTTCTTGGGAAAATACTTGGAAATATTTCATTATCTAACTTCCTTCCCATTGGAAATATTTCTGGCTTAATATCACTGCTAATGACAAACACCATAAATTTTTTTAAGAGTATAGTAACAATTAATGATCTTTAGTACATAAAATGGTACTTATGCATTGTTGGTTTTTTTCAAATAGTGGTTTTTTGAATATTTTTTCTTTTATTACATACTTTATTATCCAATTAACAAATATTCAACTGCAGAAAAATAATTTTGTTAAAGATTACTTATGTTAGGCTGTTCTTAACGGAACTGTATTGTGATGTCATTTATGTTTACTTTGCATGAATCATACTATATTTCCTACCTCAAATTACTGCTCATGAGCGCTATCAATTACTGCATCAACTTACTCATGTGTGTTATCACATTCTAATAGGCATTGCTAAATACATATTACTTTGTTTGTTCTTGTAGTGAAGATGGCATCTCTTTAATTAAATAGGTTTTTCACCTAACACTGTGTCAGTTAAGTTCCTCACACAACAACCAAGCCAGTTAGGTCTTGAATATTTTTTTTGTTTAAATAAAGGTATTTTTATTATTTTATCGATCACACACACACACACACACACACGTTACCTACTTTCGTGAGGTAGCAATTTTGAGGTTATGTGGGTTACTTTTATTTACGATTTTTTCGTACTTTCCTTGCTTTTATATTTTGGATAATTGGTTTTGGGCATGTAATAAAGCGTTTTAGTGAAAAAAAATACTAAAAAACTGAAATAACCTACACTGCATATTTACCCATAAAATATATAATAAATAAGCCAAGTATTAACATGATCACATTGTATTTTTGCAGGACCTTATGTATTTACGGCTGGTTTAACAACCTACCTACTCAGCAAAGAGATTTGGGTTATTGAACATGACTTCTACTATGTGTTTGCCGCTGCTGCTATTGGTTATATGATCATAACTAAAGCTGGCCCCTCCGTCGCCAAATTTCTGGATAAGGAAGTTGATGTATGTTTGTAATTATTATCTTTTGTTACAGTACACCCCATGGAATATCCAACTTAAATTAAGCTTACAAAGTTGTATAATTGCTTATTTCATTGCATATGAAAGCAGTATTTAGTTTAAAAAATGTCAGTAGGTATTAAAAAGTTATGCATTTTTTTAAAAGAATTAAATGTACTACAAAACACACACACACACACACACACACACACACACACGTATAATAGTGATTGGGGTTTTTAGAATTCTACTTATGTCTGTGCAAAGATTTGTATAGCATGTTCAAACAGATGTATAACAAGTGCAGATCATTGAAGCATTGATTAACTTAAACTCTGAAAACAGAATAGTGTAGAGTGCAATAACTAATGAATGGTTTGAAAATTTGGATACATTTTTATAATATATGTTTCTTTACAGTTACTTTTTCATTTTGTTTACGGTTTAGGAAGAGGTTGCTGAAATTAAATCTGGCAGAGAAAATGCGATTATTGAATTTAAAGAAGCTGTAGAAGAAGAGAAGACAGCTCAGTGGCGAGCGGAAGGGCAAAAACTACTGATTGAGGCTAAGAGAGAGAATGTCGACCTGCAGCTGGAGGCTACTTATAGAGAAAGATTAGCTCAAGTTTACAATGAAGTAAGGCTACATTTATTAATAAAAAATTTGCATAATGGATCGAAAAGAGTAAAATATTAATTTTAAAGTTGTGTATGTAAAGTACTGTTAGTGAAATTTGTGTACAATAATGTTTTTGTCTTTTGATGTAATGATTGTGGAAAATTATAAATTACTCTACTGTTATACTGAAGTTATTTTCATTTCAGGTAAAGAAACGACTGGACTTCCACTTGGAAACGGAAGAGGTAGAGAGACGTGTCTCGCAAAAACATATGGTTCAATGGATTGTGAGTAATGTGCTGAAGTCTATCACACCTCAGCAAGAGAAAGACACTTTAAAGAAATGTATTGTTGACTTACAAGCTCTTGCTGCTAGAGCGTAGGTTGTGATTCCGACACACTAGTAGTAACACCGCAATAACCACATTGTTAAGCGCAATGCAAAATTCAAAATAAATTGCCAATACAACGGTTTTTTTTGTGTAATCTATTTATTATATATCCATATTGGAATAAATGTAAACTAGTTGTAAAATATAAAGATAATTTTATTTATTTCCTCAGGTCTTATGACAATATTGCTAATAGAATGTCTAATCCTTTGTATTGAAGGTACTTTTCACTGAACAACTATAATAAAATTAACTATGAAACTCTGCATTATCATAAGGACTTCTGTCAAACCCTATGTGCAAACAAACAATTTCTACTTTAATAGTTATATTTTACTGTAAAATTATGTATATTTTGTTTTATTAAAATTTTAAAACAGCACAGTAACCTCTCACCAAGAGCAGGAATTCGGTTCCACAGAAAGGCAACAGTTACCACATGGAATATAAGATAATATTTGGCGGCGTAACAGGTGCTTGACAAATTCCAGTATTATAAATAATTTCTTTGGTAAATTCATAAATCTATAAAGTAACTAAACATACCGAATAACTTCGAGGCTCTAAGTAACAATTCATAAATATATGCTAGAGTACATAGTATTTTACTGTATGTATTACGTTTAACATAACACTTGTACGAGGTTTGTCCAATAAATACGCGAACTGGTCGAATATGGTGGCCATTACGGAGAGTTAAGCCACGTCCACTGGCCTCACGTGTTGTCTGGGACCCAATAAGCCGTCAGTGCTTGGCAGAACGTTATGCTGTGTGGATCTTGCGAGTAGAGTTATTTTTAGTTTTGCATTATTTTTTTGTTCATCGATATGGAAATTGACCAATTCACTGAACAACGAATTAACATCAAGTTTTTGGTAAAGCTTGGTAAAAATTACCAAGAAATTGCTGAAATGTTGAGAGTTGTTTATGGTGATAATGCTATTAAGAAAACAGCCATTTTCAAGTGGATTAAGCGCTTTAAAGAAGGTCGAGAAGACGCCACAGATGATGCAAGAATTGGACGACCTTCAACCTCTTGTGTGCATGAAAACATTGATCGTGTGCAGCGTCTTGTCCTTACTGATCGCCGAAAAACTGTCCGAATGATAGCTGAAGAACTAAATTTAGGAAAATCAACAGTGCACATAATCTTAACCGAGCATTTGGGCTTAAGAAAGGTTTGTGCGAAAATCGTGCCAAAACTGCTGACTCCGCATCAAAAGTTGAGAAGAGTTGAATGTGTTACTGACGAAAAATTCCATGGAAAATGATTCTTAAATCACTGTTGGATTCTTAAATAGGGTTTTCACTGGTGATGAATCGTGGTTTTTCGAGTATGACCCCGAATCGAAATCACAAAGCATGGAGTGGAAAGCAACAGGTGAAGCTCGAACAAAAAAATCAAGGAAAAGCCGATCAAAAATCAAACTCATGCTTCTGGTTTTCTTTGATATCAAAGGTGTTGTTCATCATGAATTCCTTCCTGAGGAAAAAACGGTAAATTCTGAGTTCTACCTTAACGTTCTCAAGCGTTTGAGAGATCGAGTGCGTCGTGTGCGACCACATTTGACTCAAAATGATGGATGGATTCTTCATCAAGACAATGCACCCGCACATTCGGCTTTGATTGTTCGCCAGTTTCTGGCTAAAAATTCAATCACTATCCTTGATCATCCCCCTTATTCACCGGACCTTGCCCCCTGCGACTTTTTTCTATTCCCTAAATGCAAAAATGTGATGAGGGGACAGCATTGGGAAGATGTGGACAATAAAACAAGAAACGACGAGGAGACTGAAAAGCCTGACTTCCGAGGACTTTCAAGGGTGCTTTGAAGAGTGGAAAAGAAGATGGGATAAGTGCATAGCAGTGAATGGAGAGTATTTTGAAGGGGACAAAATCAATGTAGATGAAATTTTGTAAAATAAAGTTTTTATGACCTTAGTTCGCGTATTTATTGGACAAACCTCGTATCTTATAACTCTTTTGTGTTACTTATCAAGTAAAATAACAAAACAAACTTAACATTATAGTAATGCACCAGTCGTTTTGAGAATTAAATTAGAAAAAGAGAAAGGGATTATAAAACTCCAGACACTGTGATTGACAGACCTATTGTGCAAGTAAACCTTTTAAGTACTAGTTCAGCAGATTGGTGCCCTTAGTAAGTTCCAACAACCCACTGACTAGCTCAACATGTTGGAGGTCTCTAGGGTCCTGGAAACTAAAAACCCTAAGCATCCTTCTAGGAAAAATTCATCATGAATTATCTGTCCTGTAGTTTACACCTCTTTACTGCATAACCTACACAGTTTCTCCGTAATACATATCCTATTTACATGCACCCTCAAACCATAGAGACCTGTAATGAACCCCATGATTTTCCTGATTTTTGCTGTACTCAAGATGTCTGCTGCCTCTATAAATCCTCCATGAGGAACCTTACCTAAAAGGCACTTGCTATGCGAATGCCTTGAAGGTCATCCCATCTTGCCTGGTGCTGTTAATCCAGTTATTAATAGCAGACCTGGCCAGATAGAGAGATCCCGGCTTGGGCCTGATAAACACAGATTCAGATCCCAAGTCGAGCCAGCCAGTCTGCCTCCTCATTACACTCAACCCTGACACACTGACACTGACTGAGGTTCTCCTGAGACACTATCAGACCAGCTCGAATCGAATTATAGGACCTGTTTGAGAATAGAATAAACATATTGAGGGTGCAGTGTTGATGGTTGAGACTTGTAGCTTATCTTCTCTAGAATTTATGAGAAAGTTATTGGTTATTAGTCAGCAGTTTTTGATACATTAGAATTAGTGGTATTTATTACATTCAGATATGGACCTATGGCAAATAATTTATAAGACATAGTAAATAACACACTGCCAATTAGGTCTCTATGACGGAAATAATTTATTCATGGATAAAGCTTATTTTATTATTTAGTTAATAGTTATTACAATTTAGTGTACAGTTAGTTTTTAAACTTTGAAAAAAACATTTTTTTTTTAAGGCAAAAAAAAGCACAATAAGTTGTGTATCATTGCCTAAACACAACTACTAACGAAACAAAAGGATGATAAAACTTAACATTACTTACAAACTAGATAACATTTTTTTTTAAATTTAAGCCCACATTGGAGCACACACAGTCAATTTAATTAAGTCTTTTGGTTATTCTACGTTTTCCCCAGTATTTTTTTAATCTTATTGATCTCTGAAGTCTGAGTTCTTCCGAATATCCTACGTTTCCCTTCTTCCTGCAAATTGCTCCTTGGTTATTCCCAGTTCCTCCAAGTCCTGTTCCACCTCCTTCAACCAGTTGTTCTTAACTTTACACTTCAGTGGGTAGTCCAATAATCTCCTCGTAAGTCTACTCTCTGGTAATCGAGTTAGGTGTCCAAAGAAGGCCAATCTTCTTTTCCTGAAAATGTTAGTGAGCTGCTCGTTGTCCCGATACAAGACCGCATTAGGCAATAGTCTGTACTGTCCCCCCACCAAATGTTTATTATTAATAATTGTTCGGAGTACTCTCCTTCCCATTCTCCGAAGCCTAAATGAGATAACATTTATAACATTAATAAATAACTTAAAATCAAAACAATATAAAAGTGGACTGTAAAGTGGTCCTAATCAAACAGAAAGATAATAAATATTATGAAACACAATAAAATTACCTAAAACTAGTTAACAAGAATATAAGCTATAAAAAATATACAAATACTAGGGATAAAACTAAAATTTTATATATATATATATATATATATATATATATATATATATATATATATAGATGAATCGTCTCCCAAGATCGCCTGCATACAGTTTCCTAATCCATATATTGTATGCATGTTTCTCAAATAATCGCAGTCTTAGAGCAAGTGTTTGACTGTGATGGTTTCTCCACAAAGTTGGCATGTAGGTGGCTCCCCGCGTCCCATTAAAAAACCATGTGTCAGCAACGAATGACCAATACAGAGGCGTGTAACGACAACCTCCTCCCTTCGACTTGTTCTTACAGACGACCCCCAAGGGCGAACAGTATGTTTAATTACCCTCAATTTGTTATTCTCCAAGGCTGTCCATTCATCTTCCCAACGCATTCGAAGTAATTGTTTTACTTTGGAAAGGCAATCTGAACAAAATACATGGTGCGTGCTTGGCAGCAGCAAAGTTGCTTCCTTTGTTGCAATATCCGCTCTAGTGTTTCCAATTATCCTGCAGTGTCCAGGTATCCAGCAAAATGTTACTCCAACACCTCGTAGTTGAAAGCTGCGAATACGGCACAAAATATCTTGAACTAGAGGATTTACCGAATACATATCCTGGATAGCTTGGAGTGCACTTTTTGAATAAGAATACAAGATAATGAGCAGAATTGGATACAACGGTGTTTAAAGCCTTCAAGATAGAAAACAGTTCAGCAGTAAAGACATTACAAATTGAGGGTAATCCATACTTACACGTTTGTCCTAATGTGTAAAATGCACAACCGACTTTATCTTCAAGTTTTGAACAATCTGTAAAAATAATTTCACTAGATTGTAGAATAATTACACTGGGTTAGAATGTAGAATATGAAGGAACTCCTGACGATACACTATGTCAGGAGTGTTATATTTTACGTAAACAATAGTGATAAATCGACTGTTTGCATGGTAATTGTCCATGGAGGAATAAAACATTGGGGGCAGTTCAATATCTAAGTCATCAAAAACACGGGAAGTTCTAATACCAAGCGGAGCAGTAGCATTGGGTCGAGTTTCGTACTGTCGCAGCAATTGATTTTTGAAAACTGTATTAAAAGCAGGTTGCCATGGTTTAGATGATAAATTGCTTACATAAGTTAACTGTAGTTTCTGTCTCCGTCGAGAGAGTGAATGTTCCCCAGCCTCGGCTAGGATGCTCACAACGGCACTAGAATGGAAGACTCCAGAAACAAGTCGTATTGCAGAGTGATGGTGGGTCTAATTTCTTTAATACGGATAGTCGTGTAGACGAATATACAATGCTACAATAATCAATTCGTGAACAAATTACCGCATGGTAAGACATTCATATAAGTTCTGTCAGCGCCCCATCAAGAACCACTAAGGACCCTCAACATATCGAGAATTTTGTTACATCGTAATTTTAAATCATGCAAATGAGGGTTCCATGAAAGTCTTTGGTCAAATATTAATCCCCAAAATCGAACAGATGGAATGGTCTGAAGTTGTGTACCATCGAGAAATATTGAAGGAGTTCGGATCTGTTGACGGTGACTGAAGGCAATACATTGAGTTTTAGCAGCAGAATATTTAAACACAGTAGAATTCGTCCATGACTGCAATCTATTTACTGCAAGCTGAAGTGTTCTTTCAGCTGTTAAAAAACTTCTAGCACCCACATAAATTGCAAAGTCATCCACAAATAGAGAACAGCGAACAGGAGACCGCACATTAGTAGTTATGCTATTGATAGCAATAGCAAACAAGGTCACACTAAGTACACTTCCCTGCGGGACGCCATTCTCTAACCAAAAACGATCTGACAATGTAGATCCAAGGCGCACTCTGAAATATCTGTTTAAGAGAAAGTTTTTAATAAAAGCAAGTATATTACCTTGTATACCCCATGATTTTAATGTATTTAGTGTTCCTCTTCTCCAAGCCATGTCATATGCCTTCTCTAGATCAAAGAATATTGCAACAAGTGTTTGACGTAACAGAAAGGCATTTTGGATTGCAGATTCTAATAAAACTAACTGATCAATGGAAGATCGCCCTTACCTAAAACCGCACTGGTCCTTAGAGAGTAAATTATTATTTTCTAAATACCAAAAAAAAAAAAAACGGCAATTTACCAGTTTCTCTACCAGCTTGCATAATACACTGGTAAGAGAAATAGGATGGTAGCTGTTTGGATCAGTTTTATCTTTTCATGGCTTAAGAATAGGAATCACCGTTGCTTCCAACCAAGCATCAGGGAAAGAATGTTCCTCAAACATATGATTGTATATCATCAGGAGGGAAATTCTCCCTAATGCTGGAAGATTTTTAATCATCGAATACACAAGGTTATCAGGGACTGGTACTGAATCTGAAGAGGATGACAATGCAGATTCCAGCTCTTCTACTGAGAAGGGCGCATTCAAAGGAGAAACAGGTGTACCAACGACGAATGGCATTGCATCTTGGGTATTTTTGAAAAGACGAAAACCATTGCTGTAGGAAGTAGACAAAGAGTAACCTGCGAAATATAACCCAATGTATTAACAATATCTCGAGGACCAAAACTTATTACTCAATTCTGTTGTTTGATGTCCATCAAGGGAGTTGATGGAGATGAACCAGAAATGGAACGGAGTTTCTTCCAAACAGTTGATACTGGTGTTGTTCTTGATATTGTGTTAATATACTGGGTCTAAGAATTCTTTCTACTTTGTATAAATATTCTACGAGCTTTCGCTCCGAGAATTTTATACCTCTCAAGATTTTCATTTGTTGATCGTCTGTTGAACCTTCTTAGAGCTCGACTACGTAAAAGCAAGGCATGCTTACAGTCCTCAGTCCACCAAGGAATGGGCGGGCGAGATCGGTGAGTCGAGGTTTGAGGAATAGTTTTATGTGCTACATCTAAAATATTTTCAGGTAAAGTTTGTACTATTTCATTAATAGAGTTAAAATTTTCAATGTCAGCAACTTTTCAAAATTTCTCTGTAAAATCCACCCATTGTGCCTTTTGTAGAGTCCACCCTGTAGGGCGTTGATTCGGATGGTGAAATGTACAAAATGAAACATTAATCGGAGTACGATCACTTGCGTAAAGATCAGACATCGCTGACCATTCGAATTTCATTACAAATGATAAAATCAATGACTGTCAAACCACTTGTAGAAGACGATAAGTGTGTTGGGGAACCATTATTTAAAAGACATAGATCTAATGTAGTCCTTATATTGTCAATTCAGTTTCCTCATGAGTTACAGATAGTAGAGCCCCACGATGTGTAGTGAACATTAAAATAATCCATCAATAGAAAGGTAATTGAATTAATAAGTTAACTTAAGTCGTTGCTTTAGAAGGCATAGCTAGGAAGTAAATAAATGCAACATATGGTAAGTTTAAATGGTACGATATTCTGAACTGCGACAGCTTGTAAAAGAGTTATTATGTCCACAGGAACTGCATCAATAGAGTCACGAGCGAGTATGGCTACCCTTCGCTCGTTCTTCCGTTATGAAGTCTGCCCTGACAACAGAATACCCTCTTAAATTGAAAGAGTGTGATTGATGAAAGTACGTCTCTTGAAGGCAAATGAATAATGGAGACATATCTCGTACAAGAATTTTAAAATCTTCAATATGACTTTTGGCTCTGTTAATGTTCCACTGTATCACACTGTTGTAAATGGAAGGCGGTGACATTGAAAATTAATAATTTAGTATATGATAGGATTACTGCCAGTGTCTATTTTCTGTAACTTGTTGTTTATCATCATGTATGGCCTATTCAAAAAGGTAATTTTCAAATAAATACAGTTTTTAATTTGAAATTTGTATATTTTCATCTTGCAGATTTCTTTAAAATAACAATATGTTTTGTAACTCAAAACAGTAAAGGATTGTATACAACTACCGTACTTAATAATCAAGGCACTTGAAATGGTTACAATTTAACAGAACATAACCTACAGCTGTAATATCATAATTATAAAGTAGGAAGACTTACCTTTTAAAAATAGTCTCGGGTCAGTCAAATGCATTCTAGTAAACCTAAACTTTTGCTGTTACAGATAACATACAGTTTAAAATTTTAGTCATTTAAAGTAATGCAAATATGAAAAAGTTAAAAGATATTTCTATAGTCTAAAACAAATATTTCAGTACAATCCACTTTTTGAACCATGGGTTTTGCTATTTACAGCATTTCCACAGCTGAAAAAAAAAAAAAAAAATGTGGCAGTCAGGAGGTACTAGTTTGACAGAAGTGAAAAATTAGAAAGTTAAAGTAATGAATATTCATTAGTCCAGTTACTGTATATTACTGATCTTATTGCCCAAATAAAATCAACATAACTGATATCAACACGATTTACAAATAAAAAAACATCAATCTTATACAATATAACTGACTGTTTATACTATAATAAAAGTGTGCTAGCTGGGCTGGACTGTAGTATGTTAGTTAATAATTTAAATATTTTTTAACATATTTATATACAATGTCCAAGATTTATTTCACTATAAATGCTCTGAGCAATTTAGTACTAGATGGGTCAAGTATAATGGTGTTAATTACAATTAAAATATTTACTATTTTATTGTTTATTTTAAACAAATAAATATTAAAGTAACAGGTTTCCCTTTCCTTAGTTTCATAAGCCAAGAATGTACATAAAGAAATATCAGCTCACTGGTAGACTAATTCACTTCAAGAATACTAATTTTGTGAATATGGCAAGCCTGATCCTTTTTTTACACGTTATTTTGAGCTATTGCAAGTTTCTATTTTTTCCTCACACAAAAAGTACTAGGCCTGTCTAAAAAGTTCACAAAAAAATGCAATGGCTGATTTGCCTTGTGAAAATGAATTAGAACGAAATAACACTGTGGTCACAAGTTTAAGGATTAAGAAACTACTTAATTTTAAATTGTGAATTTAAAACTAAGAATATTACTAACTATTAATTTCCAAATAGTTAAATATTTTTTAGATTTACAACATAAATGTAAGATATTAAAAAGTGTATCGTTAAGGTCTAACCTCCAACTTCTTTTTTTTTTTTTTTTTTTTGGAGTTTAACGTCCGACTATTGTGCACTCTAGGGCTAATGCAGACGGTGGGGATGATTTATAGCGTATGAAAATGCCAAGCCTTCGCCGGGAATCGAACCCGGGTCCTCGGGGTGAAAGTCTAGTACGCTATCCACTAGACCACCGAGGCGGCTACCTCCAACTTCTATTTTGTACATCTAATTTACTTTTTTTTATTCATAAAGAAAAGAATTACACCAAGTTCCAACAGTGTAAGACAAATAATAGTACTATACAATCTACTGTAACGTTTTCGTAAGATTTTAAACAAGTAGTCATGAGAATGAAAAGTTTCTATGACTTAAATTTCCAATATAAAAATGTCTCTAAACATCATATGAAATATTTTGTCAATTTTACTCTTACTCCTTAAGTAATTTAAAATTCAAAAACTACTAATTTAGAAATACTAAAAATCTTTCATTTTTGCATAAATTACCAAATTGGTTTCCAAATTTTAAAATGGATACAGTTATTACAATTGGTATATCCCATTTATTACAATGGTATTCAAATACAAAAAAATTGACCATAAATGTTCAATTTTGTTAAGCTATAGGCCTATTGAATTTTTCTTAAAATCAAAATTAATACCATCAGAAAAAATTCCCTTTTAAATAATACTAAACATGACAATTTAATTAAATTAATTTTTTTACACTTCTGCCCTCATATTTTAGAAAAAATTACAATTCTTATATTTTCATAGTAAGCGGTTTTATATTTTTGTATGGTTGACCCACTTAAACTGTTATTTGGGTTTGCTTTGTGCTTAATTTCATTTAATCACATCAGCAAGACGTATTATTATAATCATACAGTAGGCCACAGTTATAATTTATAGATGACATTACTTCCTTGCTTGAGTTTCGCAATATAAAAAATACAATCTTCTGCTTATTACTTTTATTTGTGTTGGGAAAATATTAAGTTAACTTGTTATCTGAAGAAGAAAGTATTCCAGTTTAATTTTATGAAAATAATTGAAATTTATAAGAGCATGAGAATCCAAAAAAATAGCCTTTCTTCATAATATTGTTTAACTAAACTTCACACAAAACAAGATTTGTATCTCACTTTGAATGACATTGTGGATATGGGAAGCATAACAGCAAACGGAAAATTGTCCATGCAATGACAAGGATTGTTTGGAAAGTAATGAACGTTTTGATCTGATGACCTCAGTTCCTTCATTGTTGCCACTGCCTGTCATTGACCTTTCCATTCCTTCACACCAATCTCATGCTAACAGCGAGCCACTGCAGTCATTTACTATTTATTTGCGTGACTCTTTAAAGTGCGTAAAAATTTAATGATTCCGCCAAGTGTGAGGTTCATAGTATAATATGCTGTTTGAATGAAAAAAGTGCACCATATCAAAATTTACAGATAACGGAGGTTTATGGTAACATGATGAATGAAACTTCAGTTTGAAATAAACAGCATTGTTGTTAGTGGTATGTATTTCATGATAATGCAGTCTGCGTCATGCTGTTGTGGTGACAAAGAACTTGCTTTAGCAGTTAAGTGGGAAGTTTTTCAACATCTGCCTTAAAGCCCAGACTTAGCCCTCAGTGATTACCATCTTTTCCCAAATTAAAGGACTTATTGGGTGAAAGCCACTATGAAAGTTACATGATTTGAAAGGGAGTACAAGTGGTTCAAAAATTTGGCGGCAAAAAGCTGGCGAAACACTATGACACATGTTTAAATTTGAATAGCGACTATGTAGAAAAATAGCTAAGGTATCAAATGTGTTGAAAATAGGTTTTATTTTTCTTAATAAACAGTGTCTTAAGGAAAAAACGAATTTTACTTTCCAAACGACCCTTGTGGCTGTAAGTAGTATTGTTATAAAAAATTGTATATCTAAACATTAAACACTAATAATAGGAAAATTGACTTAAATTGTAGAGAAAAATAGCAATTCACAATCTAAAATGTAATGCTGGGAAAATCAAATCACTAATTATTATTAATGGTGGAAGCATATTTTATACTAAACATTACCTACTTTTCTCAACTGGGATACAATAAAATTAACTTTACATTCAAGCAGAAAAAATTGTTAAGGTTTCACATATAGATTATTAAAATATAGACACTAGGAAAGTTCTAAATATTTAAATGAGTCACTACGTTGTTAGGCGTTTCATTGGTCCTTTGAATTTACTGCATTACGGTGTCTTATTTACAGTAAAATCTCATTTTTTTAATTAACTTTCGTGTCATTTTAAATAATGTGCAATATTTAAATGTTTAAGTACACTACACACATTTATAACATATCTCCGAAAACAGTAGAACCAGCTGTAACACAAAAATTCCCTTTTAAAAAAATTACTAAGACAATCTGATTAACATTAAATGATTATGTCATTATACTTTCTAAAGTTTTCATATACAAAGTAAATAAATTATAAGGAAGTACCCCAAAATAATGTTTATTCTGACTGAATAAAGATTTTATACAGCAATCAGTATTTGTCAGCGACTTTGGGTGTTGCATCCCATGCAATTTGCTAGTCACGTTCGATCCCTCAGGGAGCCTGCTAAAACAGCTTCATTGGGAATATAAGGAAGAGATGAACTTGGCTAAGAACAATTGTACAAGGCACGTCCAGAAAGTAAGTGCAGTCATGTTCCACCAACACTGCTAGCGGTGCTCTGTACTTGCAAGAAAGACTTCTCGGTTCATTGCCTCTTCATTGATGACGTTACAGTTGATTTGTGTAGTGTTTCCAGTTTTCTATGTGCATTTAAAATTAAAATGTTTAAGACAATTCATGTACCAGCAGACTGAGATTTAGTCGGATAGAGCCAGGTCTGGGCTGTATAGTGAGTTGAAACTGCTCTCAATGGAACTGTTCAATAAGAGCTTGAATGTCACAAAGCAACACAACTCCTTGGCTGAGCATCCCTCTCCTTTAATTTTGAATTGCATGCTGAAGGTTTCCCAGGTCTCACAATATCGTGATGAATTGGTGGTTTGACCTTTGGGAAGGAATTAGACAAACAGAACGCCTGTTCTGTCCCAGAATATAGTACACAATTTTCTGGGATGACATTATTTTGAATTTTTGTTTTTTCAGAGATTGAGTGCGTCTCCACTCCAATGACTGCCTCATTTTGGACACTGATATGTCCTTCATAACTCATTTTTTTACCATTACTATGCATTTTCACCTTAAACATCTTGAATTTGATGAATTTCGGCTGGCTTAATATTCCTTGTTCAAAAACCGAATGAAAAAATGAATCTCACAATCAGTGGGTTAACAAATTGTCTTAAACATTTTAAACGCATACAGAAATCTGCATAAATCAACTGTAATGGCACTGTGAAGAGGAATAAACCACAAAGACTAGTGTGCATGTGTGGCATGCCGATAGCGGTGGCAGTAGAACAAAATGTTTCCACCGCCTTGTATTTAGTACCTGTTCCCACTTAAGGATGTAAAATTAAACTTAAAACTGATATAAAAAAAAAAAACTCCCATACCTTGGCTGTATTTTTGTATATCCATATTAATAAAAAGACATGTTTGTGTGTAAAATACAGCCAATCTACAGCATGTAGAGATGTAAAATTTTTAACATATGCAGAGAGGAGAAAATCAGACAGCACCTTGAAGCCAGAATTTATAATTAATTTTTTTTTAAATAACACCTGATGTTATTTATATATAGGATATTTATGGTGAGAACGATTGAACTTCATGGGCGTCTTGAAAGAACTGTTGGTTCTTAAAAAATTCAAATCTAACCACAATTATACAACTAATACTTTTAAACATAACTAAATCTTTAAATACAACAACGTATCCAGCACTTAGCTTGTTAAAACTTATGATGAATTCTAAAATATACCTAAATAAAGATGTATATTATACGTAACAAACACAGGTGCATATTTAAACTTGAAAATTCTAAATTATGTTCAGTCAACAATATAAAGGCTAGACATATTCCGTAAATCTACGATTGATATGCACCCCTATCAACTGCTTTCATTCACAATGTGCTGTATATTCAGACATACTGTTGAAATATTTATGCCTGTAATGAAGGGCATAACTTGGTTGCATTAGTTTGGGTCAACTTTAGGCATAATGGGTTACATTCTCATCATACCTTCTGAAGTATTTATCACTGTTTTTTAATGCTTTTTACTTTCTTACTCTACAAGGTATTGCGATTCCATGTTTCAGGTCTCCAACTGTTTTCAACTTTTTAAAAGTTTTGATTGAAACATTTAAATTTGGCTCCAAACATACCTTTAAGTACTGTTAGTTTAATATAAAGCATGTAGGACTCTTTAAAAAAACCTGGTTTTGGAGCTACCATTTTTTTTTTTTTGGTGTTTAACGTCCAACTATTGTAAATACTTGGGTTAATGCAGATGATGGGATGATTTATAGCATATGAAAATGCCAAGCCCTGGCCAGGAATCGAATCCGGGTCCTCGGGGTGATAGCCCAGTATGCTACCAACTAGGCCACCGAGGCGGCTGTTTGGAGTTACGAAGTTACTGGTTAATGGAACAATTCTAAAAGCTATATCTTCTTAAAATCTTGGTTGTTTATGTAAATTAACCAAATAATTAATGTAACTGTCCTTTAACCAGGATTTTAAACATATTTTCTTTGATTGCTTAAAAGCAAAATTTGAGTTTCTTTTAAATAATATAAATTGAAAACATTTCTGACGACTTTTTGTGGAAATATTTTATTATTTGTATAACTTATTTTGACTGTGCACCAAGTAAAACCGAGTTGAAGAGCCATTATTACAAGCTTATACAAAACACACGAGAGCCAAAGAAGTTTTACTTCAATTAGGTGATCAGTTTGTCAATCGCACAATTGTTTTTTTTTTTTATCTGACTAGAAGGTATTGTGGGTATTTCCTCATGTATACATTTAAACTTGATTAAATTAATATTACATCAAACTTAAATCTAATTTAAATACAAAATAAGTGTTTTTCAAGTATGCTAAGGTATTTTGCACGATAAATATTGCTTATAATCAAGCAGTGTTACGTAGGGTACCAATTTTCAATAAATGACAACGCTTTACTTGCATTAAATTAAAATAAAAAAAAAAATACAAAGTACTATCTAGGATTTTATTAGTTGTTTTTAATAAAAAAAACAGCTAAGATATCCAGATAATCATGTTCTCTTACTAATATATTAATAATATATTTTCCGTTCCTTAGTCAGTGGTTTTAAAGGAGCATAATTCAGTTTCAGACAGGTTTTTGAGAGGACATGTTTCTCTTTTGTTTAACATGTTGACATTTGCTCTAGGACGGTAAATAATTGCTAATAACTAACATAATGGTAAAACAGAATTACATTAGTAGATTCTACTACCTCAAAAGAACATAATGGTTGCCCGTTGTTTGCCTGCTTTACCTCACATTTTTGACGTAAAGCAGGTCAACGGCTTTAGGGTACCGAACGATATGCTGCTAGTAAAAGATGTGGTGTTTACGAAATAAGGATAGACTTTTTATGTTGTGTTGACTGTGTGAATCTAAGTAACAAACAACAAGGGGGATAAACATTTTTCAAAGAACCATTCATAGCTGTTTCTATTATGTATAAAATTATCGTACATGTTTATTTAGACTAAAAAATTTTTCACAATAAGTTTTGACAGTAATAAAAAAAAGGATGACAAACGTTTCCCCTACACTTTCTTTCTTGCTTTTACGAAAGATTTCCTTTGTATTTTACAACTATTAGTTCCAATTTTTGCTGAACTTCATTACAGTGACTTATAGGGTTGGGGTTGACAACATTTTCCAAATGGATTATGAAACTTGCTGACAACCCTACTGCATTCTCATAACTATTTTTTTTTTTGACAAATACACTTTTTTCCTACAGTATAAGCATTAAGACGTTAACCTACTCATACAATATTACATCCGAGTGTGTGATAACAACAAGACATTAATTATTGATTGTTATAGTTAATTATAAATTAATTAGTAATTAAATATTATAAATTAAAATTAAATGGCTTTTGTAATATATAAGTTGTTTAATAGTTTTATGAAATTATTATAATAATATCACAAGAGAACAAATGTCACCATGGTTATTCTTAAAATATTGTTATAAATATAAATTTACGTACAGACAAATATTACCCTGCTTGCAATAAGCTGCTTCTTGTTATTTGTGTATACAGTACTTTATAAATTCAAATCATAATAACTTATTTGTTCTATAGAACTTTCTGTGTTGAACTTTGTACAAAATTTACATTCTTCAACACTGCTTTAGAAAAAAAAGACCAAGTGTTTCGACTAATGAAGATGTAGGATTGATATATCATACCCACAGAATCAACAATAGTAACAACTGCTAGATGTGAACCTGTGACTTCATGGTTTGACCTGCGCTGATATGTTTTAAAACTTTTTTTGTCTAAACATAAAATTTTTGTAGAAGTACAAAGTAGTATTCATTGAGACTTACACTTCAAATTTATCCATTTTGGAACATCAGACTAAATTTTACAACATTAACTAAAAAATATCCAAGTCTTTTAAAATTCCACCTGGCATAATCTATTAACAGGTCAAAACGGTTACTAAATCTTTTAAAATCTAAATATCTACTCATTTCTTTTAAAACATCAAAATTCATGGTGTTCTTAAAATTGGAGTCACTTTGAATATATTGCTTATAGTTTTTACCACGAGGTACTAAAGATAAACATTTAAAATGCCAATGCTAATGAGATAAGCTTAAGAAGATAACCATTAATCACAATTAATTAGCATGAAAAAAAAATCATTCGAGAAAAGACATAAATTTTAAATAAAAGGTAAAAAACTAATAGAAAAATAAGATAAAAGGAATGAAATAAAACAAACAGTAAAAGAAAACCAGAAATACATTATAAAATAAAATTTAAAATATTTACTGAAAATAAAAACATTATTAACATAATTTCAATAATCAGTATGTTAAATACATTAATAAAATATGACACAATATATTGTTATAACTGTATATTAACCTAATATTAAATTTTAGAATAAATTCTTAAAAACAAACACTGTAAAATTATTTGAAATACTGAACAACGTATCCTCTCTTTTTTATTAATATCATTAGCACTCTCCAATAAAAACTGAAATTCCACGCTTTGGAATTGAAATTTATTAATTAATATGAAGTTATTTTATATTTAAGAGTAATTAATTATTTGTACATTATTGTTATGATGTTATGTAACTTTGGGCCAATAACTGAAATGTGTAAGGTCTTGATGATAATAGAACAAATACAAGGTGTTAAATACTTGCTTTGGGTCAGTTCATTATGTATTATTATAAACTAACGAACTTTCATATAATCAAAATGTTGTCTTCTTAATTTGAATCTATATTACTAAAAATTGCATCATCGTTAAAAGATGTTTTGTTACATAATCATGCACAAACAGGCCTTGTGCACTCATTGAACACCAAGCTACAAAAATAATCTTATACAAATATACATAACCTAACATGTTTCAGGCTCTTTGTAAATATACCTTTTAGACCTTTAACATTTTTGATCACGTTCAAAGTTAATTTTACTTATTTAATTGTGTGTGAAGCAAACTTTTATTAAAAGGTATTGTGAGTTAAATGTTAAGTCCTATTACTTTTATTATAAAAATAAAACTTGTACAATTAAAATGCACCATAATTAGGAAGCATTTGTAACAGACGTCTATAAGTAATTTACATTAAATAGCATAAAAAAAGTTAAAAAAATATACATGCTAAATTCATTTTTAGCATTTTAACAGTTATTTTTTTAGATGGATTGTAAACCTATTAGACATGAAATGATGTATTAGGCAGTAATGTATAAATACATTTACGTAAAAATAACGAACACAGATTGGAAGGTAGAAATATACTGCTTCGATGTGATGTGATCTTTACAAAATACAACATTTCTTCTTACGATTGTCATAGTTCGGCTTCAATGGTGGTCGTTCTGATAACTGGAATTTACGTACGATTCTTACTAATTCATGAAAGGCTTGATCGACATTCATTCGCACTTTGGCACTACATTCAATGTAAGGTATTTTAAGTTGACGAGAGAGATTTTGTGCTTCACTTGTGGTTACCTGAAACATTGAACAAAGTAATTAAAATTAAAGTCTAATTACATGTTTCTTACCAAATTATACACAAATTAAAATCAAAAATATCTTTTTTTAAAATCACATAAGCCTATATCAACAAACCTACAATCACATTTAAGGAATCTGAAATTAATGTTGTGAAAACATTACTTACTATACAAATAAAAAGCAACCACACAACTTTGGGTAGAATTAATGTTATTTATATCTTCATCAAAGGGCGCATTTGAATACCTGTTTCTATAATATGTTAAAATATTAGTAAATATGTACGCCTAACACTTCCCATGTTCTCCATTAAGTAGCCTATTAGCAAAAACAAAAAAAGGCACATTTAAATATTTACTTAGCATTTACATTACATTTCCTTATTAAACATTTACTTTGTGTTCTGCAAGTATGAAAAAAGTATTTAGACCACTACTTACATATATAATCAGGCAATTCAGCTTCAAATTTTTGCAATACTTGCAAGCAATTCATTTTGACTGTAATTTTAAAATATTAAATCTTGTTTTCAAGTGTTAATGGCACACCTAGTGATTACTTTGTAATTTGGTCACATTTAGAAATAGTTTTGGATCATCCATATAAAATTTTAGAAAGATTAAGGGGTTTAATAAACCTTTTATATAAAATTATAGAATTAATGTTATTATTATTTTTTTGTGTGAGGAATAGTCAAACTTCTTTTAGGTTGAATTTTGGTTCTTTTGTTTAATTTTGTATTAGAAAGATATTAATCTGAACTGTCCTTACTTTTCACTATACAAAGTGTACATAAAAATGATGGTGATCATGAAGAAAATATATACTGATGGTCTGACAATACTGTTTACAGATCCCCCAATGGACCTGGTGGTCGATATGGCTAAAACACCGGTCAGTCTGCTGCGTCTCTGAACTGCATATCTTAAGGTTCTTAGTTCTAGCCGCAGTTACTCCTGTTGTTTTTCTCTTACTGTTAATGCTGATCCCTTGTCCTCATTAGTCTAACTGGCATAAAATATGGACGTTAAGAAAAAAAATACAGGTCCAACCCCAAAAAATGTGATTTCAAATTGGACTTTCTTTGTCCATTTGTCTTTGTGTGTACTTGCCTGTAAGATTTAAAGTACTTTTTTGATTAAAAACGCCTTGACATTTAACACAAAGAATATTATTTTCTTAAAACTGGCACTAACAATTTTAATCAAATTTGCTCACATGTAGTCTTTACGAACTCCCCTAAACCAGTTCAACGAACGATATCCCTATAAAACCAGTTCAAAAGATGCAAAAAAATTGGAAAATGTACTTATTTTTCAAAATTTGAGTCATAAAGTAGCCTATGCTAGTTATTTTTTTATGAATAATCATACTTTCATATTTGTAACTTAAGTTCAGTAAACAAAATTTGAAATTAAAGAAATGTACAGTAGTAAATTGAAAAAAATTAAAATAAACTCAACTGCCGACTGGTTTGTTTTAAGCCTTTCTCAATGACCAAAATCTGAAGCTTGTTTAGGCTAAGGTCATTTCTCGTTACCTTCTGAAATGTTTTTTTAAAAATAGAAACATGTAAAAGAAGTTGTGTAATTTCTTTGTACTAGTCATTTAGTACCTTACATTTAACACAGAATCAATATATCCTTCTGTTGTTCTTTTTCTCTGTATCTATTTCTGTATTGTAATAAGCTGAAGAATGGTTATATTTCTGAACACATATGTTAAAAGTTTATCTGTTATCTGAAGGGATATTAAATGTTACTGAATTTTTACACTGTTTATAAGATTTCTTATTTTTTGATGGAAGTTTTACTTTATTGAAACACGAACATGGAAGCTCATACATGCTTGATCTAGGGGCATTTAGTTTGTTATAGGCGACATTTTCAAACAATTCAGTATTCATCAATAATGAAACACTGTCAAAAGAATTAGAGCGACCAGACAGGAATGTTCCAATTTGGAAACAATACTTGTTATGAATCAAGTTATATAAAAGAGCCAACACAAAGATGGATACAGCCATAAAACAGAAAGTAATAATGTAGATGGACTTGGTCTTGGGTCCAGGTTTCACCACTTCTATTTTTGTTTCTTCTTTATTTGTTTCCACTGTATTAACTTTTACGTGTTCAGTGGAACAGTCCAAATATGCTTTTTTACTTTTAATAGTTTTCTCTATTCGTAAAACACTACTAAAACCAACAAACCATGTCTTATCATTCAAATGTGAAAGGATATTTTTCTTTAGCCAATTATAAAATACACGATTGAACAACATTTGATCGCTCATATTTGTGTTCTGCAAGCACTGCGATACCAATGTATAGTAAGTGACTAAGATATTGAAGGAACATTTGTCTTGCAAATTATAAAGAGAACAATTTTTTATAGGAACTGCAATTGCGGTTGGGTTCTGCGAACTGTCTAATAAAGGTAGAGGAATAAATAGATCTAGAGAATTATTTTTTAATCGTACTGTTTGTCCGGGATGATAATTATTACTTGTAATTATTTCCGAACAAGCGTTTTCATATTGGTTCAACTTTTTATCTATGTTTAGTGGAAAAACTTTATTCACTTCATTTTTCACATTAATTCTTTGAGCCCAGTTTTTACCATTGGTACTAAGCCATATTTCAAAATATTCTTGCATACTGTAAAGTTTTTTGGCAGTAGAATAATCAACAGAACCTTCATAATAAGCTTTGTTTAAGAAAGGTAGGCCGTATGTATGTAAAAAACCGCCAAACACATCAGCAAAAACAACGACCATCATAACAAAACTGTACTCTGAGACTGTTAGATGTTGAATCTCTTCTAAACATAAGATCATATAACTATGTAAAGAAGTGTTATTTATTTGTCTTGGTAAAAGTTCTTGAAACATTCGTCTAGAATAAATTAATGCTATTTCTTCTCGGTTATAGCAATCGAAGCTGCACAGATAACTTTTTCCAAACAAAACGGTACCAACATTTGGTAAATCACAAGAATATGTTTTAGCACTTATAACAAACGAAAATTTAAATGGAAACACTAAAACTGTAAATACTGAAATATTCAACATTGTAAACTTTTTTAGTAACTTAGTAAGCAGCTAGTTGTGTGAGGTAATAACACTTTGATCAGACATGCAGAAATATTTCCAGGCTAAATGAGGTTATTTTCTTCAACATACTCTACACTAGGAAAAATGAAAACTATTTTGAGGTATTTAATAACATCACAACAAGGAAGAAACTTAACCTCTATTATAGAACTTCATTAAAATTTTTAATTTTCAGCTGTTAGATTGTTACTAACTTTGGATAAAAATTACTAAAAGAGCAAATTTTAATAACACTGATTCTGTACTTATAAATTTAAATTGTGAAACTGAAGAGTAATTCGTAATCACACTGTAGCTCATTTAAAGCATAGCCCAATCCAAATAATAAAAATACCAATGTTTCTAAATGCTAAAAACATTTGAAAGCTAAAAACTATCAAATCTAATGCTACCTAACACATATTAACATTAAGTTATCACATGATTTTATAACAGCTGTACTGTTGACTTTAAAGTTATGTTTGGATTGTATCTAATTCATATTATATTTCTGAAAGAGATACATATAGGCCTATTCCCGTTTTACAAAACGTCATTATACTACTTACCCAGCCCAAAATAATTATCAGTTTTTAGTTTTGTAACATCTGTTAACTATAGTTAGGTTTAATTACTGTTTACTGAACATGAGATTTAGGCACCTGAGATGGACATAGATCTAATCCCATTTTACAAATATTAATCTATGTTTTATTTATTGCAAAATTATTGTTTTTAATGTTACATTTTCATCTAATAATCACAATCTGGTATTTTTCATTTAAGACTATTCAATGTTTTTAAAGCAGAGTGCAGAATAGCAGAGTGCAGATATATATATATATTATATACAATTTTATTAGGATACTTTAATTGTAAGGTAGTATATATATTTGTGTAATTATTATTATATATGAAAAATGGTAAATATGCAGTGTAGCATCTATTGGAGTTTTCGATATTTTTCTTACTAAAATGCTTTATTATGTACCCAAAAGCAAAAATCCAAAATATGAAAGCAGGAGAAGTATGATAAAAATCGAAAATAAAAGTGACCAACATAACCTCAAAATTGCTACCAGCGAAAATTGGTACCGTGTTGTGCTGATTTTAGACGTATTTTTATTGTTTTACTGATCTACAGATCACTAAAACAATAAAAATACGTCTAACACGGATTTGGGTGATAGGAAACCCATTTTTTAAAAGAATAGTGCATAACCTAAGTGACACGGTTGTTAGGCCTAACACGGTGATGCGTGAAAAAACCTTTATATTTTTTTAAAGATTATTTGGCTACATATCCTAACTGTCACGGTTGTTAGGCCAAACACGGTGATGCGTAAAAAAACCTTTATATTTTTTTAAAGAATACTGCATATCCCAACTGACATGGTTGTTAAGCCTATCACGGTGATGTGTGAAAAAAACTTTAATTTTTTTAAAAGAATACTAAGTATATTAACTGACACGGTTATCAGGCCTAACACGGTGATGTGTAAAAAAACTTTTATATTTTTTTAAAGAATACTACATATCCTAACTGATATGATTGTTGGGCCTATCATTGTGATGTGTGAAAAAAACCTTTATTTTTTTAAAGAGTATCCAAATTTTAACTGACACGGTTGTTAGGCCTAACATAGTGATGTGTGATAAATCTTTATATTTTTTTAAAGAATACTCCATAAGCTAACTAACATAGTTGTTAGGCCTAATACGGTGATGCATTAAAAGAACCTTTATTTATTTTTTTCAAAAGAGTACTCCATACCTAACTGACACGGTTGTTGGGTCTAATACGGTTATGCATGGAAAAAACTTTATATTTTTTTAAAGAGTACTCCATAACTTAACTAACACGGTGATACATGAAAAAACCTTTATATTTTTTTAAAGAGTACTACATATCGTGACACGGTTGTTGGACCTATCACGGTGATGCGTCAAAAACCTTTATATTTTTTAAAAAATACTAGGCTACATATCCTGACACGGTTGTTAGGCCTAACATAGTGATGCATGAAAAATCTTTATATTTTTTTACAGAATACTCCATTAGCAAACTAATATGGTTGTTAGGCCTAACACGGTGAAGGATTAAAAAAACCTTTATTTATTTTTTTAAAAAGAGTACTTCAAACCTAACTGACACGGTTGTTGGGTTAAACGGTGATGCAGGAAAAAACCATTAATTTTTTTTAAAGAGTACTCCAAAACTTAACTAACACGGTTGTTGGTCCTAACACGGTAATGCATGATCTTTAATGTATATTATGATTGCGGGCAAAGCCGTGTCGTGTAACAGCTAATCATATTATATTTCTGAAAGTTTGTTTTTGTTTATTTGTTTGTTATTCAAATACACTTTAACTACTGGACCAAATGAGATTACATTTGGTGTGAACACGTTTTAGGTATCTGAGATAAACACAATACTATTCCAGTTTAATTGTATAATAATAACTTTTTAATAATACTGTATTTTATTAAAATATGACATGACCCTGTTTTAGCGTATCAAGTAGCAAAAATTTATATGTCTTTGCCGAAAACCATAAATCATATAATATTGTATATAGCAATATATTAAAATGAACAGACCTATTCTGATTTTGAAAATTGACTATAAATTTTATTGCTTACATTATAATTGCAGGCAAAGCCGCAACAGGTAACAGCTAGTTTGTTAGATAAATGACAGGTTTATTCAGAGATGCACAGTCTAATACTAAAGGAATAGGATATTCTAATGCTATCCTAATAGTAGAGACACAATATAAGTCTAACAATAAAAATACAAACATTTCCTACAATAACATTTGAACACTAAAGACTAACAAATCAGCTACTACAAAATATTATTATTTTATAATATTATAATAAGTGTAATTATTACAATATTTATAGTGTATTATTAATTCAAGAAGTTGCCATGATTTTATAACAGTGGTATTACTGACTTTGAGGTTATGTTTACAGATAGTATTTTCTATATACATGACAAGATTTCTTCAGAGATGCTAATTGTGTAATATTAATATGGAACATGCACTTAGCTGCCAATGCAAAAATCAAATCATCTAACATTCTAAATGTTCAACACAGCTGTCCTGTTAATGACGGAAGCAAATTTCCAAAAAGTAACACTATCACAATAACGTTTTAATTGTGACTGTTAAATTTATTCTCAATGTAATTTAAACATTAAAAATGCTGATTTATGCAGAAGTTAATGCTGATTAAGTTGATGAAATCGAATTTTCAGAAAAAATGTAAAAAAAACATAATGAATTTGGAATGGCCATCATTTTTAAACTGTTGAATAGATTGAACTGGGTAAGAATTACAAAAATTGTGAATGTTTGATCTAGAGGTTACAATTCTGGGCCATCATGCTTACCCAGTAACTTATTTTCAAATAAATATCTGCTCAACAATTATCTCTGAAGAAAATCTGTTCTTATTGTCGAGTTTAGCATTTGTAAATTAAATGTAAAAACAATCTTACAATAATACAGAATTAAGCACATTTTGGTGCTTTATATTAACGACCTAGTATTATTAGTTTGAATTTAAAACAAATTATTTTGATGTTGACTTAATGAAACAAGAAAATTTAATGTTTCAATATTTAAAAATAATAATTAAATGAAATATTTAATTAATACTGTCATAACAATAGAGCTATAAGGTAATTGTCATGAGAGATGGCGCCTCAGTGAACAAGTGCTACCAATGAACAACGTAACGAGATATAAATATACAAAGTTAGAAATGTAATGTAGATTATTAAGTAATTTTATCACAGGTGTCAGTACAGATAACGATGTTATATCTCTTAAACAAGTTTCATTTTTAAATGTATGTTTCTATGTTCACATATTTTTATTAATTGATAATAACAATGAGAAACATATAAAATACATTTTGTATACTATTAGCTTTGTTTTTTTTAGTGTATTTCTGAAACAATTTTTTTCTTGTTTTTAATTTCAAAAGCACAAAAAAAAGGTTTTCATAACTTTACTGAGCTAAGGTGAAATTTAACTTTTCAGAATCTATAAAAAACCATGTTTTTCCCATCTCTCCAAAAGATGCTGTTTTATTATTACAAAATAAGCAATACCAAAAGATGTTATCGGTCCTATTTTCTTAAAAATCAACTGGATAGACCTTATTTGAATTTTAATCTACAGGGGCTACCAACAATGTTGAACTAAATTTGAAATAAGTAAACCAAAACCCAATTCAGTCTGAAATCATCTGATTTGAGATAACCTTAAGTAAAACAAAGTTTAATTATTATAAAGCTATGTTTATGCATTTAATTAATAATTTACAATAAGATCATAGCAATATTTTTGTTGTCTGCTTTAACAAATGTTTATCTAAGTTTATTAAAGATAAAGTGTCCTTGAAATGATAATAAATTTGACTTATCACAAAGAATTATGTCTCTACCTTAATAACTTTAAGTGTATGTTATTAATTGATGTAGTACTATTGGGAAATTACATATATAGTAAAAAAATAAATTTTATAGCAACACTTTATTTTTTTTATGGATTTTAGAGGCCTAGTGGGAATCATTTTTACCTGATATGAGAGTTGATAAGTCCAGGCCTGAAATTTGTTGAATTTGCTCAAACAAATTGTGTTAAAATTGTTGATCTAATACGTACCCCTTCTGATATGTACTTGAAGCCTGTACTGATATGTACAGAATATAAAAATGGTTTAATATTTTACTTACTTTTACCCAAACTACAAAAAGCCAAGTAGCGCAAAAAAATGTTCAAAAGTTGTTCGTGAATTTTTCAAAACTGTTCGTTTATCATAATAAATACAAAAATATAATTAAATCATGAAAACTAGGTTTTTAATCCAAGCAAGTTTTATAATTTTTTTGAAATTTGACTTAACATGTTAAAATTAAAGGGGCAGGATGTAAAAACTTTTGAAGAGTTCTGATTGTTCACCAAAAAGTTTTGGTAATAAACTTCTTATGAGCAAAAATTACACACAAAACAAATACTTATCACTTTTAGTTTCAAATAATAAATCACAATAGAAAAAAAATTAAAGCTTTCTTGATTCAGGCCACTATAAAGACCATTTTACAAATTTTATCGCGATTGATCACGTCTTTTATGAGTAAGATATGTGTTATTAACATATGCGCACATTTATAAGAATCCTTGGTTTTTCTAAAAAAACAGAAACGCAAATTAATTTTTTAAAAGTCATTTTAAAATTCATCAAAAATGGTCAATTTACTAATTCTATGGCTAATGTGCAAAGATATACAGATTGAATGACACGAAGATAAACTATTTTTTTTTTTGACTCAGCTTATTTGAAAGTCAAATAATCAACAAAATCAATTTTTTAATAAAACCTTACAATCTTTATACTACATATGAAGGTAAATAAAAACTAAATTGGATCCAACCAATGTTGGTTCTTTTTAACACAGAAATTCTGTTTTCATTGTTCAGGAATATACTTTAAATTATTTATAAGAAATTATTAAAAAAATTTTAGGAGCTAATTCCTTCCCAACACACCGAATTTGAGTAAAAATTTTCTAACCATTATGTCTATAGACAAAAGCACAGTTAATCCGTTTAAAAACCAGTTTTTAAAACTCAAAAAAGTGTATCTTTTTATGAAGTAAATTGTGGCTGCAACCATATCGCATGAATAAAGTGTGTGTGGGTGGGGACTGTTCTGCAATGTCATAAGGCAGACAGGAAACAACTAATCAGTCAAAGAGTAGCAAAAACTTATATATGAGTCACCCTTGCTTTGCCTTGAGTTAGGGGAATCCCTGATTGATAAGCCTCATGACAGAATGAATTATCTATCATTCCACTATACAATCAATAAATTAATTATAAATAGATTATGTACACAGTAGAATTTGCAATTCATCATCCAATTAAACCATATTAACTATATACAGCTAAAGTACTTTATAAAGAATGCACTGGACAACTGCTTTCTTTCACAATATCTGATGTAAAAAACAATTTTTAAAATTGAAACTTATGAAGAATGTTTACAATGATTACCATAGATGAAATCAGATAATCAAAAACAGTCCAAGATGATAAGACTTTTATTTAGATCATAGCAAACCAGAAGTTTATATTTTTCAGGATTTAAAAATTGAGCTTAATACTGCTTTTTTGTGGAATTTTGTAGAATTTCATTAAGTAAGCCTAGTTAAATTACAGCTGTTCAAGAAGCATTAGTCAAAAACATTCCTTACCAGCCTTTGGTGTTCTAAATCCGCTTTGTTTCCAACCATTAACATTGGAAATTCATCTCGATCTTTAACTCTTAGTATCTGGCGGTGAAATTTGTACATTTCGTCAAAACTTGCTCTGTCCGTAACTGCAAAAACTAACAGGAAGCCCTCTCCCGATCGCATGTATTGCTCTCTCATAGCACTGAACTCTTCCTGACCTGCTGTGTCGAGGACTGAAAACACAAAAATATGGAACAGATAAAATTTTGCTAGTTTAATTTCCTAGGTAGAGTTATCAGAGATATAGAAGTGCATCCAGAAAATAAATATTGTTCTGTTCTACCACCACCGTAGTGCTGCTATCTGTACCCTGCGCATACACGTCAGTATTCCTGGTTCACTGTCTCTTCACTGACACCATTATGGTTGTTCTGTATAGTGTTTCAAATTTTCTGAGTGTGTTTAAAAAGACAATTCAAGAACCTGCCAACTGTGGAATTCGTTCTGTCATTCAGTTTTTGAATGCAAGTAAAATTAAACCAGCCAAAATTCATCGACAAATTCAAGATGTTAACGGTTAAAATGCAATAAGTGATGGAATGGGCGGTCTTCAGTTGTCAACAACAATTTTGTAAAAAACTACATTTGTCAAATCACCCTGGAATCGAAACAGCAGTCAATGGAGTAGAGATATATTCAATCTGAAAAAACAAAATTGAAAATGACAATTTCAGCAAAAAAAAGAAACAAATTTGTACCGTATTCTGGAACAAAAAAGGTGTTTTTTTTATTAAATTTCTTCCCAGAGATCAAACCATCAATGCAACATGATATTGTGACAACGTGAGAAATCTTGGCGTGCAATTCAAAACAAAAGAAGGATATGCTTAGCCAGTAATTGTGTTGCTTCATGACAATGCTCGGCTCCATTCTGCTGGTGACACGCAAGCTCTTATTTAACAGTTCAGTTGGGAACAGTTTCAAAACCCATGATACAGTCCAGACCTGGAACCATCCAACTACCATCCATTATAGTACATAAAGAGTGAGCTTGGTGTTTAATTTTTTTTTTGTTTTTTTGTTTTTGTTATTTTAAGGCGAAAAGCACATTAAGGCTACTATTGCCTCCCTAAATGTAAGTGTGAGTGTAAAGTGTTAAAGTCGCAAGTGTAGTATTGTAAGTGTAAGTGTGTATTAGACTTGGGTACCGCAATGGACGTCTAAATCCTCTCAAAAGGTGCAGCTAGACTGCACCCCCTGCGGGGTTTCAGTGTTTTGAAACTGACAACAGAAAACACTCTCTACAGCAATGGCTGTCATCACTGGTGGGACTGTTTGTTCTTTGAGGAAGGCCTGGATAAGTTGGTTGACCGCTATAACAAGTATCTGAAAATTAGTGTAAACCATGTAGAAAAGTAGTTGATCTCTTTCATGTGAATTTTTGTTTTGAAAAAATGTTTTAATACAATTTTTTTTAATGGTACTTACTTTCTGACACACTTTGTATATTGAAATTATTTAATATGTTTTTAAGAAAATATAGCAAATAATATTAGTTTAAAAAAATACAAATGATTCAAAACAACTTTGTATATTTTATCTAAATTATATGAGTATAAAACAAATACGGATATGATAAATGTTTTTTTGATGAAAAACAAAACAATAAAATATTGAACAAATAAACAAGATAATACTGTAAATAGACTAATAATCATATTATTTCTAAATACTTATTGATTGACAAAGTCTCTAATTGACGTGTTCATCTTAACATCTCCTTGCACTATTTTATTACATGATAGCTACAAAAAATCAGTAAAGAATATTTTTCCCCAAAAACTTACAGTAGTTGTGAAACTGACTAACATAAATGGAAATTTAAATATGTAATCATATAGGTTCCAATTGTTAATGCTCTAACAATTACGAGGGCTGAGCTTGGCAAGTAGTTTAACAGATTTCATTATTTAAATAACTAATGAACTTATTTATATGCATAATATTAAAGAACAATCTTCTACAAAGTATGTGCAAGATATACGTAACTATGAACGCTTTAACATTTTGTGCTGGCTGGGCTGGGTGTATAGTATGAAGGCATTCATTAATTATAATTTTATTCTATTATTAACCTCAGTTATACAAATGAAAGTACAATCTTGTGTGAAGTACGTGCAAGATATATTTAATTGTGAATGATCTAAAATTTTTGGCTTAAAGGACGGGTATGTTGTATAATAATTTGTTAATTATAATTTAAATATTTTAATACTGAACTTATTTGTACCGATAATAGTATTTACACTATCACTGTATTAAAACATTAAATGTAAATACATTATGCAACATATGATTAACTGTAAATGCTAAAAACAATTTTGTTCTAGATGGGTTGGATATATAATACAATTGTGTTAATTATAATTGAAATGTTTATAATATTTATTATTCAACCCATATATATATATATATATATATATATATATATATATATATATATATATAATTTTAAAAAATTAATATTTCATGTAAAAACATACTGTAGTATGATGACCAAAACGTTACATGTCTGTTCGATTTACCACCATCAAAAAATCTAAATTCTCTGGCAAATTAGGTATGCATACCGAAGTTTTCACTTAAAATTCAAAAGTTCATATTAACTAAAAATACTATAGATATTAAAAATGCTTGACAAAACTTTTGATTGTCCTATAAGGAAGCACGTCTCATGTCAAAAATAATTAAAAACTAATTGCTGTTATTGAACCAAAAATAAAAATCATGTATCATGTTTTTCCTTTTTTTAATTTAATTATGATAATTTGTTCAAAAACACAACAAATTAATATAGCTAGTGTTTAACAACATAACCTAAAACTTATTACAACCTATCAGCTGTTCAATGAAATCAGTTGTTCGTTAATTATTATTAAACAATTGATCTTTTACTGTGACTACCAATATAAATTTGTGCACTCACATCACCCGATGTGCAATCCAGCATTAAACATGATACATGTTAAAAACTAAATTTTTACAATCCATTTTTTTACAAACATTTTATTGTTTTAATTATGAACTAAAATATTCACACTCAAAACAGGTTAATTCACCATTTCTAAAATCTGTCATGTTGCCAAATTTTCTAATCTTGACAGCTAACAGAATAAAGTATAGTTTTAAGCGGAATAGTGTGGGTCGCTGTTATTTTTGGGGCAGCCTTCTATTGTTTCAGTCAGACAGGCCTACACAAATATTAACACAGGCACACTATTTCAAAACCTGTCTACTACATTTTTATGATGGTGCAGATAAAACACAGACTACCCATTGGTAGTCTAAAACTACCATTTACCATTTAGTTAGCCTAAAACTTGAACATTTAGTTTTATGATACAGAGATTATAATATTTTTAATTTACTTTAAGCTAAGGAAATATAAAGTAAATTTCTTAGCACCACAGGTTAGGAAGGATCTACAATTTCCAGATGACATTCTGCAAGAAAGTGTGCCTATTTGTAATATTTTAATACATTCTTATAGCTGTTTCTAGTATTTGCAACAAGATCCTGCCAATTACAGCTTAACAATTACTCTAAAGATGCAACTAAACCACAATATCATTACACACCTTCTGGGTTTCTTTCCTGAACTGTAAATTTCAAATCTGCTACATCGATGAACGGACTGAAAAAATGCGCTTTTCTGTAGCTTCCATACTAGATTTTTTCAAGGAAATAACAACATATATTTTTCAGTTTTTTATTTAATCTTCTTTTAAATAATTTAGTTGAAGATAAGAAAGTTAATCCAATATTTACGCAACATTTACTTAAAAATGTAGTAGATTTGAAAAAAGAGAAATTAAATCTTCCATGTCAATTGTATAAGAAAACAAGCAAACTTAAATTGTTCAGACATAATATGTAAATCTTAACATGTATTCCTTTTTTATTAACTTAAAAAAAGAATCACATGTTAAGAGTTACATATTATTTCTAAATAATTTGTGTTTTTTACTCGGTGGTCAATGTGGCTAAAACACCGGTCAGCCTGCTCCATCTCTAAACTGCACCCCTTTAAGGTTTTAGTTCTATCCACGCAGTTACTCCCGTTGCTTTTCCCTTATCATTAACGCTGATCCCTCATCCTCATTACTCTAAATGGTATAAAGTATAAACAATAAGGAAAAAAATTAGTAACTCTGTTTACATAACTTAAATCTAAAATTAAGAACTTTTTAAATAAACATACTATGCACATAAAGAAGTCAATTTTAGTGTAACACCAACTTACTATCGAGCTTTGCGGGGACATCATCTATAACGCACTGTTTGGTGTATGAATCTTCTATCGTAGGATCATAATCCGTTACAAAATAACTCTGCAACACAGAAATAATAATATTTAGCTGAAACCTTGACAGATCAACTCAAGTTACTCTTAAATATCCCTCAGGGGCTCATGCTTTGTGAGTACGGGTTTGGCAATCTCGAGGTGCCCTAGCTGGATCTAACCTTTCTTCATCTATCAGCTCTTGGGTTAGATCCTTTCATTATATATCAAAATGGAACAGTATGCACTAAAGCGTGGCTAAAGGAAAGCTTAACTGAAATATGCGGACTCAGGATACAGGCAATCTCCAGATTTACCGTATTTTACAGACTATAAGACGACACACTTTTTTCTTTGAAATATTGCCTCCAAAATTCAGGTGCATCTTATACTCAAAATTAATACAAAAATGTCTAGTGTTTGATTAAAATACCCGACAGTCTTAAAAATAGTCATATTCGATGCAGTGGGAAACCTATTACTATCTGGCAACAGTAGATTCAATTGGCAGCAGCAGTGCACTGATGCAACAAACATGAGTTGCGGGGATTCACAAGCTTGCTAACACTGTCTCCCTCCTGCCCCACCATCACAAACCCAGAACTCGGGGGATGCCTGCAATAATTCCACATTGCAAATGGTTCAAACTCTAAACGTTTGAAAATAGTCTATAGCAATTGGACTTTTTGCAACAAATCTTGTATTTCTTCTGTAAAAGAAACACTTTAGCAAATAGTCCAAAAGCAATTACAGCATAGAGAGGTGTTGCAATAATCATAGAGTTAAAAATTGAAGAAGTCCTAAACACGCATATAATGGGTGACTGAATACAAAGAGCACTATCTAGCGGTGAAAAAAAACAGAACAAGTTAAACTGAATAATTAAATAGGATATAATTTGCTGTTATACTGTCTCTGTATTTATGAACATGTCTTGTATAGCCTATGATGCATCATTGGAGTTTATGGTGCCAGTGAACTTAAGTTGAAAATGATTTGTGTTATTGGTAACAATACAATATTTTTGGTAGTAGCTAGTTTCGTAATGGAAAAAAAATAAAAATACTCTAAGAATTTTTTTAGTCTGGCTTTGCAAAAATGGTAAAAAACTTACTTTTTTAAAAAAATTACTTAAAAATTAAGGTGCAACTTATAGTCTGTAAAATATGGTAATCTAGCCTTATCCATGCATGTGGGGCTCTGTATGGTTGGACATTTTATTTCCTTAGCTACTTGTAGAATTTGGATGGCTGGAAATGAACCTTCAAAGCACAGAAAACCCTGGGTAACTGGCAAAAGTGAATATGGGGAGTGAAGTAACATGGAGGGGAAGAAAACTGGGGGTGTATCTGGCGGAAAGCACATTGAGGCTATTATCACCGCCCTAAATGTAAGTGCGAGTGTAAAGTGTTAAAGTCATAAGTGTAAGTGGTTGTTAGACTCAGGTACCGTGAGGGACGCCTAAATCCTCTCAATAGATGCAGTAAGTCTGCACCACCCTGTGGGGTGTAAAAGAAAATGAAGTGGAGTAGAAAGTATCATGGAAAATATTGAGTTGTCATAGACTGACCGGTGCTTTAGCCATATCGACCACCGAGTCCCCATTTGCAATGATAGAAAGTATCATGGAAAACATTGAGTTGTCATAGACTGACCGGTGCTTTAGCCATATCGACCACCGAGTCCCCATTTGCAATTGAAGGAGTGAGATACGGAGTTAAACATTTCAAAATAGTAAAGCAACTGTCTATCTTTAATCAGACATTTGTAGATGAAGAAACACATATCAAGGGTGCAAAAGTTCAAACTGAGAAGAGAGGAGGCAGTCGTAAAGAGGATTCTCATTAAACTGAGAAGCAGAAGACCTCCCAGGGATCAAAACCTTATAGTGCTGCGATGACAGGGCTGACAAGAACTGTTTTTTAAGACTGGAAGGCTGTCAGCCAGGAACGTTAAGATCCTGGTCAAAGAGCAACTTAGAAAAACCATGGCACTCATCACAGAGCACTGTAGTCTGAGAATGCACATGGACAAGATAAGAATGTACCACGGAGAAACTGTTTGTAGGTTACGAAAGAAAGAAAAGGAAAGTACAAGCCATATAATCTATGACTGTGAGGCTCTTGCCAGCAGAAGGTAAAGGCTGTTTGGCTTCCAGAACCCTGAAGAACCCTTAATAGCAGAATAAACTATTCAGTGGACTGCTAAAACGATTGACGATACCAAATACAATAGAATCAAAAAAAAAACCTCCCATTCTTAAATTAAGTTGTAAATCAACTCTCAACATGAAAAAAAATATTATTTTCACTTCTTTAAATAAAGCATACTTAATGAATTATACACATAAATAGTGTACAAATAAGCAAAGAAAACTGTAGTGATATATCAAGTCTATATAATACTATTAAATAACAAAAAAGTAACCTTTGCAACAAAACATAAACGAACTAATTTGACATGAACAGAAATAACATCAAACTAGTAAGATTTCTTTACTCTGATGTATATGTTGATAACACAGCTACTGAATTATCTTCTGAGATGCGTCAAAGAAAAGAAACTGGTTTTTAATAAAGTAATTATATTCTTACATTTTTACTCTTTTTATTACTGTGTTTAATTACAAAGAATTATTTTTAACCATTGTGTATTTATTTATTGTTATTTAATGTATACATATTTGGCAGAGTAAATGTTCCAAGAAGAACAGGTGACAAGGACCTAAATGTTGTTTGCTTACGAAAAAAAATCATACCTTAAAATTTTCTGAGATAATCTAAAACTAATCAAAAAATTCAATAGTGACCAAGAACTGTTTAGCAATTCTGAATAAATTACTTATAAAAACCTAATTTTTGAAGTAACAAAGAAATTTTTTTTGAAATTATAAACAATTCCAAAGTTCCTAAGGGTAATAACTGTATTTCTTTGTAGACATTTATTGTGTAAACACATGTTTCCAAGAACAGCTGGAAGAGATGGTTCCAAGTTAGTGGGTAATAAAATGCTTTATAGCTGAGCTATGCAGACTCTGAGCCTTACAAGGAGTAATGTCACCAGTCCACCTGCTGGACCAGCTTCAACTTCCTTCTTCAGAAAATAATAAATAAGCTATTCCAGAATGTGCTGAAACTAACTAGTAATGCAATATACTAGTAGTGTAAAGAACTGTAGACTTCAAAGTGTATATTCTTCATAAACACAGCACTCTACGACAGCACTCTCACATGCTTTTCCGCCAATGTGACCAGTAACAGTAATATTCAGAAAAAATGTTACTAGACCAACTTTATTGGAAATTTTATGCTTTCTCCATGAATCGGTCAAAATTATGGTAGGTCTTGCCGTTCAGCCAGTATTTACAGCAAATAGACAGCAACACACACATGAATGAGAAAAAAGAATTCTACACATACATTGTTAATGCTTTAAACAAGGTACCTTCCTGCCAAATTACAAAACAATTGGTCAGTGAGTTTGGTCAAAACTGTGAATATTCCCATCGTTAAATCAGAGGCCGCTATCTTGAAATGGAAATAAAAAGGGAAAAAATCTTATATGTACCTTATTCGGGCTTTATACAAGGTACCTTGCTACAGGCTATTTGGAGAAAATGTAATTTTTATCTGTTTCAAGTGCCTTTTCACAAAATCTTGCACTTGACACTACATGCGTGGAAATAAATTAAGTCACTTTTAAATTAAATTAAATTAAATTAAATTTGTCACTTTTTCATGTTTTCCAACTTTTTAAACAGGTTAGTCCATTAGTAAGCAAAAATGGTATATCAGCCTACGAATTGATGTTTCCAGTTAAAGTAGCGGTGTACGTAACTAATATTTCACACCATGTTCATTCAGTATTATACAATAAGATATTCTCCTTTTAACTTTTCTCTCAATATCTTGTTGATCGGATACTTTTAAAATGTCAATCTGTTGTAAGGAAGCAAAAATAAACAATATACAGTAAAACCTCTATATTGCGAATCTCTTTATAATGGAAGTTTCTCAAAAAAATGACAAAAATTTGTTAGTCCCTTCCCATTCTTATAATAAAAATATGTATTGTAAATTTCTCTATTGATACAAAGAGAGTTCCAGGAATCTCTCTATAGTGACGAAACACGTGCACACTTCCTACTCTCTCTCAGTAAGCCAATACGTCATTCGAGAGTTTAAAAGCAAGTGCGTAGTGCGTCAACTGAATCGAGTGTTTTGTAACTACGAGTACATTTTACAAGTAGTGCATTATTTTTTTATACCTTTACAATGCAGTGTAATAGCGTCTAAACGGAAAATTTTATCGTTAGATGTAAAGGTTAGAGTTTTGCGTGAGTTAGAGAAGGATGTGAAGCAAGCAGAAGTTTGCTGAAATTTTAATGTAGCTAGTTCTTCTGTTGGCACAATATTGAAAAATAAAAACAAAATAATGAAGGCCTATCAAGGGAGTAGTGACGAGAAAATTCGAAAGCCAGAATTTGAAGGAATTAATGAAGTGTTTCTACAAGATATTGCTTTTTCTCACAATTACAATATTTTATTCATACAGTATTATTTAATAAATATTTTTTGTAAAGACTGTGCGTCATGCAGTTCTATTTGAATAACCTTGCACTCGATACTTCATATTAGAAATAGTGAATAACATGTTTTAGAAATGAATACACACTTTATACACGTTTTGGTTGAGCTCTCTTTATAGCTGCGAAAACTAACGCGTTTTTTTTCAGTGTCGCTATAGAGAAAATTTACTGCATCTCAATACGGAAGTTGTTACGGACTGCCAAATATTAAACAATTAACATTAATGAAAATACCACAAAGTGTATAATTAAACACTTATAATCGGCGCTCATTTCATAAACCTGGGTACGGGTTTATACTACGATGGTCAATACTCATTTATCAGCGCAAACACGCTCATAATGTGGCCATATAAGTAGGTAC
Organism: Callitettix versicolor; assembly: GCA_022606455.1. Lineage (NCBI taxonomy): Eukaryota > Metazoa > Arthropoda > Insecta > Hemiptera > Cercopidae > Callitettix > Callitettix versicolor. The sequence goes on from CM040189.1 coordinate 82,654,502, forward strand.
CATGCAACAGTACGTGGACGCTGCAGAACAGCTGTTACTTAATACGTAACATGTGATGTAGGATCTATATAAGATGCGTGGGTTTTTTAAGAACAGTTTGTGATGTTAAATTCGCGATGACGTAACAAACGTTGATTACCTTGCTCCGCCCACACGCGCATGCGCCGCGCCCCATTCCCATTTCTCGCTATTGTACGATTTTCTATTCCACACTTTACAGTACTTTACATTATTTACACTTACAACAACCAGGTTTTATTTCTGTTAGCTTATACGGTAATGAAGAAAGTTGTAATTTATTTAAAGGTGCTGTATAGGTATAGGTACGAACCAACTTGCCAACCTATTAAGAAAATTACCGTTTTAGGGGTAGAGCGGAAATTAAAAATAATCATACCACGAAGCTGACGTGATAGAAGCGAATTTCCAAAAGTATTTTTCTTATCTCATCCTTCTTGAAATTCTGTTTTCGCCATCATAATCAGCATTAAAATTTGCATACATTACGATTTAAAACTTTCAAAATAAAACTGAAGACACGAAAACGATAGTTGTCAAAACATTTAATAAGTTCAAATGGATGTTGGAAA